>OY804579.1:32468272-32630517 GCA_963680875.1 Bathymodiolus brooksi
TACATCTACAGTAAACATACTATAACTCTATCAGTTTTCTTACCTCTACAATAAACAGACTATAACTCTATCAGTATTCATACCTCTACAGTAAACAGACTATAACTCTATCAGTATTCATACCTCTACAGTAGACATACTATAACTCTATCAGTATTCATACCTCCACAGTAAACAGACTATAACTCTATCAGTATTCATACCTCTACAGTAAGCAGACTATAACTCTATCAGTATTCATACCTCTACAGTAAGCATACTATAACTCTATCAGTATTCATACCTCTACAGTAAACAGACTATAACTCTATCAGTATGCATACCTCTACAGTAAACAGACTATATCTCTATCAGTATTCATACCTGTATAGTAAACATACTATAACTCTATGAGTATGCACACCTCTATAGTAAACAGACTATAACTCTATCAGTATTCATACCTCTACAATAAGCATACTATAACTCTATCAGTATTCATACCTCTACAGTAAACAGACTATAACTCTATCAGTATGCATACCTCTACAGTAAACAGACTATATCTCTATCAGTATTCATACCTGTATAGTAAACATACTATAACTCTATGAGTATGCACACCTCTATAGTAAACAGACTATAACTCTATCAGTATTCATACCTCTACAGTCAACAGATTATAACTCTATCAGTATTCATACCTCTACAGTTGCCTGTGTCGTTAGAAGATCCTAAACAGTAATATCCAGAACAGATTGGATAGGGATTGTTGCAATAACGACTTCTTTCACGTGTTCCTGTTCCATATATGGATGTAGAATTTGGAGTAATACATGGTCCCCAGCTGTTCCACTCACCCCACTGTCCGTCTACTGGTCCTATAGATAGTAGATAAATTTAGGATGCATATGAATATGTTTAAGCAAAAAAGCTATAAATGCAGATGAAAAAAAAAATGGAAGTTCATATAAATATTATTCTCTCAGTATGAAAACCATACATATCTATTCACACATGGTTGATTATTAGTTCTGGAGAGCATCATCCACACAGTATTCAGTGTTTCATGGTTGATTGTTAGTTCTGGAGAGCATCATTCGCCCAGTATTCAGTGTTTCATGGTTGATTATTAGTTCTGGAGAGCATCATCCGCCCAGTATTCAGTGTTTCATGGTTGATTATTAGTTCTGGAGAGTATCATCCACACAGTATTCAGTGTTTCATGGTTGATTGTTAGTTCTGGAGAGCATCATTCGCCCAGTATTCAGTGTTTCATGGTTGATTATTAGTTCTGGAGAGCATCATCCACACAGTATTCAGTGTTTCATGGTTGATTGTTAGTTCTGGAGAGCATCATCCACACAGTATTCAGTGTTTCATGGTTGATTATTAGTTCTGGAGAGCATCATCCACACAGTATTCAGTGTTTCATGGTTGATTGTTAGTTCTGGAGAGCATCATTCGCCCAGTATTCAGTGTTTCATGGTTGATTGTTAGTTCTGGAGAGCATCATCCACACAGTATTCAGTATTTCATGGTTAATTGTTAGTTCTGGAGAGCATCATTCACACAGTATTCAGTGTTTCATGGTTGATTGTTAGTTCTGGAGAGCATCATTCGCCCAGTATTCAGTGTTTCATGGTTGATTGTTAGTTCTGGAGAGCATCATTCGCCCAGTATTCAGTGTTTCATGGTTGATTATTAGTTCTGGAGAGCATCATCCACACAGTATTCAGTGTTTCATGGTTGATTGTTAGTTCTGGAGAGCATCATTCGCCCAGTATTCAGTGTTTCATGGTTGATTATTAGTTCTGGAGAGCATCATCCGCCCAGTATTCAGTGTTTCGTCACTGACATGGTATATAAGTTATCATTTAAATTAACAATGCCTAAATAATGTAATTATTAATCAAAACTAAGAGTCTATTCCCTCTGACATAGGTCATCTATGACGATTTTGGCTATCCTATTTAAGTTTGGTTTTATTGCTATCAAACACTTTTAAATTACTTAGCTTTGCAATCTTTCGATTTTGACTTGATTTTGTTTTGGTGTTTAACGCCACTTTCAGCAATATTTCAGCTATATCATGGCGACCAGCTTTAGTGGTGCAAGACGCCGGACAACCCGGAGAGAACCACCGACCATTGGTAAGCAACTGGTAAACTTTATCACTTGCGGCTGCGAGTCGAGTGCATCCATTTTGTAATTTACAAAACCGGGCGCGAACCCACACCGTATTGGTGATAGGCTTGTATGAGTTGTTAGGTAATCCAACTACCTAACTCATTGAGCCACCCCTTTCGATTTTGAGCGTACATGATAATGGCTATTCCAAAAAACACGACGTGCGAAAAACATATCCATTAATATAGTATTCAGTTACTGGTGACTAATTCATATATTAGAATAAAATTGAAAATATACTTGCATGGAAAATTTTACACATTAGCATGCTAAACTACAACATAATGGTCACTGTCGTCAAAGAGCTCCGGTCGGAAATGCTCTGTCATCTTCCGGTACAAGTCAATTAGGCATGTTTGACATACAGGAGACGACAAAAAGTAAGTATTATCATCATATAGTATTATTATATCTTGAATCCAGAAGATGTCGTTATCGGTCGATTATTTTTACTTGTTTTTACCTATATATTACTGTAGTTATCTTCATCGATTACTCAGATATAGATAAAATGATGGACATAAACAATGAAAAATGCTAATAATGAGATTGAAATCATCAAATAAAGCTATAAAAAGTATATATATGTGTAATTAAAGTACACAAACCCTTTGTAATGCTTATATACATGATAGTTTGCATTGGCGTGCCACCATGAATAGTTGTAGACTTACTACAGTGAAAAACACAATGCTTATTTACGTACATTCGTTCCGGCTCTGTCAGCCACTACTTTCTGGTTGGGTCGCAAAAATTGTGTTTCAGTAGAACCGGTTTTGGCTATGTAAAAATTGAAAGAATAGCGAAAACAGCTCAATATCACAATTATGTTTCCTTTCTGTAATTTATTTAAGGTTCATTATAACACTTGTCAAGGGTATGTTCGACTTGCAAATTGATAAAAAGAAGAAAAAAAACCAAAAAAATGTCTTCAATGAATAAAAGTTGTGAACAAAAACAACAACAGCACATAGTCAAAATATTTTACATGTGGATGTTTTGTATAACAATAAAAGGAAGAAATACAAAACGGTTTGTGCAGAATTGGCAGTCACCAAGTCGCCTTCGACAGAATGGTCATGATTTTGTATAGAACTTATAATTATTTTTCTTTATTTGCTATGCAGTTGAATTATTGCAATAGTCAAAGAGTGTTTGATCAAAAGTAGGAACTCTCACTGTTTAAATAGATATCAAGTAACTCTTATTGTTTTGGATTAATTTTTGTTTTCAAATAATATATTGAAGGACAATAAGAAATTTTGATTAAAAAAATTAATAAAAATTAAATAAAAATCGGTAGCGTAATGGTTAGCGTGCTCGCCTCGAGTGCGATAGATTGTGGGTACGAGCCGCGGTCTTGTCAAACAAAAGAATATAAAATTGGTATTTGTTGCTTCTCCGCTAAGAACGCAGCATTAAGGAGAAAAAGCAAAGACTGGTTGGCTCGGAATCAGAATAATGAGTAAGAAAAACTCGTCAAAACTCCTATAGATAAATTTTATATTTTCGACAATGTATATATATTGTCTATTTTTTTTCTCCCTCGTTTCACTCCTCAGAAAATATTTTTTTTATTAACTAAAATAATGTAATATAAATAAGACTCGACACAGTGTAGGGTTGTGCGTTCGTTACAAGATCGCATAGCATTTATTATAAATATATATCAACATAACAAATTCATTTAGTCTGTCATATCCATCCCCCCCCCCCCCCCCCCCCCCCACCCCACCCAAAATGCAAAATATATACGAGTGATTGAAATTCTTTTGGCATTGATATTGGTGGATGGGCTGGGGACTATAACATCCAAAGAACGAACTTCTGTCGTATTACAACTTGTAACGAACGTTGCATTAATCGAGTACACCTAACATTTTCTTTGCATACAAACTGCCAAAATCGTCCGTGCGGAAAGGAATTCAATACTACAGCCTTTGTTAATTTGCTTATCTTTAAAATCCACCTGTGATGTAAATCTATTGTCTAAACTCTCCATTATTTTTAAGGAATGGAGAGTTATGAACAATGTGGGGTGGAGCTAGAGTTTAAAGGTCAAAAACCTCATTCTGCTTAAAATTGCAAAATTGAATAACAAACAATTTATTTAAAATTTTTTTGTTACAAGATTAATAATTAATAAAATTAATAAACTACAATGGGTGGATTATAAGTTGGAGAATGTCCTCGTATCTCTCCATTCCTTAAAAACAATGGGCCTCGGCTCCATTATTTTTAAGGAATGGAGAGTTACTCGGACATTCTCCTATACATAACTACCCCGGTATTGTTAAATTGCAATATAATACTCAATAACAATAAGATCAGTGGTATTTACATACTGACAAACCCGGTTATTTATAAATGACCCAACCGGTTTGTATACATGTTTACATTTTGACCAAGCCGGATTTCAAAAACATCTGTTGACATCATGTTTTAGGGTACAACTAGTTACTAATTGACTTTTCATCAACAAAATAGTATTTTTAAGTAAAATCAATCATTCATCAATATTTTTTTCTTTTTGGGCAACATTTAATTCATTCGTAAATGCAAGATATAGCGATATTTCAGTTGATTGTAATGATTTTGAAGCCGGATTCCTTATAACTTATAGAAAAATCTAATTTTACACTGCAAAGATAAATGATATTTGGACAAAAAATGAAATTAATAGTAATAACAATCATAAAGCATCATAATTCAAAACATTATATACACAGTATATTTATAAATACTTACGATAATTATCCGTGTCTGCTTTAAAAATACCGCTTTAAAATATCACGGATGTTGACCAAACATTTTCGATCGGAGCTCTTTGACGACAGTGATGGTAGACGAAATTAATATGTCTTGCCAATAGCAAAGCTGCACGAGCTTGTAGAAATATGACCTATTGATATAAATACACGTTAGAGAATACCGAAGGGGCAATCAAAAAAGGACAATCCAGAAAAACTGGCAGCATAGGATACACAAGACGAAAAAAACAAAAACACAACACAATATGGTGGTGGACACCACCATACGAAAACACTTAGCTTAAAAATCCCTACATATTGATATATTGAAGTGTAAAAGTTACGAAGTGATCATATATTTGACTGCTAACAAAGTCGACCCATTCCAGTGGCACGTCTGAGTCTGTATAAAATACTCCCATGGACTTAGATTAAATAACTATGTTGTCACTAGTATAGAACTGCTCGGTTGTGCTACTAACAGTAAAGACTGTGACAAAATATTTGGTAAAAACACCACACACAATGAAACAGCACCACTAAATGGGTGATCATTAACACTTATAAAACCATTTACTAATATACAGTTTTCTATTATAAAAGAGAGACAAATGACCGAAAGACTGAATAGAAATATAATGTCCATCTGAAAATATGGAAGTTACTTTAACATAGAAAAAAAAAGAAAACAATATTGTAAGTAGGGTGATATAATTACCGTATAGCCGGTAATTTCTGCGGTATTGGACTAAAAAGAAGACATTTTATATTATCATCCTCTAAAGAGCTAACATCGTGGGTTAAGCTGCAAGAAGAAACCTGTTGTAAGGCGCGCCTGCGGCTTGCCTTACAAAAGATTTCTACTTACAACTTAACCCACGATGTTAGCTCTTTACAGTGGGGAAGCCACGCACAGATTCCGTACCTCCAACAATGCAAAGTCAAATCCCGAAATCAAGGGACGTAACTCTATGACGTTTTACAAGTGAGCGGCCATGCATTGTTTACGTCGACACCCCATGTGTTTTTACTGAATATCTTCATAAATAAAACTGAAAGACGTATTCATTTTTATTGAATCCATTTTTTAAATAAAATTGTAACGTGACTGACGCGTGAATACGTGTATTTATGATATCGTTTGCTTGAAATCAACGTTGGAACTCGGGATACCGCTGCTGATGAAATGTTTAAAAAAAAAATGGCGCTAAAAATAGACTCTTTAACTAAGTGGAACAATTGCATCCCATTGGCTGTTTATTAATAAATTTGGTAAAAATAGCTAGAATCACGTATTAGAGTATGGATTATTTGCATATTTCCCCATCATTCGTCACTAGAATTCCATATTTGGATGTAAACAAGAAGCACTATATTTCGAGATTCTAACCAAATATTTCTGTTTTTTTTCATAGATTGATCGATCTATTAGGATGAAAATGTGACTGTTTCTGTTTAAACACGAAAGAACCACTTGACCAATCATAGTCACACATATATAGAGTCATTTTATTCCATTTTTAACAACAAATCTTTCATTTTCGTTGACTCCTTCCATGGCATTTATGGACATGTCAAAATATTGACATAATTAATAAATACATTTTAGAAATAAAAAAGTCTAGCATTATAATGTATGATCTTGTCATGCAGAGAATTGTGAATGATTATTCTAAATTCACTCTAGATTAACATGGCATAGCATAAGGCTACATATTTAGTACATGTCAAGCATGTACACCCCCCCCCCCTTTTTTTTTCATTTTCAGGCTGTTTTCCTGAAATACTTATTGATGTGTGTACATGCTACTTTTCAGTGCCATTGGTATTGACAACCTCCAGTTTTAGTTAGTTTTAGATCATTGTAGGTAGATATATGTATATACAGACTGGACATGGGATGTTTATTTTTTTTTAACAAGAGTCTGAAGATACCAAAGGGGCAAAGTTACAGATTCTATTAAATAAAATGGATGTTTATTTTCTGTTAGTTTCAGATTCTATGAGTATAAATGCAAAGTTTCCTGTGATGTTTATTGGTTGAATATTTGAATAAATAAAAATATGAATATATGATAAGTCTTATATATATATTCATACAGGTTTGAAAATCAATATATAAATATTGTGAAACTTCATCTGAAAGTCAAAAGGTTTATTTCAATTTCAATTGAAAACCAGGACTTGTCTTAAACATTTCAAGAATGAATTAAATTTCTGTAAAGAATTTGGCTCAGAAGATAACTTATATTGTGGTACATATTGTTATAACAGTTGTAACACATTTTCTAGATCAGAAAGTGGAGCTGAAACAAGATCTCAAACTTTTCAATTTCTTATAGATATATTGAACCAGAACCAAGTTGTTGAACAAGTTTCTACAGACATTTAGACCTGTATACACTCCAACATGTTGTTGAATTTGTTATTCATGCTTGTTTTTAGATGAAAAGGTACTTATGTTGCCTGTTGTTTATAAGAAATATAATTATCTTTTATCTATGAATATTAATGTCGAAATTTATAAATTTTCTTTTACAGAAAAGAATTTTTCAAAATGTGCCCATTTATTAACTTTTTTCCAGTCATTGGAACAAATAAAATAATTTTTTTAACTTCAATTCTAAACAATATTAACCAATACTTGGTTATTTTGCCAACAGAAAACATATTCATTCTATTCTAGTCTTTTAATTTACTTAGTGAAATTTGGAATTCTGGTTTGTCCTTTCATGTGAATGCAAGTATTTTGTATGTGTCTTAAAATTATGTGAATGGTAGTCATTCAATATGCTCTTTTATGTGAATGCTAGTTATTCTGTATGTGTCTTTTATGTGAATGCTAGTCATTTTGTGTCTGTCTTTTATGTGAATGCTATAGTCATTCTGTTTGTGAATGTCATGGTGGAAAAATTATGGCAATCTAAGTATCCATATTTGTAAATGCTGGTAATTTTGTGAATGTCCTGGAGAAAGAATTATTGCAAACTAAGTACCCATATTTGTAAATGCTGGTCATTTTGTGAATGTCAAGGGGAAAGAATTGTTACAACTTGACCAGCCATATATGTTATAAAAGCTAGTTTGTAGTTGTGTCAAACACATGAATATTCCAAATACATTGATATTTACATTGTGAGATAAACATGAAACTTGGTAGCTTTCATTCAGATAATAAAATTTCCTAATTTCAAGAAAAATGTTTGCTTACACTGATCTTTTTTAAATTTGTCTTGATATAATAGGAAGGGTTAAGATATCTGAATACAATTTTTTATGCCCCTTTTTGTCTCAAGGTTACACTTTTTTTTAGATTTTTTTTACATGTTTTTTTTTTTATAATATTTTCATATTTTTTCAATTCGCTTAATTTTTGTTTACATGCCTTTATTTTTTCCACACATTTATTTCTTTCTATTTATCTTGTACCTGTTGTATTGAAATTAAAATAAATTGAAATTATTGATTGATGTACATTCCCTGTGCAAGTCTAGTATCATAGATGATTTTTTTTTAAATTTAAAGTGATAATAAATAGTAATTCCCCAGTCTAAATTACAAAATGCACAATGTCTAAAACAATATTGCAATACAAATAATTCAATTAAACTGAAAAATACGGTATTAATACAAGAAAATTAAAAAAAACCCATAGACAATGAATTTCGATGTTTGGCAAATGGTCGATCCGATCAAGGTGGGTGCTAAGTGGAACAATTGCATCCCACAAGACATTGACACTAGTTGTTGGTATGACAATGATCCTAGATGATTTCCTCAGGCAATGTATGTTACAGAAAGCCATCATATTGTTTTAATTAATTTTTCTCTTTTAAATAGAACCACCTTGACATTTGTTTTGAAATTGAGTCCACTTCAAGTAGCAAAATTCGATGTTTGTACACAATATAAATAAAAACTGAAGTGATACAATAAATTTCTATTTATCCATAGACATCTTCCGTATATTTTAATTGATTTCAAGCATAAATATTTATTGTAAACCGACGTATTTTAAGCGTCATTTTTTATCAAAAATGAAGTGAAAGTCACGTGACTGGGACTTGACTTTGGAGCTCTCCTGTCACGCTGGCTGTCCTACTGTTAGAGGATGATAATGTTTTTGTCTTCTGTGTAGCGTTTTTTTAGTGTTCGTGCTCTATATTGTCTTCTGTATAGCGATTTTAGTGCATCTGCTGTATAATAAATGACCCATTTCCATATGACCTTCACCAGTGTTTTAAATAACACGTCACAGCTTGTGTTGATGTGAGTGTTCTAAAAATAGCCATCCAATAGCCATAGGTGACCTAATACCACTGCTCTTATAACCCAGTTCAGTATCTTGCATAATATATCGCACTGCACACATGCTACACGTTACAGTATAATTGTATGCAATATTTTTGCCAGTTTCTGCTAAAACAGAAAACACAAGACTTTAAAATACCTTTTTAGGTTTAATTCAATAAATGCACTCAATACACAGGCATGACCCAATTCTTGTGCTTGGTCATCCTTTCAATCAGGGACAGGCGTGTCTTTGATGAAAATTCATTGATAGAACCCACGTGGTTGCGTTTTTGTAAGTAGAAATACGGGGTATAAATAATTTCGCGCGCAAACATCGGAGTTTGTCTCCGCTGCATAAACCAATCACTGTTTAGAAAAAACGCTACACAGAAGACAATTATTTTTGCTGATTTTTTTTCTTCTGCGGATTGAAAATCTCGCCGCCTACATTTTTTTTTTGTATTACAGGAAACAACAAATGATGTGTTAAGCGATGAGGGACAGCTTCATTATGCTATGATAATCAACTGGTGCCTAGGACAGTCTAAAGAAGTAAAAAAAAAACATATTTAATCCTTTAAAAAGTTTTCAAAGGCTACAGCTTCCATATACACAATTGGTAGCTTTGAACTCTAGAAACTATTTTTTCCCCACTGTTTTCAGGATCTATTCTGTTGACAAGAAATACGAAGTCAACAGTTGGATCGATATCGGTATATTGAAATGTTGGATATATATATTTTTAAAGTCGAATTTTCATACTTTAACATATAACAATTTCTTAGAAAGAATTAGAATATAGAAACAATTATATTCTTTTCTAGCATAATTTAGACATAAAAACTAGGGTTAACCGGAATCTTACTACAAGTACATTTTTTTTTAATTGGGGGGGTTAGATGAATCATAAGATCACGCAGTTTGATATATTATTCGATCGCAGCAACTACAAGTATTTAACAAACAAAAAACACCCTAAATAATGTTAATTAATGACATAGCAATTTATATATTGCTTTAATAATGTTTATTAGGATTGTAAACATTTGGTCATGTGATTGTTTCAATTATTTTCGGTGTCAGCTTGGCGCAATAATATTTCTAGATCTTGATTAATTGTAATTAATCGTTAAAAGTTATCTTGTCACAGCTAAATAACATTCTAATGTAGTTGTTTAATATTCCTGGTTTGTGATTGGACAATGCTGTAATTTTCAAGGTTTCAATTCCACGGTTGGAATATCATGAGATAATTTTAGAATTTTAGCCGATTACCGCTTACGTCATCTTGTCAATAATGTGGCAATGCACATGATTACATTAGAATGGAGATAACTGTATTGTATCTTAAAATTTAACGGCATCAATTGGAGGTTTAATGGTTGCAAACATCCGTTTACTGGCTCCGTAATCCCGTCACCGGTAAATTCAATTTGCGACCATCAAATCTCCAATTGGCTCAGTGTGCAACATGAGCATACAGTTATTATAACATAAATGCATACATATGAAATAAGACAAAAACACAACAAGAATATTAACATTGGAGAAAAAAAACATAGTGAATAGAAGTGATCACTATAATATCTAATGTATAATACTAGAATAATTTACTGATTCCTTTCAAAAATAATGCTACACTTTTCAATAATTGAGAATTACACAAAGAGAAGATACCAGCCATTTTAGCTACACTACTATTTTGTACATAATATTTTGGAATATATTTGGAACTTAATCTTTGTATTTCAGTGTTATTACATATAAACAAGTAGTGATATTCATCGCCAATTACATCTTTTGAGCATTTTGTACACTTTCTATTTTCTCTTGTAATTTTTTGCCAACGTCCTGTTTCGATTGGTATTCTAATGTTACAGAGCCTAAATTTAGTTATATAGATTCTATACTTTTGTTCGAGGCGTAGCAGATACGGTTCTATACAAAACTCTTGTTTGAAAAGAGAATGAAAATGACCACGAGAGGAATTACCAATCTCTGAACGCCAATTTTGTATGAATTGGTCAATAAGAATTTGTTTCACATGTGTTTTAATCCAGATTATATTAACAGGCATTTGGTTTCTAAAGATAAATCTAAGGCCAATATTATCCACAATATTCTGTATATTTTTCACATATAAAGTCTGACTATTCTCATTTGCATACAACTTGAATAGAAGTTTATATATCTTAGAAGACAACTTTTCTGTAGTCATTAAACGACTCCAGAAACAGAGTATCCTGCATTTGATGTTAATGTCAAGAGGGTATCTACCCAACTCACCATATACTAAACAATTTGGAGTTGTAACTCTTACACCCAAAATTCTTTTTGTAAATTGTAAATGTACTTTTTCAATATTGTCATTCTTACCAACACCCCAGACTTCACTGCCATACAATAAGATAGGAGCAACAAGCGAGTCAAACATTTTCAGCTGTAAATCAATAGGCAGTTGCAGATTTCTAATTTTATAATATACCGCATATAACGCTTTTTGTGCTTGTTCTACTAACTTCTTTTTGGTATGGACAAAACTACCATTGTAATAAAAAATAACTCCTAGATAAGAATACTCCAATTCCTTTCCGTCTAATTTTAATCGTAATGGTGGGCGGAATTTTCGCTTTGAAAAGATAACGGTTTTAGTTTTACTCAAGTTAACTTCAAGTTTCTATAATTTACAGTAATCACATCTAGTAAATTTTGCATTCCTTCATATGTTTCCGAGAATAATAATGTATCGTCAGCATACAGTAAAAGGAAGGTCTTCATAAGTATATTTAAATATTCATCAAAAAGATTATCAATTGTTTGTAAGGATGGTGCTTCATGAATATCTAAAAATGTTTCCAAATCATTTATAAAAACTGCAAAAAGGAAAGCATAAGTTTTCCCCTTTACGGACCCTATACTGCAACTGAAAAAATCAGAATTTACACCATTTTGTGTTACACAGGATTTAATATTTTGGTACATACTTTTAATTACGTTGAAACATTTTCCATTCATACCATTTTTTATCATTTTTGTCCACAGCCCACTTCTATTAACTATCAAATGCTTTACTAAAGTCAACAAATGTACAAAATAGCTTTATTTTATGCAGAAAATATAAGTCAGTAAATGATTTCAAAATAAAAATGTTATCTAATGTGGAATGCATCTTTCTAAAGCCAGCTTGTGAGGGGGAAATAAGGTTAACTTCGTCTGCAAATGAGTTTAATCGATTATTTAATATACTTGTAAAAACTTTGCTGAAGCAGCTAAGTAGACTAATTGGTCTATAATTTGATGGGTCTTTTGAGTCCCCCTTGTTTTTGTATACGGGTTGAATAACGCCTAATGTCCAGCTTTCTGGGAATATACCAGTATCAAATATGATATTGAAAATTTTAACATAACTTGGGAGTAGTAAATGAAGGGTACTTTTTAGATATTCATTTCGTATACAATCTGTACCAACTGCTTTATTGTTTGGTAGGTTTCGAACAACATTTTCGATTTCAGTATCAGTAATACTACAATTAAGCCATACAATTTGGAATTTCCAAACCACATTGTATATTGTAATTATTGATATCATTGTTTTGTTTATATTCTTCATCAGAAGAATTGATATTTTTGAAATAATCATACAATTCAGTCAACGGGACTTCTACATTAGATTGTTTAGCGTTTGTACATCGTTTTAGTATATCCCTGATTTTTTTTGGGTTATGACTTGACGCTTCTCTAATTTCACCTGATAAATACAATACAGTTATCTCCTAATTTGATTGTTGTGTAAACAGTTATACAGTACCAGTATTTTTCTTTATCTGGATATAGTAATTAGGCCTAATTAAATATTTTACACTTCCGCATGAACTGGCGGTTGGGGTTTGAAAAGATAATTTCTACTGATATTATTACGGGGCCATTAAAATAGTTCGACTGTTTGAGAAATTGACGTTCGAGAAATTGGGATTTATTTGACAAGGAATTAACGGCAAAATTAACGGAACAAAGATCCATTTGGATTCGGTAATAAAGATCCGTCCTACTTTTTAAATATTTAAGCATCGAATCTTTCCAGACCAATATAAACTCAAGTAATGACAAATTTCAAATGTGCGTGAGTACTTTTCACTGAATTGAATTCTTTTTGCCAGAGATTTATTTCCACTTCTAATAAATACTGACCGCCTTTCATGTTGAAGATTATGTCAGAGGTTTTACGTGACAATTTAGTTCACTTTTTTAAATACACGATACCTACCTATCTTTTTATACTTTATGGATATTTTGCTTACCACATTGTTTCTCCTTTATATCAGCTCCCAGATTTGTACAATCTTCACCTCCATTACAAGGGGTAGGGTTGTTACAATATCTGTAACTAGTTGTCGTAGAGCTGCACCGCCAGGAGCAGTCACTCCAAGCACCCCAATTCGTGTAACCACCATCTTGTTTTTCTAGAGAAAATAATCAAATTGATGTAGTTACACATTTGTACAAAATGTAATGTAGTAAATACTTACCAACTTTATAACAAACAATACGTAGTATATTTAAATGCTTCCTATGGTTGTTTTATGTACCTTCTACCAACTTCTAATAACAATAACATTTGCGTTGATTTTATTAAACAAGTATTAAGCAGACAAACAAGCGATTGTGACATTAACTTATCCTGCAATTGTGTGATTTGAAGTATTAATAAAGGCATCAAATAAACCTCAGTTTTATTTAGTCATGGACCTAGTAAAGCTTTTCTGGTACCTGATTCATGTAGAGCGACGGTAGGAAACGGCAATCGTACACAGACTTCACAGAGGACACCATTAAAAACGATTAGAACCACGCTTGCTTCTGCACCTTTCAGACAATTAGGCAGTTGTTTTGAACTTTTTTAGGCATTGCATGATAAACACAATATAGGTACATTGTCAGTAAGCATAAAATTAATTAGCTCTCGCTGCGAAACAGTCCAGAAAAACTCAACAAATACTCCATTTTCTACCTGTTTCTAAAGCTCGTACAAATAAATTGTATATCTTCCGACAATGTACGTATATTATAAGTTATAAGCTCCCTAGTGACCGTCTTTCGTTATTTAGACGGTCAGTAAATCGTTGAAGGGTGAGCGCTCCAGCGCGAACTCTTCAACTATTTATTATCGTCCAAATAACCATAGTCGGTCACGGGAGCTTATAACATTTTTGTACGATGTTGCTGATCTATAACTTGAAACAGTAACTAAGTTTTTTCCACGAACTATGTTTGACGGACTTTCTTTGAAGTTCTAAGGCTAAAGACGTAATGGTCAATACACAAAATTAAGCACTGCCCACTGACCTTCTGTAATTTTCCGTCCCCATCATTTCGTAACTGCACGTTATTTTAGAAGAAAATGTAAATCATCGTCTTTCTTGCAGTTGTGTTTAATTATGTTAAGTCAAAATACACACACACATATATAGAGAGAGCCTGGTCAAATACTTGCAAGTTTATCTATCGTCTGCATCGTTATTTTTATGAATGGAATTCTAAGGCTAAAGACGTAATGGTCACTGTAATTTTCCGTCTGCATCATTTCGTTAATGCGCGTTATTTTTCTGAATGGAATTTTCTCCTGGCCAGGTAAAGCGTATTAATCTTATTCTCTAGATTTCCATATATGGCTCTCCTTTCTATCGTTGTTTTTAGGATGATTTTATCCAATCATCGGTCGTCAAATAAATGCAACATCGTACATGTGTATAGTATATATAATCATCGACCACATTTTGTCAAACATTTTATTCGTCACCTACATGATATGTATATTATGATATACTTGAGATATAGTTTTGATATCATGTCATATATTTTGTCAATGGCCAAGGTGAATATCAGACCGTCATTCAAACTGTAAACGTAACCACAAAATACTGTCAGTGAAACTCTACATAAAACTCATATTGGGAGCGATAATGAAGATGTCATAAGGGAATTGTTTTATAAAACGTCGCTCATTTAGCGCTGTTGCAATTTCACATTTATGAAAACAGATTGATGAACAAACTTATATTGCCGTTTACAATGCAAAACCACTTCCGTTGCGTTCCGCAATTTTAAACTCGCTTTTCTCCAGATATTTTAGCAATGCATTGAATGGAAACATTTCAATTATCCTCTCGATTTCAGTTGTAAGTTTATGTACGATTCTTGACTTCCTCCGTCCGTGCGTCCATCCTTCCGCCCGTACGTCCGTACCACCCGTTTGCACATACCTTGTTCTTTCTTATGGAGTGAAATGTTTGTTTGTATTATCGCCGTTGTCTTAGCTTGACATAATAAATCTTTTGACTTGCATATTTATTTTTGTGACATTATGGTCTAATATGAATATATAAGCTTTGAATTGGACGGTGTGTGATTTCCCAGATAGTGAAGAAGATTTTGACATCATGTCATGTGCTAATACGATAATACAGACACATATTTCAATTCTTAAGAAGGAAGAAAGTGCGTGCGAACGGACGGACGGACGAACGGGGGGAGGAAATCAATAATCATACCTAATCTTACAACTGGAATTGAGGGGATAATTGTAATGTTTCCATTTGATTGCTAAAATATCTGGAGAAAAGCGAGTGGATATCAACAGTTTTGTAAAGTATGTAAAACAATAATGTACTATGAAAATATGGATCAAATGAATTATTTCGGTAGCAGTTATGCTTTTCCTAAGGCACTTTTTAGTCAGTCATATTTAGTAATTAACTTACTTTCTGTCAGTAAGCAGTCACCCCTCTCCCTTTTGGTTTCCGTTTTTATTGCGATACCATTTCTGCCTGTATATATTTTTATTTTCCGGTAACGTACACCAACACAGTTGTAGTCGGTAGTGGTCCAGTTAATTCGACATGAACCCCAGTCTCCTGTTTCTGTCCAATTTGTAAGTGGTTCTGTAAAAGAAATACCAATGGCTCATGAAGACTTTCAAATTATTAGGCTTACCAGTCTCTTGACTTTGAACGTATATGATGATGGTTATTCCAGAATAGCGTTGTGTACATTAGATATCTATGATATTATTAACAATGTAAAATGTAATAAAATAAAGGAAGGACTATACTAGTGCTAGTCTATGTACATTCACTAATCGTGTGCCAGTTTGTCTTTTCCTAACTTTTGTTTTGTACTCTTTCCTTGTTTTATATTGTTGTTTATATACACGTTACTCCTTGTCCTTCCCCCTGACTTTATGATTGGAACTTCTCACTCACCTTCAGTTGTTCCCTCGACTGTCGTGTAATAATATTTAGTTGTTCCATTATGATATTCAGTTGTTATATGATCATAATCTGTTGACCAATCATAATATCCGGTTGTTGTTCCTCCATAGACATCAGTCATTCCACTGTTTTGATTCGTTGTTCGATTATAATGTTGACATTCCACCATATTTGTTATCTCTATATTACGATAAAAAAAAAGGAACTATATAAACGATCATATTTCATATATGACAGTTTTGGAATTACTCTGATATAGGTTTGTATCGAGTTGTTTTCATTATATCAATTTTGTACATTTCTACCACTGACGTCACCTAATAAACTGTAAAACTTCGGTGTCAGTGATAGTCATTGTTTGGCATGCTTCTGAAATAATCTGGGTACTGGTGATGGTTCCCAAGGCTAAAATCCACAGAGCTGCTCAGCGCATGGAGGATAGGTGGAGTCCTCTCGGTTGGGAGGTTGTAAGTTTATATAGCGGAACGTCTGACCGTGGACCATGGAGGGTAATGTATTTGGAGAGTGACACGCTCCCTGTAGATAAAGACGTCTTTTGTAGATTTAAAAAAAAGTAGGAGTATTGGAACCGCTAGAAATGACTAAGATTTTCGTGCCTACCTAACTAGTTATTCTTTTCTAGTGTAAGTCAAAAGTCATTGACCCAGTTGATCCATCTCTTCCCTCATTTCTAAAAAAGTTTTTATAAATTATTGAACTTGATTTCGTCCTGAATATAGCTAAAATTCTGGTATGATGTGTGTTTATATTGGTTTCTTAATTAGAAGTTGTTCAGAATTACATGCAGTATGCATGTTCAACATTACTAAATGGGGTATAATGTCGATGAATAACTTGCATAGTGTATCATGTAATGGTGTGTGGAGAGTGGGAAATTGTCTATGGGAAAATGAGAAATGGTGTATGGGTAATGAGAAATTGTGTATGGGTAATGAGAAATTGTGTATGGGGAAAATGAGGAATGGCGTATGGGTAATGAGGAATGGTGTATGGATAATGAGGAATGGTGTATGGGTAATGAGGAATGGTATATGGGTAATGAGGAATGGTGTATGGTGTATTCATTGTAAAATTAATAATGATTAGTAGAAAATAATATAGATTACATAGCACCTTAATTTATTTTAGTTTCATTTCATAATTTTTTCCGACCTTTACTCAATTATCAACATCAGATGTATGTGCAGTTATTGTATGTTGTTGGAGAATATAAATCATATATACGAGCTTTAGAGACCGGTTGAAAGCGAGACTTGTGCAATTATTGTTTAATTTCTGGCCTGTTTTGCAACGAGTTTTTGACCGATAATTTACGTATATTTATGTGTAACTTGCAATGTCAAAATGTACAAGGCAACTGTCTAATTTTACTGACAGAGGTATTCAAATGTGGTCTTTTTGAGTGGAAGCGAATCAATGCAGGTTTTTTTTTAATTGTTTGTTTATATGTATGCATTGCCATTTGAGATCCAGTTAAGCGGGGGTTGGGATCCCATTAACTGGTTTAACCTTGCCACATTTTTGTGCCTGTCCCAAGCCATGATCTTGATTTCCAACGTAATAAGTAGTGATATTTTCTTTGTGCTTTAGTGAGTTCGGTTAAGGTGAGATGTCATTGTTCGTTTTGTTGATATTGGTGGAATTGATGACCATCACTGTTAACATTTTCGTTTTATAATTCAGCTTTTATTTGTGGAATGGAACCGTGCATCCGGCATTGGACACATATAGGGATATAGATGTTGGTTTGTTTTCAATATTTTTACTTATGCATGGGACAACGTATTTGTAAAGATACTTTTGTCATTCATAGTATTTTCAATTGAAATAAGTTACATATTACTTGCGTGTATATTTTTAAGTAAAGTTTGACATTTCAATAAACATCTAGTGTTGCTCACATTAATTGTAATAAATATTAATATAAGATGTAAAATACATTGATGTAAAAAGACAAATGTAAGGCTCATCAGAACTATTATAATCTCTGTACATGGAGATATATTAATCTAAGACTCATCAGAACTAATATAATCTCTGTACATGGAGATATATTAATCTAAGGCTCATCAGAACTAATATAATCTCTATACATGGAGATATATTAATCTAAGGCTCATCAGAACTAATATAATCTCTGTACATGGAGATATATTAATCTAAGGCTCATCAGAACTAATATAATCTCTGTACATGGTGATATATTAATCTAAGACTCATCAGAACTAATATAATCTCTGTACATGGTGATATATTAATCTAAGGCTCATCAGAACTAATATAATCTCTGTACATGGAGATATATTAATCTAAGGCTCATCAGAACTATTATAATCTCTGTACATGGTGATATATTAATTTAAGGCTCATCAGAACTAATATAATCTCTGTACATGGAGATATATTAATCTAAGGCTCATCAGAACTAATGTAATCTCTGTACATGGAGATATATTAATGTAAGGCTCATCAAAACTAATATAATCTCTATACATGGAGATATATTAATCTAAGGCTCATCAGAACTAATATAATCTCTGTACATGGTGATATATTAATGTAAGGCTCATCAGAACTAATATAATCTCTGTACATGGAGATATATTAATCTAAGGCTCATCAGAACTAATATAATCTCTGTACATGGAGATATATTAATCTAAGGCTCATCAGAACTAATATAATCTCTGTACATGGTGATATATTAATCTAAGGCTCATCAGAACTAATATAATCTCTGTACATGGAGATATATTAATCTAAGGCTCATCAGAACTAATATAATCTCTGTACATGGTGATATATTAATCTAAGACTCATCAGAACTAATATAATCTCTGTACATGGTGATATATTAATCTAAGGCTCATCAGAACTAATATAATCTCTGTACATGGAGATATATTAATCTAAGGCTCATCAGAACTAATATAATCTCTGTACATGGTGATATATTAATTTAAGGCTCATCAGAACTAATATAATCTCTGTACATGGAGATATATTAATCTAAGGCTCATCAGAACTAATGTAATCTCTGTACATGGAGATATATTAATGTAAGGCTCATCAAAACTAATATAATCTCTATACATGGAGATATATTAATCTAAGGCTCATCAGAACTAATATAATCTCTGTACATGGTGATATATTAATTTAAGGCTCATCAGAACTAATATAATCTCTGTACATGGAGATATATTAATCTAAGGCTCATCAGAACTAATGTAATCTCTGTACATGGAGATATATTAATGTAAGGCTCATCAAAACTAATATAATATCTATACATGGAGATATATTAATCTAAGGCTCATCAGAACTAATATAATCTCTGTACATGGTGATATATTAATGTAAGGCTCATCAGAACTAATATAATCTCTGTACATGGAGATATATTAATCTAAGGCTCATCAGAACTAATATAATCTCTGTACATGGAGATATATTAATCTAAGGCTCATCAGAACTAATATAATCTCTGTACATGGAGATATATTAATCTAAGGCTCATCAGAACTAATATAATCTCTCTACTTGGTGATATATTAATCTAAGGCTCATCAGAACTAATATAATCTCTATACATGGAGATATATTAATGTAAGGCTCATCAGAACTAATATAATCTCTGTACATGGAGATATATTAATGTAAGGCTCATCAGAACTAATATAATCTCTATACATAGTGATATATTAATCTAAGGCTCACCAGAACTAATATAATCTCTGTACATGGAGATATATTAATCTAAGGCTCATCAGAACTAATATAATCTCTGTACATGGAGATATATTAATGTAAGGCTCATCAGAACTAATATAATCTCTGTACATGGAGATATATTAATCTAAGGCTCATCAGAACTAATATAATCTCTCTACTTGGAGATATATTAATCAAAGGCTCATCAGAACTAATATAATCTCTGTACATGGAGATATATTAATGTAAGGCTCATCAGAACTAATATAATCTCTGTACATGGTGATATATTAATGTAAGGCTCATCAGAACTAATATAATCTCTGTACATGGAGATATATTAATGTAAGGCTCATCAGAACTAATATAATCTCTGTACATGGTGATATATTAATTTAAGGCTCATCAGAACTAATATAATCTCTGTACATGGAGATATATTAATGTAAGGCTCATCAGAACTAATATAATCTCTGTACATGGAGATATATTAATGTAAGGCTCATCAGAGCTAATATAATCTATGTACATGAAGATATATTAATCTAAGGCTCACCAGAACTAATATAATCTCTCTACATGGTGATATATTAATGTAAGGCTCATCAGAACTAATATAATCTCTGTACATGGAGATATATTAATGTAAGGCTCATCAGAACTAATATAATCTCTGTACATGGTGATATATTAATTTAAGGCTCATCAGAACTAATATAATCTCTGTACATGGAGATATATTAATCTAAGGCTCATCAGAACTAATATAATCTCTATACATGGAGATATATTAATCTAAGGCTCATCAGAACTAATATAATCTCTGTACATGGTGATATATTAATGTAAGGTTCACCAGAACTAATATAATCTCTGCACATGGAGATATATTAATGTAAGGTTCATCAGAACTAATATAATCTCTGTACATGGAGATATATTAATCTAAGACTCATCAGAACTAATATAATCTCTGTACATGGTGATATATTAATCTAAGGCTCATCAGAACTAATATAATCTCTGTACATGGAGATATATTAATCTAAGGCTCATCAGAACTAATATAATCTCTGTACATGGTGATATATTAATCTAAGGCTCATCAGAACTAATATAATCTCTGTACATGGAGATATATTAATCTAAGGCTCATCAGAACTAATGTAATCTCTGTACATGGAGATATATTAATGTAAGGCTCATCAAAACTAATATAATCTCTATACATGGAGATATATTAATCTAAGGCTCATCAGAACTAATATAATCTCTGTACATGGTGATATATTAATGTAAGGCTCATCAGAACTAATATAATCTCTGTACATGGAGATATATTAATCTAAGGCTCATCAGAACTAATATAATCTCTGTACATGGAGATATATTAATCTAAGGCTCATCAGAACTAATATAATCTCTGTACATGGAGATATATTAATCTAAGGCTCATCAGAACTAATATAATCTCTGTACATGGAGATATATTAATGTAAGGCTCATCAGAACTAATATAATCTCTGTACATGGAGATATTTTAATGTAAGGCTCATCAGAACTAATATAATCTCTATACATGGTGATATATTAATTTAAGGCTCATCAGAACTAATATAATCTCTGTACATGGAGATATATTAATCTAAGGCTCATCAGAACTAATAAAACCTCTATACATGGTGATATATTAATCAAAGGCTCATCAGAACTAATATAATCTCTGTACATGGAGATATATTAATGTAAGGCTCATCAGAACTAATATAATCTCTGTACATGGAGATATATTAATGTAAGGCTCATCAGAACTAATATAATCTCTGCACATGGAGATATATTAATGTAAGGCTCATCAGAACTAATATAATCTCTGTACATGGAGATATATTAATCTAAGGCTCATCAGAACTAATGTAATCTCTGTACATGGAAATATATTAATGTAAGGCTCATCAAAACTAATATAATCTCTGTACATGGAGATATATTAATCTAAGACTCATCAGAACTAATATAATCTCTGTACATGGTGATATATTAATGTAAGGCTCACCAGAACTAATATAATCTCTGCACATGGAGATATATTAATGTAAGGTTCATCAGAACTAATATAATCTCTGTACATGGAGATATATTAATCTAATGCTCATCAGAACTAATATAATCTCTGTACATGGAGATATATTAATCTAAGGCTCATCAGAACTAATATAATCTCTGTACATGGAGATATATTAATCTAAGGCTCATCAGAACTAATATAATCTCTCTACTTAGTGATATATTAATCTAAGGCTCATCAGAACTAATATAATCTCTGTACATGGAGATATATTAATGTAAGGCTCATCAGAACTAATATAATCTCTGTACATGGAGATATATTAATGTAAGGCTCATCAGAACTAATATAATCTCTGTACATGGTGATATATTAATCTAAGGCTCATCAGAACTAATATAATCTCTGTACATGGAGATATATTAATCTAAGGCTCATCAGAACTAATATAATCTCTGTACATGGTGATATATTAATCTAAGGCTCATCAGAACTAATATAATCTCTGTACATGGAGATATATTAATCTAAGGCTCATCAGAACTAATGTAATCTCTGTACATGGAGATATATTAATGTAAGGCTCATCAAAACTAATATAATCTCTATACATGGAGATATATTAATCTAAGGCTCATCAGAACTAATATAATCTCTGTACATGGAGATATATTAATGTAAGGCTCATCAGAACTAATATAATCTCTGTACATGGAGATATATTAATCTAAGGCTCATCAGAACTAATATAATCTCTGTACATGGAGATATATTAATCTAAGGCTCATCAGAACTAATATAATCTCTGTACATGGAGATATATTAATCTAAGGCTCATCAGAACTAATATAATCTCTGTACATGGAGATATATTAATGTAAGGCTCATCAGAACTAATATAATCTCTGTACATGGAGATATTTTAATGTAAGGCTCATCAGAACTAATATAATCTCTATACATGGTGATATATTAATTTAAGGCTCATCAGAACTAATATAATCTCTGTACATGGAGATATATTAATCTAAGGCTCATCAGAACTAATAAAACCTCTATACATGGTGATATATTAATCAAAGGCTCATCAGAACTAATATAATCTCTGTACATGGAGATATATTAATGTAAGGCTCATCAGAACTAATATAATCTCTGTACATGGAGATATATTAATGTAAGGCTCATCAGAACTAATATAATCTCTGCACATGGAGATATATTAATGTAAGGCTCATCAGAACTAATATAATCTCTGTACATGGAGATATATTAATCTAAGGCTCATCAGAACTAATGTAATCTCTGTACATGGAGATATATTAATGTAAGGCTCATCAAAACTAATATAATCTCTGTACATGGAGATATATTAATCTAAGACTCATCAGAACTAATATAATCTCTGTACATGGTGATATATTAATGTAAGGCTCACCAGAACTAATATAATCTCTGCACATGGAGATATATTAATGTAAGGTTCATCAGAACTAATATAATCTCTGTACATGGAGATATATTAATCTAATGCTCATCAGAACTAATATAATCTCTGTACATGGAGATATATTAATCTAAGGCTCATCAGAACTAATATAATCTCTGTACATGGAGATATATTAATCTAAGGCTCATCAGAACTAATATAATCTCTCTACTTGGTGATATATTAATCTAAGGCTCATCAGAACTAATATAATCTCTGTACATGGAGATATATTAATGTAAGGCTCATCAGAACTAATATAATCTCTGTACATGGAGATATATTAATGTAAGGCTCATCAGAACTAATATAATCTCTGTACAGGGAGATATATTAATCTAAGGCTCATGAGAATTAATATAATCTCTGTACATGGAGATATATTAATCTAAGTTTCATCAGAACTAATATAATCTCTGTACATGGAGATATATTAATCTAATACTCACCAGAACTAATATAATCTCTGTACATGGTGATATATTAATGTAAGGCTCATCAGAACTAATATAATCTCTATACATGGTGATATATTAATTTAAGGCTCATCAGAACTAATATAATGTCTGTACATGGAGATATATTAATCTAAGGCTCATCAGAACTAATAAAACCTCTATACATGGTGATATATTAATCAAAGGCTCATCAGAACTAATATAATCTCTCTACATGGAGATATATTAATGTAAGGCTCATCAGAACTAATATAATCTATGTACATGGTGATATATTAATTTAAGGCTCATTAGAACAAATATAATCTCTGTACATGGAGATATATTAATGTAAGGCTCATCAGAACTAATATAATCTCTGTACATGGAGATATATTAATCTAAGGCTCATCAGAGCTAATATAATCTCTGTACATGAAGATATATTAATCTAAGGCTCATCAGAACTAATATAATCTCTGTACATGGTGATATATTAATGTAAGGCTCATCAGAACTAATATAATCTCTGCACATGGAGATATATTAATGTAAGGCTCATCAGAACTAATATAATCTCTGTACATGGAGATATATTAATCTAAGGCTCATCAGAACTAATATAATCTCTGTACATGGTGATATATTAATTTAAGGCTCATCAGAACTAATATAATCTCTGTACATGGAGATATATTAATCTAAGGCTCATCAGAACTAATGTAATCTCTGTACATGGAGATATATTAATGTAAGGCTAATCAAAACTAATATAATCTCTATGCATGGAGATATATTAATCTAAGGCTCATCAGAACTAATATAATCTCTGTATATGGAGATATATTAATCTAAGGCTCATCAGAACTAATGTAATCTCTGTACATGGAGATATATTAATGTAAGGCTCATCAAAACTAATATAATCTCTATACATGGAGATATATTAATCTAAGACTCATCAGAACTAATATAATCTCTGTACATGGTGATATATTAATGTAAGGCTCACCAGAACTAATATAATCTCTGCACATGGAGATATATTAATGTAAGGTTCATCAGAACTAATATAATCTCTGTACATGGAGATATATTAATCTTAATGCTCATCAGAACTAATATAATCTCTGTACATGGAGATATATTAATGTAAGGCTCATCAGAACTAATATAATCTCTGTACATGGAGATATATTAATCTAAGGCTCATCAGAACTAATATAATCTCTCTACTTGGTGATATATTAATCTAAGGCTCATCAGAACTAATATAATCTCTGTACATGGAGATATATTAATGTAAGGCTCATCAGAACTAATATAATCTCTGTACAGGGAGATATATTAATCTAAGGCTCATGAGAATTAATATAATCTCTGTACATGGAGATACATTAATCTAAGGTTCATCAGAACTAATATAATCTCTGTACATGGAGATATATTAATCTAATACTCACCAGAACTAATATAATCTCTGTACATGGTGATATATTAATGTAAGGCTCATCAGAACTAATATAATCTCTGTACATGGAGATATATTAATCTAAGGCTCATCAGAACTAATAAAACCTCTATACATGGTGATATATTAATCAAAGGCTCATCAGAACTAATATAATCTCTCTACATGGAGATATATTAATGTAAGGCTCATCAGAACTAATATAATCTCTATACATGGTGATATATTAATTTAAGGCTCATCAGAACTAATATAATCTCTGTACATGGAGATATATTAATCTAAGGCTCATCAGAACTAATAAAACCTCTATACATGGTGATATATTAATCAAAGGCTCATCAGAACTAATATAATCTCTCTACATGGAGATATTTTAATGTAAGGCTCATCAGAACTAATATAATCTATGTACATGGTGATATATTAATTTAAGGCTCATTAGAACTAATATAATCTCTGTACATGGAGATATATTAATGTAAGGCTCATCAGAACTAATATAATCTCTGTACATGGAGATATATTAATCTAATACTCACCAGAACTAATATAATCTCTGTACATGGTGATATATTAATCTAAGGCTCAACAGAACTAATATAATCTCTGTACATGGTGATATATTAATCTAAGACTCATCAGAACTAATATAATCTCTGTACATGGTGATATATTAATCTAAGGTTCATCAGAACTAATATAATCTCTGTACATGGAGATATATTAATCTAAGGCTCATCAGAACTAATATAATCTCTGTACATGGTGATATATTAATCTAAGGCTCATCAGAACTAATATAATCTCTGTACATGGAGATATATTAATCTAAGGCTCATCAGAACTAATGTAATCTCTGTACATGGAGATATATTAATGTAAGGCTCATCAAAACTAATATAATCTCTATACATGGAGATATATTAATCTAAGGCTCATCAGAACTAATATAATCTCTGTACATGGTGATATATTAATGTAAGGCTCATCAGAACTAATATAATCTCTGTACATGGAGATATATTAATCTAAGGCTCATCAGAACTAATATAATCTCTGTACATGGAGATATATTAATCTAAGGCTCATCAGAACTAATATAATCTCTGTACATGGAGATATATTAATCTAAGGCTCATCAGAACTAATATAATCTCTGTACATGGAGATATTTTAATGTAAGGCTCATCAGAACTAATATAATCTCTGTACATGGTGATATATTAATTTAAGGCTCATCAGAACTAATATAATCTCTGTACATGGAGATATATTAATCTAAGGCTCATCAGAACTAATAAAACCTCTATACATGGTGATATATTAATCAAAGGTTCATCAGAACTAATATAATCTCTGTACATGGAGATATATTAATGTAAGGCTCATCAGAACTAATATAATCTCTGTACATGGAGATATATTAATCTAAGGCTCATCAGAACTAATATAATCTCTGTACATGGAGATATATTAATCTAAGCCTCATCAGAACTAATATAATCTCTGTACATGGAGATATATTAATCTAAGGCTCATCAGAGCTAATATAATCTCTGTACATGAAGATATATTAATCTAAGGCTCACCAGAACTAATATAATCTCTGTACATGGTGATATATTAATGTAAGGCTCATCAGAACTAATATAATCTCTGCACATGGAGATATATTAATCTAAGGCTCATCAGAACTAATATAATCTCTGTACATTGAGATATATTAATGTAAGGCTCATCAGAACTAATATAATCTCTGTACATGGAGATATATTAATCTAAGGCTCATCAGAACTAATGTAATCTCTGTACATGGAGATATATTAATGTAAGGCTCATCAAAACTAATATAATCTCTGTACATGGTGATATAATAATGTAAGGCTCACCAGAACTAATATAATCTCTGCACATGGAGATATATTAATGTAAGGTTCATCAAAACTAATATAATCTCTGTATATGGAGATATATTAATCTAATGCTCATCAGAACTAATATAATCTCTGTACTTGGAGATATATTAATCTAAGGCTCATCAGAACTAATATAATCTCTGTACATGGAGATATATTAATCTAAGGCTCATCAGAACTAATATAATCTCTCTACTTGGTGATATATTAATCTAAGGCTCATCAGAACTAATATAATCTCTGTACATGGAGATATATTAATGTAAGGCTCATCAGAACTAATATAATCTCTGTACAGGGAGATATATTAATCTAAGGCTCATGAGAATTAATATAATCTCTGTACATGGAGATATATTAATCTAAGGTTCATCAGAACTAATATAATCTCTGTACATGGAGATATATTAATCTAATACTCACCAGAACTAATATAATCTCTGTACATGGTGATATATTAATTTAAGGCTCATCAGAACTAATATAATCTCTGTACATGGAGATATATTAATCTAAGGCTCATCAGAACTAATATAATCTCTGTACATGGTGATATATTAATCTAAGGCTCATCAGAACTAATATAATCTCTGTACATGGAGATATATTAATCTAAGGCTCATCAGAACTAATGTAATCTCTGTACATGGAGATATATTAATGTAAGGCTCATCAAAACTAATATAATCTCTATACATGGAGATATATTAATCTAAGGCTCATCAGAACTAATATAATCTCTGTACATGGTGATATATTAATGTAAGGCTCATCAGAACTAATATAATCTCTGTACATGGAGATATATTAATCTAAGGCTCATCAGAACTAATATAATCTCTGTACATGGAGATATATTAATCTAAGGCTCATCAGAACTAATATAATCTCTGTACATGGAGATATATTAATCTAAGGCTCATCAGAACTAATATAATCTCTGTACATGGAGATATTTTAATGTAAGGCTCATCAGAACTAATATAATCTCTGTACATGGTGATATATTAATTTAAGGCTCATCAGAACTAATATAATCTCTGTACATGGAGATATATTAATCTAAGGCTCATCAGAACTAATAAAACCTCTATACATGGTGATATATTAATCAAAGGTTCATCAGAACTAATATAATCTCTGTACATGGAGATATATTAATGTAAGGCTCATCAGAACTAATATAATCTCTGTACATGGAGATATATTAATCTAAGGCTCATCAGAACTAATATAATCTCTGTACATGGAGATATATTAATCTAAGCCTCATCAGAACTAATATAATCTCTGTACATGGAGATATATTAATCTAAGGCTCATCAGAGCTAATATAATCTCTGTACATGAAGATATATTAATCTAAGGCTCACCAGAACTAATATAATCTCTGTACATGGTGATATATTAATGTAAGGCTCATCAGAACTAATATAATCTCTGCACATGGAGATATATTAATCTAAGGCTCATCAGAACTAATATAATCTCTGTACATTGAGATATATTAATGTAAGGCTCATCAGAACTAATATAATCTCTGTACATGGAGATATATTAATCTAAGGCTCATCAGAACTAATGTAATCTCTGTACATGGAGATATATTAATGTAAGGCTCATCAAAACTAATATAATCTCTGTACATGGTGATATAATAATGTAAGGCTCACCAGAACTAATATAATCTCTGCACATGGAGATATATTAATGTAAGGTTCATCAAAACTAATATAATCTCTGTATATGGAGATATATTAATCTAATGCTCATCAGAACTAATATAATCTCTGTACTTGGAGATATATTAATCTAAGGCTCATCAGAACTAATATAATCTCTGTACATGGAGATATATTAATCTAAGGCTCATCAGAACTAATATAATCTCTCTACTTGGTGATATATTAATCTAAGGCTCATCAGAACTAATATAATCTCTGTACATGGAGATATATTAATGTAAGGCTCATCAGAACTAATATAATCTCTGTACAGGGAGATATATTAATCTAAGGCTCATGAGAATTAATATAATCTCTGTACATGGAGATATATTAATCTAAGGTTCATCAGAACTAATATAATCTCTGTACATGGAGATATATTAATCTAATACTCACCAGAACTAATATAATCTCTGTACATGGTGATATATTAATTTAAGGCTCATCAGAACTAATATAATCTCTGTACATGGAGATATATTAATCTAAGGCTCATCAGAACTAATGTAATCTCTGTACATGGAGATATATTAATGTAAGGCTAATCAAAACTAATATAATCTCTATGCATGGAGATATATTAATCTAAGGCTCATCAGAACTAATATAATCTCTGTACATGGAGATATATTAATCTAAGGCTCATCAGAACTAATATAATCTCTGTACATGGAGATATATTAATGTAAGGCTCATCAAAACTAATATAATCTCTATACATGGAGATATATTAATCTAAGACTCATCAGAACTAATATAATCTCTGTACATGGTGATATATTAATGTAAGGCTCACCAGAACTAATATAATCTCTGCACATGGAGATATATTAATGTAAGGTTCATCAGAACTAATATAATCTCTGTACATGGAGATATATTAATCTAATGCTCATCAGAACTAATATAATCTCTGTACATGGAGATATATTAATCTAAGGCTCATCAGAACTAATATAATCTCTGTACATGGAGATATATTAATCTAAGGCTCATCAGAACTAATATAATCTCTCTACTTGGTGATATATTAATCTAAGGCTCATCAGAACTAATATAATCTCTGTACATGGAGATATATTAATGTAAGGCTCATCAGAACTAATATAATCTCTGTACATGGAGATATATTAATGTAAGGCTCATCAGAACTAATATAATCTCTGTACAGGGAGATATATTAATCTAAGGCTCATGAGAATTAATATAATCTCTGTACATGGAGATATATTAATCTAAGGTTCATCAGAACTAATATAATCTCTGTACATGGAGATATATTAATCTAATACTCACCAGAACTAATATAATCTCTGTACATGGTGATATATTAATTTAAGGCTCATCAGAACTAATATAATCTCTGTACATGGAGATATATTAATCTAAGGCTCATCAGAACTAATAAAACCTCTATACATGGTGATATATTAATCAAAGGCTCATCAGAACTAATATAATCTCTCTACATGGAGATATATTAATGTAAGGCTCATCAGAACTAATATAATCTCTATACATGGTGATATATTAATTTAAGGCTCATCAGAACTAATATAATCTCTGTACATGGAGATATATTAATCTAAGGCTCATCAGAACTAATAAAACCTCTATACATGGTGATATATTAATCAAAGGCTCATCAGAACTAATATAATCTCTCTACATGGAGATATTTTAATGTAAGGCTCATCAGAACTAATATAATCTATGTACATGGTGATATATTAATTTAAGGCTCATTAGAACTAATATAATCTCTGTACATGGAGATATATTAATGTAAGGCTCATCAGAACTAATATACTCTCTGTACATGGAGATATATTAATCTAATACTCACCAGAACTAATATAATCTCTGTACATGGTGATATATTAATCTAAGACTCATCAGAACTAATATAATCTCTGTACATGGTGATATATTAATCTAAGGCTCAACAGAACTAATATAATCTCTGTACATGGTGATATATTAATCTAAGACTCATCAGAACTAATATAATCTCTGTACATGGTGATATATTAATCTAAGGCTCATCAGAACTAATATAATCTCTGTACATGGAGATATATTAATCTAAGGCTCATCAGAACTAATATAATCTCTGTACATGGTGATATATTAATCTAAGGCTCATCAGAACTAATATAATCTCTGTACATGGAGATATATTAATCTAAGGCTCATCAGAACTAATGTAATCTCTGTACATGGAGATATATTAATGTAAGGCTCATCAAAACTAATATAATCTCTATACATGGAGATATATTAATCTAAGGCTCATCAGAACTAATATAATCTCTGTACATGGTGATATATTAATGTAAGGCTCATCAGAACTAATATAATCTCTGTACATGGAGATATATTAATCTAAGGCTCATCAGAACTAATATAATCTCTGTACATGGAGATATATTAATCTAAGGCTCATCAGAACTAATATAATCTCTGTACATGGAGATATATTAATCTAAGGCTCATCAGAACTAATATAATCTCTGTACATGGAGATATATTAATGTAAGGCTCATCAGAACTAATATAATCTCTGTACATGGAGATATATTAATGTAAGGCTCATCAGAACTAATATAATCTCTGTACATGGAGATATATTAATCTAAGGCTCATCAGAACTAATATAATCTCTGTACATGGAGATATATTAATCTAAGGCTCATCAGAGCTAATATAATCTCTGTACATGAAGATATATTAATCTAAGGCTCACCAGAACTAATATAATCTCTGTACATGGTGATATATTAATGTAAGGCTCATCAGAACTAATATAATCTCTGCACATGGAGATATATTAATCTAAGGCTCATCAGAACTAATATAATCTCTGTACATTGAGATATATTAATGTAAGGCTCATCAGAACTAATATAATCTCTGTACATGGAGATATATTAATCTAAGGCTCATCAGAACTAATGTAATCTCTGTACATGGAGATATATTAATGTAAGGCTCATCAAAACTAATATAATCTCTGTACATGGAGATATATTAATCTAAGGCTCATCAGAACTAATGTAATCTCTGTACATGGAGATATATTAATGTAAGGCTCATCAAAACTAATATAATCTCTGTACATGGAGATATATTAATCTAAGACTCATCAGAACTAATATAATCTCTGTACATGGTGATATAATAATGTAAGGCTCACCAGAACTAATATAATCTCTGCACATGGAGATATATTAATGTAAGGTTCATCAGAACTAATATAATCTCTGTATATGGAGATATATTAATCTAATGCTCATCAGAACTAATATAATCTCTGTACATGGAGATATATTAATCTAAGGCTCATCAGAACTAATATAATCTCTGTACATGGAGATATATTAATCTAAGGCTCATCAGAACTAATATAATCTCTCTACTTGGTGATATATTAATCTAAGGCTCATCAGAACTAATATAATCTCTGTACATGGAGATATATTAATGTAAGGCTCATCAGAACTAATATAATCTCTGTACATGGAGATATATTAATGTAAGGCTCATCAGAACTAATATAATCTCTGTACAGGGAGATATATTAATCTAAGGCTCATGAGAATTAATATAATCTCTGTACATGGAGATATATTAATCTAAGGTTCATCAGAACTAATATAATCTCTGTATATGGAGATATATTAATCTAATACTCACCAGAACTAATATAATCTCTGTACATGGTGATATATTAATTTAAGGCTCATCAGAACTAATATAATCTCTGTACATGGAGATATATTAATCTAAGGCTCATCAGAACTAATGTAATCTCTGTACATGGAGATATATTAATGTAAGGTTAATCAAAACTAATATAATCTCTATGCATGGAGATATATTAATCTAAGGCTCATCAGAACTAATATAATCTCTGTACATGGAGATATATTAATCTAAGGCTCATCAGAACTAATGTAATCTCTGTACATGGAGATATATTAATGTAAGGCTCATCAAAACTAATATAATCTCTATACATGGAGATATATTAATCTAAGACTCATCAGAACTAATATAATTTCTGTACATGGTGATATATTAATGTAAGGCTCATCAGAACTAATATAATCTCTGCACATGGAGATATATTAATGTAAGGTTCATCAGAACTAATATAATCTCTGTACATGGAGATACATTAATCCAATGCTCATCAGAACTAATATAATCGCTGTACATGGAGATATATTAATCTAAGGCTCATCAGAACTAATATAATCTCTGTACATGGAGATATATTAATCTAAGGCTCATCAGAACTAATATAATCTCTCTACTTGGTGATATATTAATCTAAGGCTCATCAGAACTAATATAATCTCTGTACATGGAGATATATTAATGTAAGGCTCATCAGAACTAATATAATCTCTGTACATGGAGATATATTAATGTAAGGCTCATCAGAACTAATATAATCTCTGTACAGGGAGATATATTAATCTAAAGCTCATGAGAATTAATATAATCTCTGTACATGGAGATATATTAATCTAAGGTTCATCAGAACTAATATAATCTCTGTACATGGAGATATATTAATCTAATACTCACCAGAACTAATATAATCTCTGTACATGGTGATATATTAATGTAAGGCTCATCAGAACTAATATAATCTCTGTACATGGAGATATATTAATCTAAGGCTCATCAGAACTAATAAAACCTCTATACATGTTGATATATTAATCAAAGGCTCATCAGAACTAATATAATCTCTCTACATAGAGATATATTAATGTAAGGCTCATCAGAACTAATATAATCTCTATACATGGTGATATATTAATTTAAGGCTCATCAGAACTAATATAATCTCTGTACATGGAGATATATTAATCTAAGGCTCATCAGAACTAATAAAACCTCTATACATGGTGATATATTAATCAAAGGCTCATCAGAACTAATATAATCTCTCTACATGGAGATATTTTAATGTAAGGCTCATCAGAACTAATATAATCTATGTACATGGTGATATATTAATATAAGGCTCATTAGAACTAATATAATCTCTGTACATGGAGATATATTAATGTAAGGCTCATCAGAACTAATATACACTCTGTACATGGAGATATATTAATCTAATACTCACCAGAACTAATATAATCTCTGTACATGGTGATATATTAATCTAAGACTCATCAGAACTAATATAATCTCTGTACATGGTGATATATTAATCTAAGGCTCAACAGAACTAATATAATCTCTGTACATGGTGATATATTAATCTAAGACTCATCAGAACTAATATAATCTCTGTACATGGTGATATATTAATCTAAGGCTCATCAGAACTAATATAATCTCTGTACATGGAGATATATTAATCTAAGGCTCATCAGAACTAATATAATCTCTGTACATGGTGATATATTAATCTAAGGCTCATCAGAACTAATATAATCTCTGTACATGGAGATATATTAATCTAAGGCTCATCAGAACTAATGTAATCTCTGTACATGGAGATATATTAATGTAAGGCTCATCAAAACTAATATAATCTCTATACATGGAGATATATTAATCTAAGGCTCACCAGAACTAATATAATCTCTGTACATGGTGATATATTAATGTAAGGCTCATCAGAACTAATATAATCTCTGTACATGGAGATATATTAATCTAAGGCTCATCAGAACTAATATAATCTCTGTACATGGAGATATATTAATCTAAGGCTCATCAGAACTAATATAATCTCTGTACATGGAGATATATTAATCTAAGGCTCATCAGAACTAATATAATCTCTGTACATGGAGATATATTAATGTAAGGCTCATCAGAACTAATATAATCTCTGTACATGGAGATATTTTAATGTAAGGCTCATCAGAACTAATATAATCTCTATACATGGTGATATATTAATTTAAGGCTCATCAGAACTAATATAATCTCTGTACATGGAGATATATTAATCTAAGGCTCATCAGAACTAATAAAACCTCTATACATGGTGATATATTAATCAAAGGTTCATCAGAACTAATATAATCTCTGTACATGGAGATATATTAATGTAAGGCTCATCAGAACTAATATAATCTCTGTACATGGAGATATATTAATGTAAGGCTCATCAGAACTAATATAATCTCTGTACATGGAGATATATTAATCTAAGGCTCATCAGAACTAATATAATCTCTGTACATGGAGATATATTAATCTAAGGCTCATCAGAGCTAATATAATCTCTGTACATGAAGATATATTAATCTAAGGCTCACCAGAACTAATATAATCTCTGTACATGGTGATATATTAATCTAAGGCTCATCAGAACTAATATAATCTCTCTACTTGGTGATATATTAATCTAAGGCTCATCAGAACTAATATAATCTCTGTACATGGAGATATATTAATGTAAGGCTCATCAGAACTAATATAATCTCTGTACATGGAGATATATTAATGTAAGGCTCATCAGAACTAATATAATCTCTGTACAGGGAGATATATTAATCTAAGGCTCATGAGAATTAATATAATCTCTGTACATGGAGATATATTAATCTAAGGTTCATCAGAACTAATATAATCTCTGTACATGGAGATATATTAATCTAATACTCACCAGAACTAATATAATCTCTGTACATGGTGATATATTAATGTAAGGCTCATCAGAACTAATATAATCTCTATACATGGTGATATATTAATTTAAGGCTCATCAGAACTAATAAAACCTCTATACATGGTGATATATTAATCAAAGCCTCATCAGAACTAATATAATCTCTCTACATGGAGATATATTAATGTAAGGCTCATCAGAACTAATATAATCTCTGTACATGGTGATATATTAATCTAAGGCTCATTAGAACTAATATAATCTCTGTACATGGAGATATATTAATGTAAGGCTCATCAGAACTAATATAATCTCTGTACATGGAGATATATTAATCTAAGGCTCATCAGAACTAATATAATCTCTGTACATGGAGATATATTAATGTAAGGCTCATCAGAGCTAATATAATCTCTGTACATGAAGATATATTAATCTAAGGCTCATCAGAACTAATATAATCTCTGTACATGGTGATATATTAATGTAAGGCTCATCAGAACTAATATAATCTCTGCACATGGAGATATATTAATGTAAGGCTCATCAGAACTAATATAATCTCTGTACATGGAGATATATTAATCTAAGGCTCATCAGAACTAATATAATCTCTGTACATGGTGATATATTAATCTAAGGCTCATCAGAACTAATATAATCTCTGTACATGGAGATATATTAATCTAAGGCTCATCAGAACTAATGTAATCTCTGTACATGGAGATATATTAATGTAAGGCTATTCAAAACTAATATAATCTCTATGCATGGAGATATATTAATCTAAGGCTCATCAGAACTAATATAATCTCTGTACATGGAGATATATTAATCTAAGGCTCATCAGAACTAATATAATCTCTGTACATGGAGATATATTAATGTAAGGCTCATCAAAACTAATATAATCTCTATACATGGAGATATATTAATCTAAGACTCATCAGAACTAATATAATCTCTGTACATGGTGATATATTAATGTAAGGCTCACCAGAACTAATATAATCTCTGCACATGGAGATATATTAATGTAAGGTTCATCAGAACTAATATAATCTCTGTACATGGAGATATATTAATCTAATGCTCATCAGAACTAATATAATCTCTGTACATGGAGATATATTAATCTAAGGCTCATCAGAACTAATAAAACCTCTATACATGGAGATATATTAATCTAAGGCTCATCAGAACTAATATAATCTCTCTACTTGGTGATATATTAATCTAAGGCTCATCAGAACTAATATAATCTCTGTACATGGAGATATATTAATGTAAGGCTCATCAGAACTAATATAATCTCTGTACATGGAGATATATTAATGTAAGGCTCATCAGAACTAATATAATCTCTGTACAGGGAGATATATTAATCTAAGGCTCATGAGAATTAATATAATCTCTGTACATGGAGATATATTAATGTAAAGCTCATCAGAACTAATATAATCTCTGTACATGGAGATATATTAATCTAAGGCTCATCAGAACTAATATAATCTCTGTACATGGAGATATATTAATCTAAGGCTCATCAGAACTAATATAATCTCTGTACATGGAGATATATTAATCTAAGGCTCATCAGAACTAATATAATCTCTGTACATGGTGATATATTAATGTAAGGCTCACCAGAACTAATATAATCTCTGCACATGGAGATATATTAATGTAAGGTTCATCAGAACTAATATAATCTCTGTACATGGAGATATATTAATCTAAGGCTCATCAGAACTAATATAATCTCTGTACATGGAGATATATTAATGTAAGGCTCATCAGAACTAATATAATCTCTGTACATGGTGATATATTAATTTAAGGCACATTAGAACTAATATAATCTCTGTACATGGAGATATATTAATGTAAGGCTCATCAGAACTAATATAATCTCTGTACATGGAGATATATTAATCTAAGGCTCATCAGAACTAATATAATCTCTGTACATGGAGATATATTAATGTAAGGCTCATCAGAGCTAATATAATCTCTGTACATGAAGATATATTAATGTAAGGCTCATCAGAACTAATATAATCTCTGTACATGGAGATATATTAATGTAAGGCTCATCAGAACTAATATAATCTCTGTACATGGAGATATATTAATGTAAGGCTCATCAGAACTAATATAATCTCTATACATTGAGATATATTAATCTAAGGCTCATCAGAACTAATATAATCTCTGTACATGGTGATATATTAATGTAAGGCTCACCAGAACTAATATAATCTCTGCACATGGAGATATATTAATGTAAGGCTCATCAGAACTAATATAATCTTTGTACATGGAGATATATTAATCTAAGGCTCATCAGAACTAATATAATCTCTGTACATGGAGATATATTAATCTAAGGCTCATCAGAACTAATATAATCTCTGTACATGGTGATATATTAATCTAAGGCTCATCAGAACTAATATAATCTCGGTACATGGTGATATATTAATCTAAGGCTCATCAGAACTAATATAATCTCTGTACATGGTGATATATTAATATAATACTCACCAGAACTAATATAATCTCTGTACATGGAGATATATTAATGTAAGGCTCATCAGAACTAATATAATCTCTGTACATGTTTATATATTAATTTAAGGCTCATCAGAACTAATATAATCTCTGTACATGGAGATATATTAATCTAAGGCTCATCAGAACTAATGTAATCTCTGTACATGGAGATATATTAATGTTAGGCTCATCAGAACTAATATAATCTCTATACATGGAGATATATTAATCTAAGGCTCATCAGAACTAATATAATCTCTGTACATGGTGATATATTAATGTAAGGCTCACCAGAACTAATATAATCTCTGCACATGGAGATATATTAATGTAAGGCTCATCAGAACTAATATAATCTCTGTACATGGAGATATATTAATCTAAGGCTCATCAGAACTAATATATTCTCTGTACATGGTGATATATTAATCTAAGGCTCATCAGAACTAATATAATCTCTGTACATGGTGATATATTAATCTAAGGCTCATCAGAACTAATATAATCTCTGTACATGGTGATATATTAATGTAAGGCTCATCAGAACTAATATAATCTCTGTACATGGAGATATATTAATGTAAGGCTCATCAGAAGTAATATAATCTCTGTACATGGAGATATATTAATCTAAGGCTCATCAGAACTAATATAATCTCTGTACATGGAGATATATTAATCTAAGGCTCATCAGAACTAATATAATCTCTGTTCATGGAGATATATTAATCTAAGGCTCATCAGAACTAATATAATCTCTGTACATGGTGATATATTAATCTAAGGCTCATCAGAACTAATATAATCTCTGTACATGGAGATATATTAATCTAAGGCTCACCAGAACTAATATAATCTCTCTACTTGGTGATATATTAATCTAAGGCTCATCAGAACTAATATAATTTCTGTACATGGAGATATATTAATGTAAGTCTCATCAGAACTAATATAATCTCTGTACATGGAGATATATTAATGTAAGGCTCATCAGAACTAATATAATCTCTGTACATGGAGATATATTAATGTAAGGCTCATCAGAACTAATATAATCTCTGTACGTGGTGATATATTAATTTAAGGCTCATTAGAACTAATATAATCTCTGTACATGGAGATATATTAATGTAAGGCTCATCAGAACTAATATAATCTCTGTACATGGAGATATATTAATCTAAGGCTCATCAGAACTAATATAATCTCTGTACATGGAGATATATTAATCTAAGGCTCATCAGAACTAATATAATCTCTGTACATGGAGATATATTAATGTAAGGCTCATCACAGCTAATATAATCTCTGTACATGAAGATATATTAATGTAAGGCTCATCAGAACTAATATAATCTCTGTACATGGAGATATATTAATGTAAGGCTCATCAGAACTAATATAATCTCTGTACATGGAGATATATTAATGTAAGGCTCATCAGAACTAATATAATCTCTATACATGGAGATATATTAATCTAAGGCTCATCAGAACTAATATAATCTCTGTACATGGTGATATATTAATGTAAGGCTCACCAGAACTAATATAATCTCTGCACATGGAGATATATTAATGTAAGGCTCATCAGAACTAATATAATCTTTGTACATGGAGATATATTAATCTAAGGCTCATCAGAACTAATATAATCTCTGTACATGGAGATATATTAATCTAAGGCTCATCAGAACTAATATAATCTCTGTACATGGTGATATATTAATCTAAGGCTCATCAGAACTAATATAATCTCTGTACATTGTGATATATTAATCTAAGGCTCATCAAAACTAATATAATCTCTGTACATGGTGATATATTAATCTAATACTCACCAGAACTAATATAATCTCTGTACATGGTGATATATTAATGTAAGGCTCATCAGAACTAATATAATCTCTGTACATGTTTATATATTAATTTAAGGCTCATCAGAACTAATATAATCTCTGTACATGGAGATATATTAATCTAAGGCTCATCAGAACTAATGTAATCTCTGTACATGGAGATATATTAATGTAAGGCTCATCAGAACTAATATAATCTCTATACATGGAGATATATTAATCAAAGTCTCATCAGAACTAATATAATCTCTGTACATGGTGATATATTAATGTAAGGCTCACCAGAACTAATATAATCTCTGCACATGGAGATATATTAATGTAAGGCTCATCAGAACTAATATAATCTCTGTACATGGAGATATATTAATCTAAGGCTCATCAGAACTAATATAATCTCTGTACATGGTGATATATTAATCTAAGGCTCATCAGAACTAATATAATCTCTGTACATGGAGATATATTAATCTAATGCTCACCAAAACTAATATAATCTCTGTACATGGTGATATATTAATGTAAGGCTCATCAGAACTAATATAATCTCTGTACATGGAGATATATTAATGTAAGGCTCATCAGAAGTAATATAATCTCTGTACATGGAGATATATTAATCTAAGGCTCATCAGAACTAATATAATCTCTGTACATGGAGATATATTAATCTAAGGCTCATCAGAACTAATATAATCTCTGTTCATGGAGATATATTAATCTAAGGCTCATCAGAACTAATATAATCTCTGTACATGGTGATATATTAATCTAAGGCTCATCAGAACTAATATAATCTCTGTACATGGAGATATATTAATCTAAGGCTCATCAGAACTAATATAATCTCTCTACTTGGTGATATATTAATCTAAGGCTCATCAGAACTAATATAATCTCTGTACATGGAGATATATTAATGTAAGTCTCATCAGAACTAATATAATCTCTGTACATGGAGATATATTAATGTAAGGCTCATCAGAACTAATATAATCTCTGTACATGGAGATATATTAATGTAAGGCTCATCAGAACTAATATAATCTCTGTACGTGGTGATATATTAATTTAAGGCTCATTAGAACTAATATAATCTCTGTACATGGAGATATATTAATGTAAGGCTCATCAGAACTAATATAATCTCTGTACATGGAGATATATTAATCTAAGGCTCATCAGAACTAATATAATCTCTGTACATGGAGATATATTAATGTAAGGCTCATCACAGCTAATATAATCTCTGTACATGAAGATATATTAATGTAAGGCTCATCAGAACTAATATAATCTCTGTACATGGAGATATATTAATGTAAGGCTCATCAGAACTAATATAATCTCTGTACATGGAGATATATTAATGTAAGGCTCATCAGAACTAATATAATCTCTATACATGGAGATATATTAATCGAAGGCTCATCAGAACTAATATAATCTCTGTACATGGTGATATATTAATGTAAGGCTCACCAGAACTAATATAATCTCTGCACATGGAGATATATTAATGTAAGGCTCATCAGAACTAATATAATCTCTGTACATGGAGATATATTAATCTAAGGCTCATCAGAACTAATATAATCTCTGTACATGGAGATATATTAATCTAAGGCTCATCAGAACTAATATAATCTCTGTACATGGTGATATATTAATCTAAGGCTCATCAGAACTAATATAATCTCTGTACATGGTGATATATTAATCTAAGGCTCATCAGAACTAATATAATCTCTGTACATGGTGATATATTAATCTAATACTCACCAGAACTAATATAATCTCTGTACATGGTGATATATTAATGTAAGGCTCATCAGAACTAATATAATCTCTGTACATGTTTATATATTAATTTAAGGCTCATCAGAACTAATATAATCTCTGTACATGGAGATATATTAATCTAAGGCTCATCAGAACTAATGTAATCTCTGTACATGGAGATATATTAATGTAAGGCTCATCAGAACTAATATAATCTCTATACATGGAGATATATTAATCTAAGGCTCATCAGAACTAATATAATCTCTGTACATGGTGATATATTAATGTAAGGCTCACCAGAACTAATATAATCTCTGCACATGGAGATATATTAATGTAAGGCTCATCAGAACTAATATAATCTCTGTACATGGAGATATATTAATCTAAGGCTCATCAGAACTAATATATTCTCTGTACATGGTGATATATTAATCTAAGGCTCATCAGAACTAATATAATCTCTGTACATGGTGATATATTAATCTAAGGCTCATCAGAACTAATATAATCTCTGTACATGGTGATATATTAATCTAAGGCTCCTCAGAACTAATATAATCTCTGTACATGGAGATATATTAATCTAAGGCTCATCAGAACTAATATAATCTCTGTACATGGAGATATATTAATCTAAGGTTCATCAGAACTAATATAATCTCTGTACATGGAGATATATTAATCTAATGCTCACCAAAACTAATATAATCTCTGTACATGGTGATATATTAATGTAAGGCTCATCAGAACTAATATAATCTCTGTACATGGCGATATATTAATCTAAGGCTCATCAGAACTAATATAATCTCTGTACATGGAGATATATTAATCTAATGCTCACCAAAACTAATATAATCTCTGTACATGGTGATATATTAATGTAAGGCTCATCAGAACTAATATAATCTCTGTACATGGAGATATATTAATGTAAGGCTCATCAGAACTAATATAATCTCTGTACATGGAGATATATTAATCAAAGGCTCATCAGAACTAATATAATCTCTGTACATGGAGATATATTAATCTAAGGCTCATCAGAACTAATATAATCTCTGTTCATGGAGATATATTAATCTAAGGCTCATCAGAACTAATATAATCTCTGTACATGGTGATATATTAATCTAAGGCTCATCAGAACTAATATAATCTCTGTACATGGAGATATATTAATCTAAGGCTCACCAGAACTAATATAATCTCTGTACATGGTGATATATTAATGTAAGGCTCATCAGAACTAATATAATCTCTGTACATGGAGATATATTTATCTAAGACTCATCAGAACTAATATAATTTCTGTACATGGTGATATATTAATGTAAGGCTCATCAGAACTAATATAATCTCTGTACATGGAGATATATTAATGTAAGGCTCATCAGAACTAATATAATCTCTGTACATGGTGATATATTAATCTAAGGCTCATCAGAACTAATATAATCTCTGTACATGGAGATATATTAATGTAAGGCTCATCAGAGCTAATATAATCTCTGTACATGAAGATATATTAATCTAAGGCTCATCAGAACTAATATAATCTCTGTACATGGCGATATATTAATGTAAGGCTCATCAGAACTAATATAATCTCTGTACATGGAGATATATTAATGTAAGGCTCATCAGAACTAATATAATCTCTGTACATGGAGATATATTAATGTAAGGCTCATCAGAACTAATATAATCTCTATACATGGAGATATATTAATCTAAGGCTCATCAGAACTAATATAATCTCTGTACATGGTGATATATTAATGTAAGGCTCATCAGAACTAATATAATCTCTGCACATGGAGATATATTAATGTATGGCTCATCAGAACTAATATAATCTCTGTACATGGAGATATATTAATCATCAGAACTAATATAATCTCTATACATGGAGATATATTAATCTAAGGCTCATCAGAACTAATATAATCTCTGTACATGGTGATATATTAATGTAAGGCTCACCAGAACTAATATAATCTCTGCACATGGAGATATATTAATGTAAGGCTCATCAGAACTAATATAATCTCTGTACATGGAGATATATTAATCTAAGGCTCATCAGAACTAATATATTCTCTGTACATGGTGATATATTAATCTAAGGCTCATCAGAACTAATATAATCTCTGTACATGGTGATATATTAATCTAAGGCTCATCAGAACTAATATAATCTCTGTACATGGTGATATATTAATCTAAGGCTCCTCAGAACTAATATAATCTCTGTACATGGAGATATATTAATCTAAGGCTCATCAGAACTAATATAATCTCTGTACATGGAGATATATTAATCTAAGGTTCATCAGAACTAATATAATCTCTGTACATGGAGATATATTAATCTAATGCTCACCAAAACTAATATAATCTCTGTACATGGTGATATATTAATGTAAGGCTCATCAGAACTAATATAATCTCTGTACATGGCGATATATTAATCTAAGGCTCATCAGAACTAATATAATCTCTGTACATGGAGATATATTAATCAAAGGCTCATCAGAACTAATATAATCTCTGTACATGGAGATATATTAATCTAAGGCTCATCAGAACTAATATAATCTCTGTTCATGGAGATATATTAATCTAAGGCTCATCAGAACTAATATAATCTCTGTACATGGTGATATATTAATCTAAGGCTCATCAGAACTAATATAATCTCTGTACATGGAGATATATTAATCTAAGGCTCACCAGAACTAATATAATCTCTGTACATGGTGATATATTAATGTAAGGCTCATCAGAACTAATATAATCTCTGTACATGGAGATATATTTATCTAAGACTCATCAGAACTAATATAATTTCTGTACATGGTGATATATTAATGTAAGGCTCATCAGAACTAATATAATCTCTGTACATGGAGATATATTAATGTAAGGCTCATCAGAACTAATATAATCTCTGTACATGGTGATATATTAATCTAAGGCTCATCAGAACTAATATAATCTCTGTACATGGAGATATATTAATGTAAGGCTCATCAGAGCTAATATAATCTCTGTACATGAAGATATATTAATCTAAGGCTCATCAGAACTAATATAATCTCTGTACATGGTGATATATTAATGTAAGGCTCATCAGAACTAATATAATCTCTGTACATGGAGATATATTAATGTAAGGCTCATCAGAACTAATATAATCTCTGTACATGGAGATATATTAATGTAAGGCTCATCAGAACTAATATAATCTCTATACATGGAGATATATTAATCTAAGGCTCATCAGAACTAATATAATCTCTGTACATGGTGATATATTAATGTAAGGCTCATCAGAACTAATATAATCTCTGCACATGGAGATATATTAATGTAAGGCTCATCAGAACTAATATAATCTCTGTACATGGAGATATATTAATCATCAGAACTAATATAATCTCTGTACATGGTGATATATTAATCTAAGGCTCATCAGAACTAATATAATATCTGTACATGGAGATATATTAATCTAAGGCTCATCAGAACTAATGTAATCTCTGTACATGGAGATATATTAATGTAAGGCTCATCAAAACTAATATAATCTCTGTACATGGAGATATATTAATCTAAGGCTCATCAGAACTAATATAATCTCTGTACATGGTGATATATTAATGTAAGGCTCACCAGAACTAATATAATCTCTGCACATGGAGATATATTAATGTAAGGTTCATCAGAACTAATATAATCTCTGTACATGGAGATATATTAATCTAAGGCTCATCAGAACTAATATAATCTCTGTACATGGAGATATATTAATCTAAGGCTCAACAGAACTAATATAATCTCTGTACATGGAGATATATTAATGTAAGGCTCATCAGAACTAATATAATCTCTGTACATGGAGATATATTAATGTAAGGCTCATCAGAACTAATATAATCTCTATACATGGAGATATATTAATCTAAGGCTCATCAGAACTAATATAATCTCTGTACATGGTGATATATTAATGTAAGGCTCACCAGAACTAATATAATCTCTGTACATGGAGATATATTAATCTAAGGCTCATCAGAACTAATATAATCTCTGTACATGGTGATATATTAATCTAAGGCTCATCAGAACTAATATAATCTCTGTACATGGTGATATATTAATCTAAGGCTCATCAGAACTAATATAATCTCTGTACATGGTGATATATTAATCTAATACTCACCAGAACTAATATAATCTCTGTACATGGAGATATATTAATCTAAGGCTCATCAGAACTAATGTAATCTCTGTACATGGAGATATATTAATGCAAGGCTCATCAGAACTAATATAATCTCTATTCATGGAGATATATTAATCTAAGGCTCATCAGAACTAATATAATCTCTGTACATGGTGATATATTAATGTAAGGCTCACCAGAACTAATATAATCTCTGCACATGGAGATATATTAATGTAAGGCTCATCAGAACTAATATAATCTCTGTACATGGAGATATATTAATCTAAGGCTCATCAGAACTAATATATTCTCTGTACATGGTGATATATTAATCTAAGGCTCATCAGAACTAATATAATTTCTGTACATGGTGATATATTAATCTAAGGCTCATCAGAACTAATATAATCTCTGTACATGGAGATATATTAATCTAAGGCTCATCAGAACTAATATAATCTCTGTACATGGAGATATATTAATCTAAGGTTCATCAGAACTAATATAATCTCTGTACATGGAGATATATTAATCTAATGCTCACCAAAACTAATATAATCTCTGTACATGGTGATATATTAATGTAAGGCTCATCAGAACTAATATAATCTCTGTACATGGTGATATATTAATCTAAGGCTCATCAGAACTAATATAATCTCTGTACATGGAGATATATTAATCTAATGCTCACCAAAACTAATATAATCTCTGTACATGGTGATATATTAAAGTAAGGCTCATCAGAACTAATATAATCTCTGTACATGGAGATATATTAATGTAAGGCTCATCAGAACTAATATAATCTCTGTACATGGTGATATATTAATTTAAGGCTCATTAGAACTAATATAATCTCTGTACATGGAGATATATTAATGTAAGGCTCATCAGAACTAATATAATCTCTGTACATGGAGATATATTAATCTAAGGCTCATCAGAACTAATATAATCTCTGTACATGGAGATATATTAATGTAAGGCTCATCAGAGCTAATATAATCTCTGTACATGAAGATATATTAATGTAAGGCTCATCAGAACTAATATAATCTCTGTACATGGAGATATATTAATGTAAGGCTCATCAGAACTAATATAATCTCTGTACATGGAGATATATTAATGTAAGGCTCTTCAGAACTAATATAATCTCTATACATGGAGATATATTAATGTAAGGCTCATCAGAACTAATATAATCTCTGTACATGGTGATATATTAATGTAAGGCTCACCAGAACTAATATAATCTCTGCACATGGAGATATATTAATGTAAGGCTCATCAGAACTAATATAATCTTTGTACATGGAGATATATTAATCTAAGGCTCATCAGAACTAATATAATCTCTGTACATGGAGATATATTAATCTAAGGCTCATCAGAACTAATATAATCTCTGTACATGGTGATATATTAATCTAAGGCTCATCAGAACTAATATAATCTCTGTACATGGTGATATATTAATCTAAGGCTCATCAGAACTAATATAATCTCTGTACATGGTTATATATTAATCTAATACTCACCAGAACTAATATAATCTCTGTACATGGTGATATATTAATGTAAGGCTCATCAGAACTAATATAATCTCTGTACATGTTTATATATTAATTTAAGGCTCATCAGAACTAATATAATCTCTGTACATGGGGATATATTAATCTAAGGCTCATCAGAACTAATGTAATCTCTGTACATGGAGATATATTAATGTAAGGCTCATCAGAACTAATATAATCTCTATACATGGAGATATATTAATCTAAGGCTCATCAGAACTAATATAATCTCTGTACATGGTGATATATTAATGTAAGGCTCACCAGAACTAATATAATCTCTGCACATAGAGATATATTAATGTAAGGCTCATCAGAACTAATATAATCTCTGTACATGGAGATATATTAATCTAAGGCTCATCAGAACTAATATAATCTCTGTACATGGTGATATATTAATCTAAGGCTCATCAGAACTAATATAATCTCTGTACATGGTGATATATTAATCTAAGGCTCCTCAGAACTAATATAATCTCTGTACATGGAGATATATTAATCTAAGGCTCATCAGAACTAATATAATCTCTGTACATGGAGATATATTAATCTAAGGTTCATCAGAACTAATATAATCTCTGTACATGGAGATATATTAATCTAATGCTCACCAAAACTAATATAATCTCTGTACATGGTGATATATTAATGTAAGGCTCATCAGAACTAATATAATCTCTGTACATGGTGATATATTAATCTAAGGCTCATCAGAACTAATATAATCTCTGTACATGGAGATATATTAATCTAATGCTCACCAAAACTAATATAATCTCTGTACATGGTGATATATTAATGTAAGGCTCATCAGAACTAATATAATCTCTGTACATGGAGATATATTAATGTAAGGCTCATCAGAAGTAATATAATCTCTGTACATGGAGATATATTAATCTAAGGCTCATCAGAACTAATATAATCTCTGTACATGGTGATATATTAATGTAAGGCTCACCAGAACTAATATAATCTCTGCACATGGAGATATATTAATGTAAGGCTCATCAGAACTAATATAATCTCTGTACATGGAGATATATTAATCTAAGGCTCATCAGAACTAATATATTCTCTGTACATGGTGATATATTAATCTAAGGCTCATCAGAACTAATATAATCTCTGTACATGGTGATATATTAATCTAAGGCTCATCAGAACTAATATAATCTCTGTACATGGTGATATATTAATCTAAGGCTCCTCAGAACTAATATAATCTCTGTACATGGAGATATATTAATCTAAGGCTCATCAGAACTAATATAATCTCTGTACATGGAGATATATTAATCTAAGGTTCATCAGAACTAATATAATCTCTGTACATGGAGATATATTAATCTAATGCTCACCAAAACTAATATAATCTCTGTACATGGTGATATATTAATGTAAGGCTCATCAGAACTAATATAATCTCTGTACATGGTGATATATTAATCTAAGGCTCATCAGAACTAATATAATCTCTGTACATGGAGATATATTAATCTAATGCTCACCAAAACTAATATAATCTCTGTACATGGTGATATATTAATGTAAGGCTCATCAGAACTAATATAATCTCTGTACATGGAGATATATTAATGTAAGGCTCATCAGAAGTAATATAATCTCTGTACATGGAGATATATTAATCTAAGGCTCATCAGAACTAATATAATCTCTGTACATGGAGATATATTAATCTAAGGCTCATCAGAACTAATATAATCTCTGTTCATGGAGATATATTAATCTAAGGCTCATCAGAACTAATATAATCTCTGTACATGGTGATATATTAATCTAAGGCTCATCAGAACTAATATAATCTCTGTACATGGAGATATATTAATCTAAGGCTCACCAGAACTAATATAATCTCTGTACATGGTGATATATTAATGTAAGGCTCATCAGAACTAATATAATCTCTGTACATGGAGATATATTAATGTAAGGCTCATCAGAACTAATATAATCTCTGTACATGGTGATATATTAATCTAAGGCTCATCAGAACTAATATAATCTCTGTACATGGAGATATATTAATGTAAGGCTCATCAGAGCTAATATAATCTCTGTACATGAAGATATATTAATCTAAGGCTCATCAGAACTAATATAATCTTTGTACATTGAGATATATTAATGTAAGGCTCATCAGAACTAATATAATCTCTGTACATGGAGATATATTAATGTAAGGCTCATCAGAACTAATATAATCTCTATACATGGAGATATATTAATCTAAGGCTCATCAGAACTAATATAATCTCTGTACATGGTGATATATTAATGTAAGGCTCACCAGAACTAATATAATCTCTGCACATGGAGATATATTAATGTAAGGCTCATCAGAACTAATATAATCTTTGTACATGCAGATATATTAATCTAAGGCTCATCAGAACTAATATAATCTCTGTACATGGAGATATATTAATGTAAGGCTCATCAGAACTAATATAATCTCTGTACATGGTGATATATTAATTTAAGGCTCATTAGAACTAATATAATCTCTGTACATGGAGATATATTAATGTAAGGCTCATCAGAACTAATATAATCTCTGTACATGGAGATATATTAATCTAAGGCTCATCAGAACTAATATAATCTCTGTACATGGAGATATATTAATGTAAGGCTCATCAGAGCTAATATAATCTCTGTACATGGTGATATATTAATGTAAGGCTCACCAGAACTAATATAATCTCTGCACATGGAGATATATTAATGTAAGGCTCATCAGAACTAATATAATCTCTGTACATGGAGATATATTAATGTAAGGCTCATCAGAACTAATATAATCTCTATACATGGAGATATATTAATGTAAGGCTCATCAGAACTAATATAATCTCTGTACATGGTGATATATTAATGTAAGGCTCACCAGAACTAATATAATCTCTGCACATGGAGATATATTAATGTAAGGCTCATCAGAACTAATATAATCTTTGTACATGGAGATATATTAATCTAAGGCTCATCAGAACTAATATAATCTCTGTACATGGAGATATATTAATCTAAGGCTCATCAGAACTAATATAATCTCTGTACATGGTGATATATTAATCTAAGGCTCATCAGAACTAATATAATCTCTGTACATGGTGATATATTAATCTAAGGCTCATCAGAACTAATATAATCTCTGTACATGGTGATATATTAATCTAATACTCACCAGAACTAATATAATCTCTGTACATGGTGATATATTAATGTAAGGCTCATCAGAACTAATATAATCTCTGTACATGTTTATATATTAATTTAAGGCTCATCAGAACTAATATAATCTCTGTACATGGAGATATATTAATCTAAGGCTCATCAGAACTAATGTAATCTCTGTACATGGAGATATATTAATGTAAGGCTCATCAGAACTAATATAATCTCTATACATAAAGATATATTAATCTAAGGCTCATCAGAACTAATATAATCTCTGTACATGGTGATATATTAATGTAAGGCTCACCAGAACTAATATAATCTCTGCACATAGAGATATATTAATGTAAGGCTCATCAGAACTAATATAATCTCTGTACATGGAGATATATTAATCTAAGGCTCATCAGAACTAATATATTCTCTGTACATGGTGATATATTAATCTAAGGCTCATCAGAACTAATATAATCTCTGTACATGGTGATATATTAATCTAAGGCTCATCAGAACTAATATAATCTCTGTACATGGTGATATATTAATCTAAGGCTCCTCAGAACTAATATAATCTCTGTACATGGAGATATATTAATCTAAGGCTCATCAGAACTAATATAATCTCTGTACATGGAGATATATTAATCTAAGGTTCATCAGAACTAATATAATCTCTGTACATGGAGATATATTAATCTAATGCTCACCAAAACTAATATAATCTCTGTACATGGTGATATATTAATGTAAGGCTCATCAGAACTAATATAATCTCTATACATGGAGATATATTAATCTAAGGCTCATCAGAACTAATATAATCTCTGTACATGGTGATATATTAATGTAAGGCTCATCAGAACTAATATAATCTCTGCACATGGAGATATATTAATGTATGGCTCATCAGAACTAATATAATCTCTGTACATGGAGATATATTAATCATCAGAACTAATATAATCTCTGTACATGGTGATATATTAATCTAAGGCTCACCAGAACTAATATAATCTCTGCACATAGAGATATATTAATGTAAGGCTCATCAGAACTAATATAATCTCTGTACATGGAGATATATTAATCTAAGGCTCATCAGAACTAATATAATCTCTGTACATGGAGATATATTAATGTAAGGCTCATCAGAACTAATATAATCTCTATACATGGAGATATATTAATGTAAGGCTCATCAGAACTAATATAATCTCTGTACATGGAGATATATTAATGTAAGGCTCATCAGAAGTAATATAATCTCTGTACATGGAGATATATTAATCTAAGGCTCATCAGAACTAATATAATCTCTGTACATGGTGATATATTAATGTAAGGCTCATCAGAACTAATATAATCTCTGTACATGGTGATATATTAATGTAAGGCTCATCAGAACTAATATAATCTCTGTACATGGAGATATATTAATCTAAGGCTCATCAGAACTAATATATTCTCTGTACATGGTGATATATTAATCTAAGGCTCATCAGAACTAATATAATCTCTGTACATGGTGATATATTAATCTAAGGCTCATCAGAACTAATATAATCTCTGTACATGGTGATATATTAATCTAAGGCTCCTCAGAACTAATATAATCTCTGTACATGGAGATATATTAATCTAAGGCTCATCAGAACTAATATAATCTCTGTACATGGAGATATATTAATCTAAGGTTCATCAGAACTAATATAATCTCTGTACATGGAGATATATTAATCTAATGCTCACCAAAACTAATATAATCTCTGTACATGGTGATATATTAATGTAAGGCTCATCAGAACTAATATAATCTCTATACATGGAGATATATTAATCTAAGGCTCATCAGAACTAATATAATCTCTGTACATGGTGATATATTAATGTAAGGCTCATCAGAACTAATATAATCTCTGCACATGGAGATATATTAATGTAAGGCTCATCAGAACTAATATAATCTCTGTACATGGAGATATATTAATCATCAGAACTAATATAATCTCTGTACATGGTGATATATTAATGTAAGGCTCATCAGAAGTAATATAATCTCTGTACATGGAGATATATTAATCTAAGGCTCATCAGAACTAATATAATCTCTGTACATGGTGATATATTAATGTAAGGCTCACCAGAACTAATATAATCTCTGCACATGGAGATATATTAATGTAAGGCTCATCAGAACTAATATAATCTCTGTACATGGAGATATATTAATCTAAGGCTCATCAGAACTAATATATTCTCTGTACATGGTGATATATTAATCTAAGGCTCATCAGAACTAATATAATCTCTGTACATGGTGATATATTAATCTAAGGCTCATCAGAACTAATATAATCTCTGTACATGGAGATATATTAATCTAAGGCTCATCAGAAGTAATATAATCTCTGTACATGGTGATATATTAATCTAAGGCTCATCAGAACTAATATAATCTCTGTACATGGTGATATATTAATCTAAGGCTCATCAGAACTAATATAATCTCTGTACATGGTGATATATTAATCTAATACTCACCAGAACTAATATAATCTCTGTACATGGTGATATATTAATGTAAGGCTCATCAGAACTAATATAATCTCTGTACATGTTTATATATTAATTTAAGGCTCATCAGAACTAATATAATCTCTGTACATGGAGATATATTAATCTAAGGCTCATCAGAACTAATGTAATCTCTGTACATGGAGATATATTAATGTAAGGCTCATCAGAACTAATATAATCTCTATACATGGAGATATATTAATCTAAGGCTCATCAGAACTAATATAATCTCTGTACATGGTGATATATTAATGTAAGGCTCACCAGAACTAATATAATCTCTGCACATGGAGATATATTAATGTAAGGCTCATCAGAACTAATATAATCTCTGTACATGGAGATATATTAATCTAAGGCTCATCAGAACTAATATATTCTCTGTACATGGTGATATATTAATCTAAGGCTCATCAGAACTAATATAATCTCTGTACATGGTGATATATTAATCTAAGGCTCATCAGAACTAATATAATCTCTGTACATGGTGATATATTAATCTAAGGCTCCTCAGAACTAATATAATCTTTGTACATGGAGATATATTAATCTAAGCCTCATCAGAACTAATATAATCTCTGTACATGGAGATATATTAATGTAAGGCTCATCAGAACTAATATAATCTCTGTACATGGAGATATATTAATCTAAGGTTCATCAGAACTAATATAATCTCTGTACATGGAGATATATTAATCTAATGCTCACCAAAACTAATATAATCTCTGTACATGGTGATATATTAATCTAAGGCTCATCAGAACTAATATAATCTCTGTACATGGTGATATATTAATCTAAGGCTCATCAGAACTAATATAATCTCTGTACATGGAGATATATTAATGTAAGGCTCATCAGAAGTAATATAATCTCTGTACATGGAGATATATTAATCTAAGGCTCATCAGAACTAATATAATCTCTGTACATGGAGATATATTAATCTAAGGCTCATCAGAACTAATATAATCTCTGTTCATGGAGATATATTAATCTAAGGCTCATCAGAACTAATATAATCTCTGTTCATGGTGATATATTAATGTAAGGCTCATCAGAACTAATATAATCTCTGTACATGGTGATATATTAATCTAAGGCTCATCAGAACTAATATAATCTCTGTACATGGTGATATATTAATGTAAGGCTCATCAGAACTAATATAATCTCTGTACATGGAGATATATTAATATAAGGCTCATCAGAACTAATATAATCTCTGTACATGGTGATATATTAATCTAAGGCTCATCAGAACTAATATAATCTCTGTACATGGAGATATATTAATGTAAGGCTCATCAGAGCTAATATAATCTCTGTACATGAAGATATATTAATCTAAGGCTCATCAGAACTAATATAATCTTTGTACATTGAGATATATTAATGTAAGGCTCATCAGAACTAATATAATCTCTGTACATGGAGATATATTAATGTAAGGCTCATCAGAACTAATATAATCTCTATACATGGAGATATATTAATCTAAGGCTCATCAGAACTAATATAATCTCTGTACATGGTGATATATTAATGTAAGGCTCACCAGAACTAATATAATCTCTGCACATGGAGATATATTAATGTAAGGCTCATCAGAACTAATATAATCTTTGTACATGCAGATATATTAATCTAAGGCTCATCAGAACTAATATAATCTCTGTACATGGAGATATATTAATCTAAGGCTCATCAGAAGTAATATAATCTCTGTACATGGTGATATATTAATCTAAGGCTCATCAGAACTAATATAATCTCTGTACATGGTGATATATTAATCTAAGGCTCATCAGAACTAATATAATCTCTGTACATGGTGATATATTAATCTAATACTCACCAGAACTAATATAATCTCTGTACATGGTGATATATTAATGTAAGGCTCATCAGAACTAATATAATCTCTGTACATGTTTATATATTAATTTAAGGCTCATCAGAACTAATATAATCTCTGTACATGGAGATATATTAATCTAAGGCTCATCAGAACTAATGTAATCTCTGTACATGGAGATATATTAATGTAAGGCTCATCAGAACTAATATAATCTCTATACATGGAGATATATTAATCTAAGGCTCATCAGAACTAATATAATCTCTGTACATGGTGATATATTAATGTAAGGCTCACCAGAACTAATATAACCTCTGCACATGGAGATATATTAATGTAAGGCTCATCAGAACTAATATAATCTCTGTACATGGAGATATATTAATCTAAGGCTCATCAGAACTAATATATTCTCTGTACATGGTGATATATTAATCTAAGGCTCATCAGAACTAATATAATCTCTGTACATGGTGATATATTAATCTAAGGCTCATCAGAACTAATATAATCTCTGTACATGGTGATATATTAATCTAAGGCTCCTCAGAACTAATATAATCTTTGTACATGGAGATATATTAATCTAAGCCTCATCAGAACTAATATAATCTCTGTACATGGTGATATATTAATGTAAGGCTCATCAGAACTAATATAATCTCTGTACATGGAGATATATTTATCTAAGACTCATCAGAACTAATATAATTTCTGTACATGGTGATATATTAATGTAAGGCTCATCAGAACTAATATAATCTCTGTACATGGAGATATATTAATGTAAGGCTCATCAGAACTAATATAATCTCTGTACATGGTGATATATTAATCTAAGGCTCATCAGAACTAATATAATCTCTGTACATGGAGATATATTAATGTAAGGCTCATCAGAGCTAATATAATCTCTGTACATGAAGATATATTAATCTAAGGCTCATCAGAACTAATATAATCTCTGTACATGGTGATATATTAATGTAAGGCTCATCAGAACTAATATAATCTCTGTACATGGAGATATATTAATGTAAGGCTCATCAGAACTAATATAATCTCTGTACATGGAGATATATTAATGTAAGGCTCATCAGAACTAATATAATCTCTATACATGGAGATATATTAATCTAAGGCTCATCAGAACTAATATAATCTCTGTACATGGTGATATATTAATGTAAGGCTCATCAGAACTAATATAATCTCTGCACATGGAGATATATTAATGTAAGGCTCATCAGAACTAATATAATCTCTGTACATGGAGATATATTAATCATCAGAACTAATATAATCTCTGTACATGGTGATATATTAATCTAAGGCTCATCAGAACTAATATAATATCTGTACATGGAGATATATTAATCTAAGGCTCATCAGAACTAATGTAATCTCTGTACATGGAGATATATTAATGTAAGGCTCATCAAAACTAATATAATCTCTGTACATGGAGATATATTAATCTAAGGCTCATCAGAACTAATATAATCTCTGTACATGGTGATATATTAATGTAAGGCTCACCAGAACTAATATAATCTCTGCACATGGAGATATATTAATGTAAGGTTCATCAGAACTAATATAATCTCTGTACATGGAGATATATTAATCTAAGGCTCATCAGAACTAATATAATCTCTGTACATGGAGATATATTAATCTAAGGCTCAACAGAACTAATATAATCTCTGTACATGGAGATATATTAATGTAAGGCTCATCAGAACTAATATAATCTCTGTACATGGAGATATATTAATGTAAGGCTCATCAGAACTAATATAATCTCTATACATGGAGATATATTAATCTAAGGCTCATCAGAACTAATATAATCTCTGTACATGGTGATATATTAATGTAAGGCTCACCAGAACTAATATAATCTCTGCACATGGAGATATATTAATGTAAGGCTCATCAGAACTAATATAATCTTTGTACATGGAGATATATTAATCCAAGGCTCATCAGAACTAATATAATCTCTGTACATGGAGATATATTAATCTAAGGCTCATCAGAACTAATATAATCTCTGTACATGGTGATATATTAATCTAAGGCTCATCAGAACTAATATAATCTCTGTACATGGTGATATATTAATCTAAGGCTCATCAGAACTAATATAATCTCTGTACATGGTGATATATTAATCTAATACTCACCAGAACTAATATAATCTCTGTACATGGAGATATATTAATCTAAGGCTCATCAGAACTAATGTAATCTCTGTACATGGAGATATATTAATGCAAGGCTCATCAGAACTAATATAATCTCTATTCATGGAGATATATTAATCTAAGGCTCATCAGAACTAATATAATCTCTGTACATGGTGATATATTAATGTAAGGCTCACCAGAACTAATATAATCTCTGCACATGGAGATATATTAATGTAAGGCTCATCAGAACTAATATAATCTCTGTACATGGAGATATATTAATCTAAGGCTCATCAGAACTAATATATTCTCTGTACATGGTGATATATTAATCTAAGGCTCATCAGAACTAATATAATTTCTGTACATGGTGATATATTAATCTAAGGCTCATCAGAACTAATATAATCTCTGTACATGGTGATATATTAATCTAAGGCTCCTCAGAACTAATATAATCTCTGTACATGGAGATATATTAATCTAAGGCTCATCAGAACTAATATAATCTCTGTACATGGAGATATATTAATCTAAGGTTCATCAGAACTAATATAATCTCTGTACATGGAGATATATTAATCTAATGCTCACCAAAACTAATATAATCTCTGTACATGGTGATATATTAATGTAAGGCTCATCAGAACTAATATAATCTCTGTACATGGTGATATATTAATCTAAGGCTCATCAGAACTAATATAATCTCTGTACATGGAGATATATTAATCTAATGCTCACCAAAACTAATATAATCTCTGTACATGGTGATATATTAAAGTAAGGCTCATCAGAACTAATATAATCTCTGTACATGGAGATATATTAATGTAAGGCTCATCAGAACTAATATAATCTCTGTACATGGTGATATATTAATTTAAGGCTCATTAGAACTAATATAATCTCTGTACATGGAGATATATTAATGTAAGGCTCATCAGAACTAATATAATCTCTGTACATGGAGATATATTAATCTAAGGCTCATCAGAACTAATATAATCTCTGTACATGAAGATATATTAATGTAAGGCTCATCAGAACTAATATAATCTCTGTACATGGAGATATATTAATGTAAGGCTCATCAGAACTAATATAATCTCTGTACATGGAGATATATTAATTTAAGGCTCATCAGAACTAATATAATCTCTATACATGGAGATATATTAATGTAAGGCTCATCAGAACTAATATAATCTCTGTACATGGTGATATATTAATGTAAGGCTCACCAGAACTAATATAATCTCTGCACATGGAGATATATTAATGTAAGGCTCATCAGAACTAATATAATCTTTGTACATGGAGATATATTAATCTAAGGCTCATCAGAACTAATATAATCTCTGTACATGGAGATATATTAATCTAAGGCTCATCAGAACTAATATAATCTCTGTACATGGTGATATATTAATCTAAGGCTCATCAGAACTAATATAATCTCTGTACATGGTGATATATTAATCTAAGGCTCATCAGAACTAATATAATCTCTGTACATGGTTATATATTAATCTAATACTCACCAGAACTAATATAATCTCTGTACATGGTGATATATTAATGTAAGGCTCATCAGAACTAATATAATCTCTGTACATGTTTATATATTAATTTAAGGCTCATCAGAACTAATATAATCTCTGTACATGGAGATATATTAATCTAAGGCTCATCAGAACTAATGTAATCTCTGTACATGGAGATATATTAATGTAAGGCTCATCAGAACTAATATAATCTCTATACATGGAGATATATTAATCTAAGGCTCATCAGAACTAATATAATCTCTGTACATGGTGATATATTAATGTAAGGCTCACCAGAACTAATATAATCTCTGCACATAGAGATATATTAATGTAAGGCTCATCAGAACTAATATAATCTCTGTACATGGAGATATATTAATCTAAGGCTCATCAGAACTAATATAATCTCTGTACATGGTGATATATTAATCTAAGGCTCATCAGAACTAATATAATCTCTGTACATGGTGATATATTAATCTAAGGCTCCTCAGAACTAATATAATCTCTGTACATGGAGATATATTAATCTAAGGCTCATCAGAACTAATATAATCTCTGTACATGGAGATATATTAATCTAAGGTTCATCAGAACTAATATAATCTCTGTACATGGAGATATATTAATCTAATGCTCACCAAAACTAATATAATCTCTGTACATGGTGATATATTAATGTAAGGCTCATCAGAACTAATATAATCTCTGTACATGGTGATATATTAATCTAAGGCTCATCAGAACTAATATAATCTCTGTACATGGAGATATATTAATCTAATGCTCACCAAAACTAATATAATCTCTGTACATGGTGATATATTAATGTAAGGCTCATCAGAACTAATATAATCTCTGTACATGGAGATATATTAATGTAAGGCTCATCAGAAGTAATATAATCTCTGTACATGGAGATATATTAATCTAAGGCTCATCAGAACTAATATAATCTCTGTACATGGTGATATATTAATGTAAGGCTCACCAGAACTAATATAATCTCTGCACATGGAGATATATTAATGTAAGGCTCATCAGAACTAATATAATCTCTGTACATGGAGATATATTAATCTAAGGCTCATCAGAACTAATATATTCTCTGTACATGGTGATATATTAATCTAAGGCTCATCAGAACTAATATAATCTCTGTACATGGTGATATATTAATCTAAGGCTCATCAGAACTAATATAATCTCTGTACATGGTGATATATTAATCTAAGGCTCCTCAGAACTAATATAATCTCTGTACATGGAGATATATTAATCTAAGGCTCATCAGAACTAATATAATCTCTGTACATGGAGATATATTAATCTAAGGTTCATCAGAACTAATATAATCTCTGTACATGGAGATATATTAATCTAATGCTCACCAAAACTAATATAATCTCTGTACATGGTGATATATTAATGTAAGGCTCATCAGAACTAATATAATCTCTGTACATGGTGATATATTAATCTAAGGCTCATCAGAACTAATATAATCTCTGTACATGGAGATATATTAATCTAATGCTCACCAAAACTAATATAATCTCTGTACATGGTGATATATTAATGTAAGGCTCATCAGAACTAATATAATCTCTGTACATGGAGATATATTAATGTAAGGCTCATCAGAAGTAATATAATCTCTGTACATGGAGATATATTAATCTAAGGCTCATCAGAACTAATATAATCTCTGTACATGGAGATATATTAATCTAAGGCTCATCAGAACTAATATAATCTCTGTTCATGGAGATATATTAATCTAAGGCTCATCAGAACTAATATAATCTCTGTACATGGTGATATATTAATCTAAGGCTCATCAGAACTAATATAATCTCTGTACATGGAGATATATTAATCTAAGGCTCACCAGAACTAATATAATCTCTGTACATGGTGATATATTAATGTAAGGCTCATCAGAACTAATATAATCTCTGTACATGGAGATATATTAATGTAAGGCTCATCAGAACTAATATAATCTCTGTACATGGTGATATATTAATCTAAGGCTCATCAGAACTAATATAATCTCTGTACATGGAGATATATTAATGTAAGGCTCATCAGAGCTAATATAATCTCTGTACATGAAGATATATTAATATAAGGCTCATCAGAACTAATATAATCTTTGTACATTGAGATATATTAATGTAAGGCTCATCAGAACTAATATAATCTCTGTACATGGAGATATATTAATGTAAGGCTCATCAGAACTAATATAATCTCTATACATGGAGATATATTAATCTAAGGCTCATCAGAACTAATATAATCTCTGTACATGGTGATATATTAATGTAAGGCTCACCAGAACTAATATAATCTCTGCACATGGAGATATATTAATGTAAGGCTCATCAGAACTAATATAATCTTTGTACATGCAGATATATTAATCTAAGGCTCATCAGAACTAATATAATCTCTGTACATGGAGATATATTAATGTAAGGCTCATCAGAACTAATATAATCTCTGTACATGGTGATATATTAATTTAAGGCTCATTAGAACTAATATAATCTCTGTACATGGAGATATATTAATGTAAGGCTCATCAGAACTAATATAATCTCTGTACATGGAGATATATTAATCTAAGGCTCATCAGAACTAATATAATCTCTGTACATGGAGATATATTAATGTAAGGCTCATCAGAGCTAATATAATCTCTGTACATGGTGATATATTAATGTAAGGCTCACCAGAACTAATATAATCTCTGCACATGGAGATATATTAATGTAAGGCTCATCAGAACTAATATAATCTCTGTACATGGAGATATATTAATGTAAGGCTCATCAGAACTAATATAATCTCTATACATGGAGATATATTAATGTAAGGCTCATCAGAACTAATATAATCTCTGTACATGGTGATATATTAATGTAAGGCTCACCAGAACTAATATAATCTCTGCACATGGAGATATATTAATCTAAGGCTCATCAGAACTAATATAATCTCTGTACATGGTGATATATTAATCTAATACTCACCAGAACTAATATAATCTCTGTACATGGTGATATATTAATGTAAGGCTCATCAGAACTAATATAATCTCTGTACATGTTTATATATTAATTTAAGGCTCATCAGAACTAATATAATCTCTGTACATGGAGATATATTAATCTAAGGCTCATCAGAACTAATGTAATCTCTGTACATGGAGATATATTAATGTAAGGCTCATCAGAACTAATATAATCTCTATACATGGAGATATATTAATCTAAGGCTCATCAGAACTAATATAATCTCTGTACATGGTGATATATTAATGTAAGGCTCACCAGAACTAATATAATCTCTGCACATAGAGATATATTAATGTAAGGCTCATCAGAACTAATATAATCTCTGTACATGGAGATATATTAATCTAAGGCTCATCAGAACTAATATATTCTCTGTACATGGTGATATATTAATCTAAGGCTCATCAGAACTAATATAATCTCTGTACATGGTGATATATTAATCTAAGGCTCATCAGAACTAATATAATCTCTGTACATGGTGATATATTAATCTAAGGCTCCTCAGAACTAATATAATCTCTGTACATGGAGATATATTAATCTAAGGCTCATCAGAACTAATATAATCTCTGTACATGGAGATATATTAATCTAAGGTTCATCAGAACTAATATAATCTCTGTACATGGAGATATATTAATCTAATGCTCACCAAAACTAATATAATCTCTGTACATGGTGATATATTAATGTAAGGCTCATCAGAACTAATATAATCTCTATACATGGAGATATATTAATCTAAGGCTCATCAGAACTAATATAATCTCTGTACATGGTGATATATTAATGTAAGGCTCATCAGAACTAATATAATCTCTGCACATGGAGATATATTAATGTAAGGCTCATCAGAACTAATATAATCTCTGTACATGGAGATATATTAATCATCAGAACTAATATAATCTCTGTACATGGTGATATATTAATCTAAGGCTCACCAGAACTAATATAATCTCTGCACATAGAGATATATTAATGTAAGGCTCATCAGAACTAATATAATCTCTGTACATGGAGATATATTAATCTAAGGCTCATCAGAACTAATATAATCTCTGTACATGGAGATATATTAATGTAAGGCTCATCAGAACTAATATAATCTCTATACATGGAGATATATTAATGTAAGGCTCATCAGAACTAATATAATCTCTGTACATGGAGATATATTAATGTAAGGCTCATCAGAAGTAATATAATCTCTGTACATGGAGATATATTAATCTAAGGCTCATCAGAACTAATATAATCTCTGTACATGGTGATATATTAATGTAAGGCTCATCAGAACTAATATAATCTCTGTACATGGTGATATATTAATGTAAGGCTCATCAGAACTAATATAATCTCTGTACATGGAGATATATTAATCTAAGGCTCATCAGAACTAATATATTCTCTGTACATGGTGATATATTAATCTAAGGCTCATCAGAACTAATATAATCTCTGTACATGGTGATATATTAATCTAAGGCTCATCAGAACTAATATAATCTCTGTACATGGTGATATATTAATCTAAGGCTCCTCAGAACTAATATAATCTCTGTACATGGAGATATATTAATCTAAGGCTCATCAGAACTAATATAATCTCTGTACATGGAGATATATTAATCTAAGGTTCATCAGAACTAATATAATCTCTGTACATGGAGATATATTAATCTAATGCTCACCAAAACTAATATAATCTCTGTACATGGTGATATATTAATGTAAGGCTCATCAGAACTAATATAATCTCTATACATGGAGATATATTAATCTAAGGCTCATCAGAACTAATATAATCTCTGTACATGGTGATATATTAATGTAAGGCTCATCAGAACTAATATAATCTCTGCACATGGAGATATATTAATGTAAGGCTCATCAGAACTAATATAATCTCTGTACATGGAGATATATTAATCATCAGAACTAATATAATCTCTGTACATGGTGATATATTAATGTAAGGCTCATCAGAAGTAATATAATCTCTGTACATGGAGATATATTAATCTAAGGCTCATCAGAACTAATATAATCTCTGTACATGGTGATATATTAATGTAAGGCTCACCAGAACTAATATAATCTCTGCACATGGAGATATATTAATGTAAGGCTCATCAGAACTAATATAATCTCTGTACATGGAGATATATTAATCTAAGGCTCATCAGAACTAATATATTCTCTGTACATGGTGATATATTAATCTAAGGCTCATCAGAACTAATATAATCTCTGTACATGGTGATATATTAATCTAAGGCTCATCAGAACTAATATAATCTCTGTACATGGAGATATATTAATCTAAGGCTCATCAGAAGTAATATAATCTCTGTACATGGTGATATATTAATCTAAGGCTCATCAGAACTAATATAATCTCTGTACATGGTGATATATTAATCTAAGGCTCATCAGAACTAATATAATCTCTGTACATGGTGATATATTAATCTAATACTCACCAGAACTAATATAATCTCTGTACATGGTGATATATTAATGTAAGGCTCATCAGAACTAATATAATCTCTGTACATGTTTATATATTAATTTAAGGCTCATCAGAACTAATATAATCTCTGTACATGGAGATATATTAATCTAAGGCTCATCAGAACTAATGTAATCTCTGTACATGGAGATATATTAATGTAAGGCTCATCAGAACTAATATAATCTCTATACATGGAGATATATTAATCTAAGGCTCATCAGAACTAATATAATCTCTGTACATGGTGATATATTAATGTAAGGCTCACCAGAACTAATATAATCTCTGCACATGGAGATATATTAATGTAAGGCTCATCAGAACTAATATAATCTCTGTACATGGAGATATATTAATCTAAGGCTCATCAGAACTAATATATTCTCTGTACATGGTGATATATTAATCTAAGGCTCATCAGAACTAATATAATCTCTGTACATGGTGATATATTAATCTAAGGCTCATCAGAACTAATATAATCTCTGTACATGGTGATATATTAATCTAAGGCTCCTCAGAACTAATATAATCTTTGTACATGGAGATATATTAATCTAAGCCTCATCAGAACTAATATAATCTCTGTACATGGAGATATATTAATGTAAGGCTCATCAGAACTAATATAATCTCTGTACATGGAGATATATTAATCTAAGGTTCATCAGAACTAATATAATCTCTGTACATGGAGATATATTAATCTAATGCTCACCAAAACTAATATAATCTCTGTACATGGTGATATATTAATCTAAGGCTCATCAGAACTAATATAATCTCTGTACATGGTGATATATTAATCTAAGGCTCATCAGAACTAATATAATCTCTGTACATGGAGATATATTAATGTAAGGCTCATCAGAAGTAATATAATCTCTGTACATGGAGATATATTAATCTAAGGCTCATCAGAACTAATATAATCTCTGTACATGGAGATATATTAATCTAAGGCTCATCAGAACTAATATAATCTCTGTTCATGGAGATATATTAATCTAAGGCTCATCAGAACTAATATAATCTCTGTTCATGGTGATATATTAATGTAAGGCTCATCAGAACTAATATAATCTCTGTACATGGTGATATATTAATCTAAGGCTCATCAGAACTAATATAATCTCTGTACATGGTGATATATTAATGTAAGGCTCATCAGAACTAATATAATCTCTGTACATGGAGATATATTAATATAAGGCTCATCAGAACTAATATAATCTCTGTACATGGTGATATATTAATCTAAGGCTCATCAGAACTAATATAATCTCTGTACATGGAGATATATTAATGTAAGGCTCATCAGAGCTAATATAATCTCTGTACATGAAGATATATTAATCTAAGGCTCATCAGAACTAATATAATCTTTGTACATTGAGATATATTAATGTAAGGCTCATCAGAACTAATATAATCTCTGTACATGGAGATATATTAATGTAAGGCTCATCAGAACTAATATAATCTCTATACATGGAGATATATTAATCTAAGGCTCATCAGAACTAATATAATCTCTGTACATGGTGATATATTAATGTAAGGCTCACCAGAACTAATATAATCTCTGCACATGGAGATATATTAATGTAAGGCTCATCAGAACTAATATAATCTTTGTACATGCAGATATATTAATCTAAGGCTCATCAGAACTAATATAATCTCTGTACATGGAGATATATTAATCTAAGGCTCATCAGAAGTAATATAATCTCTGTACATGGTGATATATTAATCTAAGGCTCATCAGAACTAATATAATCTCTGTACATGGTGATATATTAATCTAAGGCTCATCAGAACTAATATAATCTCTGTACATGGTGATATATTAATCTAATACTCACCAGAACTAATATAATCTCTGTACATGGTGATATATTAATGTAAGGCTCATCAGAACTAATATAATCTCTGTACATGTTTATATATTAATTTAAGGCTCATCAGAACTAATATAATCTCTGTACATGGAGATATATTAATCTAAGGCTCATCAGAACTAATGTAATCTCTGTACATGGAGATATATTAATGTAAGGCTCATCAGAACTAATATAATCTCTATACATGGAGATATATTAATCTAAGGCTCATCAGAACTAATATAATCTCTGTACATGGTGATATATTAATGTAAGGCTCACCAGAACTAATATAACCTCTGCACATGGAGATATATTAATGTAAGGCTCATCAGAACTAATATAATCTCTGTACATGGAGATATATTAATCTAAGGCTCATCAGAACTAATATATTCTCTGTACATGGTGATATATTAATCTAAGGCTCATCAGAACTAATATAATCTCTGTACATGGTGATATATTAATCTAAGGCTCATCAGAACTAATATAATCTCTGTACATGGTGATATATTAATCTAAGGCTCATCAGAACTAATATAATCTTTGTACATGGAGATATATTAATCTAAGCCTCATCAGAACTAATATAATCTCTGTACATGGAGATATATTAATGTAAGGCTCATCAGAACTAATATAATCTCTGTACATGGAGATATATTAATCTAAGGTTCATCAGAACTAATATAATCTCTGTACATGGAGATATATTAATCTAATGCTCACCAAAACTAATATAATCTCTGTACATGGTGATATATTAATCTAAGGCTCATCAGAACTAATATAATCTCTGTACATGGTGATATATTAATCTAAGGCTCATCAGAACTAATATAATCTCTGTACATGGAGATATATTAATGTAAGGCTCATCAGAAGTAATATAATCTCTGTACATGGAGATATATTAATCTAAGGCTCATCAGAACTAATATAATCTCTGTACATGGAGATATATTAATCTAAGGCTCATCAGAACTAATATAATCTCTGTTCATGGAGATATATTAATCTAAGGCTCATCAGAACTAATATAATCTCTGTTCATGGTGATATATTAATGTAAGGCTCATCAGAACTAATATAATCTCTGTACATGGTGATATATTAATCTAAGGCTCATCAGAACTAATATAATCTCTGTACATGGAGATATATTAATCTAATGCTCACCAAAACTAATATAATCTCTGTACATGGTGATATATTAATGTAAGGCTCATCAGAACTAATATAATCTCTGTACATGGAGATATATTAATGTAAGGCTCATCAGAGGTAATATAATCTCTGTACATGAAGATATATTAATCTAAGGCTCATCAGAACTAATATAATCTCTGTACATGGAGATATATTAATCTAAGGCTCATCAGAACTAATATAATCTCTGTTCATGGAGATATATTAATCTAAGGCTCATCAGAACTAATATAATCTCTGTACATGGTGATATATTAATCTAAGGCTCATCAGAACTAATATAATCTCTGTACATGGAGATATATTAATCTAAGGCTCACCAGAACTAATATAATCTCTGTACATGGTGATATATTAATGTAAGGCTCATCAGAACTAATATAATCTCTGTACATGGAGATATATTAATCTAAGACTCATCAGAACTAATATAATTTCTGTACATGGTGATATATTAATGTAAGGCTCATCAGAACTAATATAATCTCTGTACATGGAGATATATTAATGTAAGGCTCATCAGAACTAATATAATCTCTGTACATGGTGATATATTAATCTAAGGCTCATCAGAACTAATATAATCTCTGTACATGGAGATATATTAATGTAAGGCTCATCAGAGCTAATATAATCTCTGTACATGAAGATATATTAATCTTAGGCTCATCAGAACTAATATAATCTCTGTACATGGTGATATATTAATGTAAGGCTCATCAGAACTAATATAATCTCTGTACATGGAGATATATTAATGTAAGGCTCATCAGAACTAATATAATCTCTATACATGGAGATATATTAATCTAAGGCTCATCAGAACTAATATAATCTCTGTACATGGTGATATATTAATGTAAGGCTCACCAGAACTAATATAATCTCTGCACATGGAGATATATTAATGTAAGGCTCATCAGAACTAATATAATCTTTGTACATGGAGATATATTAATGTAAGGCTCATCAGAACTAATATAATCTCTGTACATGGAGATATATTAATCTAAGGCTCATCAGAACTAATATATTCTCTGTACATGGTGATATATTAATCTAAGGCTCATCAGAACTAATATAATCTCTGTACATGGTGATATATTAATCTAAGGCTCATCAGAACTAATATAATCTCTGTACATGGTGATATATTAATCTAAGGCTCCTCAGAACTAATATAATCTTTGTACATGGAGATATATTAATCTAAGCCTCATCAGAACTAATATAATCTCTGTACATGGAGATATATTAATGTAAGGCTCATCAGAACTAATATAATCTCTGTACATGGAGATATATTAATCTAAGGTTCATCAGAACTAATATAATCTCTGTACATGGAGATATATTAATCTAATGCTCACCAAAACTAATATAATCTCTGTACATGGTGATATATTAATCTAAGGCTCATCAGAACTAATATAATCTCTGTACATGGTGATATATTAATCTAAGGCTCATCAGAACTAATATAATCTCTGTACATGGAGATATATTAATGTAAGGCTCATCAGAAGTAATATAATCTCTGTACATGGAGATATATTAATCTAAGGCTCATCAGAACTAATATAATCTCTGTACATGGAGATATATTAATCTAAGGCTCATCAGAACTAATATAATCTCTGTTCATGGAGATATATTAATCTAAGGCTCATCAGAACTAATATAATCTCTGTTCATGGTGATATATTAATGTAAGGCTCATCAGAACTAATATAATCTCTGTACATGGTGATATATTAATCTAAGGCTCATCAGAACTAATATAATCTCTGTACATGGAGATATATTAATCTAATGCTCACCAAAACTAATATAATCTCTGTACATGGTGATATATTAATGTAAGGCTCATCAGAACTAATATAATCTCTGTACATGGAGATATATTAATGTAAGGCTCATCAGAAGTAATATAATCTCTGTACATGAAGATATATTAATCTAAGGCTCATCAGAACTAATATAATCTCTGTACATGGAGATATATTAATCTAAGGCTCATCAGAACTAATATAATCTCTGTTCATGGAGATATATTAATCTAAGGCTCATCAGAACTAATATAATCTCTGTACATGGTGATATATTAATCTAAGGCTCATCAGAACTAATATAATCTCTGTACATGGAGATATATTAATCTAAGGCTCACCAGAACTAATATAATCTCTGTACATGGTGATATATTAATGTAAGGCTCATCAAAACTAATATAATCTCTGTACATGGAGATATATTAATCTAAGACTCATCAGAACTAATATAATTTCTGTACATGGTGATATATTAATGTAAGGCTCATCAGAACTAATATAATCTCTGTACATGGAGATATATTAATGTAAGGCTCATCAGAACTAATATAATCTCTGTACATGGTGATATATTAATCTAAGGCTCATCAGAACTAATATAATCTCTGTACATGGAGATATATTAATGTAAGGCTCATCAGAGCTAATATAATCTCTGTACATGAAGATATATTAATCTAAGGCTCATCAGAACTAATATAATCTCTGTACATGGTGATATATTAATGTAAGGCTCATCAGAACTAATATAATCTCTGTACATGGAGATATATTAATGTAAGGCTCATCAGAACTAATATAATCTCTGTACATGGAGATATATTAATGTAAGGCTCATCAGAACTAATATAATCTCTATACATGGAGATATATTAATCTAAGGCTCATCAGAACTAATATAATCTCTGTACATGGTGATATATTAATGTAAGGCTCACCAGAACTAATATAATCTCTGCACATGGAGATATATTAATGTAAGGCTCATCAGAACTAATATAATCTTTGTACATGGAGATATATTAATGTAAGGCTCATCAGAACAAATATAATCTCTGTACATGGAGATATATTAATGTAAGGCTCATCAGAACTAATATAATCTCTATACATGGAGATATATTAATCTAAGGCTCATCAGAACTAATATAATCTCTGTACATGGTGATATATTAATGTAAGGCTCATCAGAACTAATATAATCTCTGTACATGGAGATATATTAATGTAAGGCTCATCAGAACTAATATAATCTCTGCACATGGAGATATATTAATGTAAGGCTCATCAGAACTAATATAATCTTTGTACATGGAGATATATTAATCTAAGGCTCATCAGAACTAATATAATCTCTGTACATGGAGATATATTAATCTAAGGCTCATCAGAAGTAATATAATCTCTGTACATGGTGATATATTAATCTAAGGCTCATCAGAAGTAATATAATCTCTGTACATGGTGATATATTAATCTAAGGCTCATCAGAACTAATATAATCTCTGTACATGGTGATATATTAATCTAATACTCACCAGAACTAATATAATCTCTGTACATGGTGATATATTAATGTAAGGCTCATCAGAACTAATATAATCTCTGTACATGTTTATATATTAATTTAAGGCTCATCAGAACTAATATAATCTCTGTACATGGAGATATATTAATCTAAGGCTCATCAGAACTAATGTAATCTCTGTACATGGAGATATATTAATGTAAGGCTCATCAGAACTAATATAATCTCTATACATGGAGATATATTAATCTAAGGCTCATCAGAACTAATATAATCTCTGTACATGGTGATATATTAATGTAAGGCTCACCAGAACTAATATAATCTCTGCACATGGAGATATATTAATGTAAGGCTCATCAGAACTAATATAATCTCTGTACATGGAGATATATTAATCTAAGGCTCATCAGAACTAATATATTCTCTGTACATGGTGATATATTAATCTAAGGCTCATCAGAACTAATATAATCTCTGTACATGGTGATATATTAATCTAAGGCTCATCAGAACTAATATAATCTCTGTACATGGTGATATATTAATCTAAGGCTCCTCAGAACTAATATAATCTTTGTACATGGAGATATATTAATCTAAGCCTCATCAGAACTAATATAATCTCTGTACATGGAGATATATTAATGTAAGGCTCATCAGAACTAATATAATCTCTGTACATGGAGATATATTAATCTAAGGTTCATCAGAACTAATATAATCTCTGTACATGGAGATATATTAATCTAATGCTCACCAAAACTAATATAATCTCTGTACATGGTGATATATTAATCTAAGGCTCATCAGAACTAATATAATCTCTGTACATGGTGATATATTAATCTAAGGCTCATCAGAACTAATATAATCTCTGTACATGGAGATATATTAATGTAAGGCTCATCAGAAGTAATATAATCTCTGTACATGGAGATATATTAATCTAAGGCTCATCAGAACTAATATAATCTCTGTACATGGAGATATATTAATGTAAGGCTCATCAGAACTAATATAATCTCTATACATGGAGATATATTAATCTAAGGCTCATCAGAACTAATATAATCTCTGTACATGGTGATATATTAATGTAAGGCTCACCAGAACTAATATAATCTCTGCACATGGAGATATATTAATGTAAGGCTCATCAGAACTAATATAATCTTTGTACATGGAGATATATTAATGTAAGGCTCATCAGAACTAATATAATCTCTGTACATGGAGATATATTAATGTAAGGCTCATCAGAACTAATATAATCTCTATACATGGAGATATATTAATCTAAGGCTCATCAGAACTAATATAATCTCTGTACATGGTGATATATTAATGTAAGGCTCATCAGAACTAATATAATCTCTGTACATGGAGATATATTAATGGAAGGCTCATCAGAACTAATATAATCTCTGCACATGGAGATATATTAATGTAAGGCTCATCAGAACTAATATAATCTTTGTACATGGAGATATATTAATCTAAGGCTCATCAGAACTAATATAATCTCTGTACATGGAGATATATTAATCTAAGGCTCATCAGAAGTAATATAATCTCTGTACATGGTGATATATTAATCTAAGGCTCATCAGAAGTAATATAATCTCTGTACATGGTGATATATTAATCTAAGGCTCATCAGAACTAATATAATCTCTGTACATGGTGATATATTAATCTAATACTCACCAGAACTAATATAATCTCTGTACATGGTGATATATTAATGTAAGGCTCATCAGAACTAATATAATCTCTGTACATGTTTATATATTAATTTAAGGCTCATCAGAACTAATATAATCTCTGTACATGGAGATATATTAATCTAAGGCTCATTAGAACTAATGTAATCTCTGTACATGGAGATATATTAATGTAAGGCTCATCAGAACTAATATAATCTCTATACATGGAGATATATTAATCTAAGGCTCATCAGAACTAATATAATCTCTGTACATGGTGATATATTAATGTAAGGCTCACCAGAACTAATATAATCTCTGCACATGGAGATATATTAATGTAAGGCTCATCAGAACTAATATAATCTCTGTACATGGAGATATATTAATCTAAGGCTCATCAGAACTAATATATTCTCTGTACATGGTGATATATTAATCTAAGGCTCATCAGAACTAATATAATCTCTGTACATGGTGATATATTAATCTAAGGCTCATCAGAACTAATATAATCTCTGTACATGGTGATATATTAATCTAAGGCTCCTCAGAACTAATATAATCTTTGTACATGGAGATATATTAATCTAAGCCTCATCAGAACTAATATAATCTCTGTACATGGAGATATATTAATGTAAGGCTCATCAGAACTAATATAATCTCTGTACATGGAGATATATTAATCTAAGGTTCATCAGAACTAATATAATCTCTGTACATGGAGATATATTAATCTAATGCTCACCAAAACTAATATAATCTCTGTACATGGTGATATATTAATCTAAGGCTCATCAGAACTAATATAATCTCTGTACATGGTGATATATTAATCTAAGTCTCATCAGAACTAATATAATCTCTGTACATGGAGATATATTAATGTAAGGCTCATCAGAAGTAATATAATCTCTGTACATGGAGATATATTAATCTAAGGCTCATCAGAACTAATATAATCTCTGTACATGGAGATATATTAATCTAAGGCTCATCAGAACTAATATAATCTCTGTTCATGGAGATATATTAATCTAAGGCTCATCAGAACTAATATAATCTCTGTTCATGGTGATATATTAATGTAAGGCTCATCAGAAGTAATATAATCTCTGTACATGGAGATATATTAATTTAAGGCTCACCAGAACTAATATAATCTCTGTACATGGTGATATATTAATGTAAGGCTCATCAGAACTAATATAATCTCTGTACATGGAGATATATTAATCTAAGACTCATCAGAACTAATATAATTTCTGTACATGGTGATATATTAATGTAAGGCTCTTCAGAACTAATATAATCTCTGTACATGGAGATATATTAATGTAAGGCTCATCAGAACTAATATAATCTCTGTACATGGTGATATATTAATCTAAGGCTCATCAGAACTAATATAATCTCTGTACATGGTGATATATTAATCTAAGGCTCATCAGAACTAATATAATCTCTGTACATGGAGATATATTAATCTAAGGCTCATCAGAACTAATATAATCTCTGTACATGGTGATATATTAATGTAAGGCTCATCAGAACTAATATAATCTCTGTACATGGGGATATATTAATGTAAGGCTCATCAAAACTAATATAATCTCTATACATGGAGATATATTAATCTAAGGCTCATCAGAACTAATATAATCTCTGAACATGGTGATATATTAATGTAAGGCTCACCAGAACTAATATAATCTCTGCACATGGAGATATATTAATGTAAGGTTCATCAGAACTAATATAATCTCTGTACATGGAGATATATTAATCTAAGGCTCATCAGAACTAATATAATCTCTGTACATGGAGATATAATAATCTAAGGCTCATCAGAACTAAGATAATCTCTGTACATGGAGATATATTAATCTAAGGCTCATCAGAACTAATATAATCTCTCTACTTGGTGATATATTAATCTAAGGCTCATCAGAACTAATATAATCTCTGTACATGGAGATATATTAATGTAAGGCTCATCAGAACTAATATAATCTCTGTACATGGAGATATATTAATGTAAGGCTCATCAGAACTAATATAATCTCTGTACATGGTGATATATTAATCTAAGGCTCATCAGAACTAATATAATCTCTGTACATGGAGATATATTAATCTAAGGCTCATCAGAACTATTAAAACCTCTATACATGGTGATATATTAATCAAAGGCTCATCAGAACTAATATAATCTCTGTACATGGAGATATATTAATGTAAGGCTCATCAGAACTAATATAATCTCTGTACATGGTGATATATTAATATAAGGCTCATTAGAACTAATATAATCTCTGTACATGGAGATATATTAATGTAAGGCTCATCAGAACTAATATAATCTCTGTACATGGAGATATATTAATGTAAGGCTCATCAGAACTAATATAATCTCTGTACATGGAGATATATTAATGTAAGGATCATCAGAGCTAATATAATCTCTGTACATGAAGATATATTAATGTAAGGCTCATCAGAACTAATATAATCTCTGTACTTGGTGATATATTAATGTAAGGCTCATCAAAACTAATATAATCTCTGTACATGGAGATATATCAATGTAAGGCTCATCAGAACTAATATAATCTCTGTACATGGAGATATATTAATGTAAGGCTCATCAGAACTAATATAATCTCTATACATGGATATATATTAATGTAAGGCTCATCAGAACTAATATAATCTCTGTACATGGAGATATATTAATGTAAGGCTCATCAGAAGTAATATAATCTCTGTACATGGAGATATATTAATCTAAGGCTCATCAGAACTAATATAATCTCTGTACATGGAGATATATTAATCTAAGGCTCATCAGAACTAATATAATCTCTGTTCATGGAGATATATTAATGTAAGGCTCATCAGAACTAATATAATCTCTGTACATGGTGATATATTAATCTAAGGCTCATCAGAACTAATATAATCTCTGTACATGGAGATATATTAATCTAAGGCTCACCAGAACTAATATAATCTCTGTACATGGAGATATATTAATGTAAGGCTCATCAGAACTAATATAATCTCTGTACATGGAGATATATTAATGTAAGGCTCATCAGAACTAATATAATCTCTGTACATGGAGATATATTAATGTAAGGCTCATCAGAGCTAATATAATCTCTGTACATGAAGATATATTAATGTAAGGCTCAACAGAACTAATATAATCTCTGTACATGGTGATATATTAATGTAAGGCTCATCAAAACTAATATAATCTCTGTACATGGAGATATATCAATGTAAGGCTCATCAGAACTAATATAATCTCTGTACATGGAGATATATTAATGTAAGGCTCATCAGAACTAATATAATCTCTATACATGGAGATATATTAATGTAAGGCTCATCAGAACTAATATAATCTCTGTACATGGTGATATATTAATCTAAGGCTCATCAGAACTAATATAATCTCTGTACATGGAGATATATTAATGTAAGGCTCATCAGAAGTAATATAATCTCTGTACATGGAGATATATTAATCTAAGGCTCATCAGAACTAATATAATCTCTGTACATGGAGATATATTAATCTAAGGCTCATCAGAACTAATATAATCTCTGTTCATGGTGATATATTAATCTAAGGCTCATCAGAACTAATATAATCTCTGTACATGGTGATATATTAATCTAAGGCTCATCAGAACTAATATAATCTCTGTACATGGAGATATATTAATCTAAGGCTCACCAGAACTAATATAATCTCTGTACATGGTGATATATTAATGTAAGGCTCATCAGAACTAATATAATCTCTGTACATGGAGATATATTAATCTAAGACTCATCAGAACTAATATAATTTCTGTACATGGTGATATATTAATGTAAGGCTCATCAGAACTAATATAATCTCTGTACATGGAGATATATTAATGTAAGGCTCATCAGAACTAATATAATCTCTGTACATGGTGATATATTAATCTAATGCTCACCAAAACTAATATAATCTCTGTACATGGTGATATATTAATGTAAGGCTCATCAGAACTAATATAATCTCTGTACATGGAGATATATTAATCTAAGGCTCATCAGAACTAATATAATCTCTGTACATGGAGATATATTAATGTAAGGCTCATCAGAAGTAATATAATCTCTGTACATGGAGATATATTAATCTAAGGCTCATCAGAACTAATATAATCTCTGTACATGGAGATATATTAATCTAAGGCTCATCAGAACTAATATAATCTCTGTTCATGGAGATATATTAATCTAAGGCTCATCAGAACTAATATAATCTCTGTACATGGTGATATATTAATCTAAGGCTCATCAGAACTAATATAATCTCTGTACATGGAGATATATTAATCTAAGGCTCATCAGAACTAATATAATCTCTGTACATGGTGATATATTAATGTAAGGCTCATCAGAACTAATATAATCTCTGTACATGGAGATATATTAATGTAAGGCTCATCAGAGCTAATATAATCTCTGTACATGAAGATATATTAATCTAAGGCTCATCAGAACTAATATAATCTCTGTACATGGTGATATATTAATGTAAGGCTCATCAGAACTAATATGATCTCTGTACATGGAGATAAATTAATGTAAGGCTCATCAGAACTAATATAATCTCTGTACATGGAGATATATTAATCTAAGGCTCATCAGAAATAATATAATCTCTGTACATGGTGATATATTAATGTAAGGCTCACCAGAACTAATATAATCTCTGCACATGGAGATATATTAATGTAAGGCTCATCAGAACTAATATAATCTTTGTACATGGAGATATATTAATGTAAGGCTCATCAGAACTAATATAATCTCTGTACATGGAGATATATTAATGTAAGGCTCATCAGAACTAATATAATCTCTGTACATGGTGATATATTAATGTAAGGCTCATCAGAACTAATATAATCTCTGCACATGGAGATATATTAATGTAAGGCTCATCAGAACTAATATAATCTCTGTACAAGGAGATATATTAATCTAAGGCTCATCAGAACTAATATATTCTCTGTACATGGTGAAATATTAATCTAAGGCTCATCAGAACTAATATAATCTCTGTACATGGTGATATATTAATCTAAGGCTCATTAGAACTAATATAATCTCTGTACATGGTGATATATTAATCTAAGGCTCATCAGAACTAATATAATCTCTGTACATGGAGATATATTAATGTAAGGCTCATCAGAACTAATATAATCTCTGTACATGGAGATATATTATTCTAAGGTTCATCAGAACTAATATAATCTCTGTACATGGAGATATATTAATCTAATGCTCACCAAAACTAATATAATCTCTGTACATGGTGATATATTAATGTAAGGCTCATCAGAACTAATATAATCTCTGTACATGGTGATATATTAATCTAAGGCTCATCAGAACTAATATAATCTCTGTACATGGAGATATATTAATGTAAGGCTCATCAGAAGTAATATAATCTCTGTACATGGAGGTATATTAATCTAAGGCTCATCAGAACTAATATAATCTCTGTACATGGAGATATATTAATCTAAGGCTCATCAGAACTAATATAATCTCTGTTCATGGAGATATATTAATCTAAGGCTCATCAGAACTAATATAATCTCTGTACATGGTGATATATTAATGTAAGGCTCATCAGAACTAATATAATCTCTGTACATGGAGATATATTAATCTAAGGCTCACCAGAACTAATATAATCTCTGTACATGGTGATATATTAATGTAAGGCTCATCAGAACTAATATAATCTCTGTACATGGAGATATATTAATCTAAGACTCATCAGAACTAATATAATTTCTGTACATGGTGATATATTAATGTAAGGCTCATCAGAACTAATATAATCTCTGTACATGGAGATATATTAATGTATGGCTCATCAGAACTAATATAATCTCTGTACATGGTGATATATTAATCTAAGGCTCATCAGAACTAATATAATCTATTGACATGGTGATATATTAATCTAAGGCTCATCAGAACTAATATAATCTCTGTACATGGAGATATATTAATCTAAGGCTCATCAGAACTAATATAATCTCTGTACATGGTGATATATTAATGTAAGGCTCATCAGAACTAATATAATCTCTGTACATGGAGATATATTAATGTAAGGCTCATCAGAACTAATATAATCTCTGTACATGGTGATATATTAATCTAATGCTCACCAAAACTAATATAATCTCTGTACATGGTGATATATTAATGTAAGGCTCATCAGAACTAATATAATCTCTGTACATGGAGATATATTAATCTAAGGCTCATCAGAACTAATATAATCTCTGTACATGGAGATATATTAATGTAAGGCTCATCAGAAGTAATATAATCTCTGTACATGGAGATATATTAATCTAAGGCTCATCAGAACTAATATAATCTCTGTACATGGAGATATATTAATCTAAGGCTCATCAGAACTAATATAATCTCTGTTCATGGAGATATATTAATCTAAGGCTCATCAGAACTAATATAATCTCTGTACATGGTGATATATTAATCTAAGGCTCATCAGAACTAATATAATCTCTGTACATGGAGATATATTAATCTAAGGCTCACCAGAACTAATATAATCTCTGTACATGGTGATATATTAATGTAAGGCTCATCAGAACTAATATAATCTCTGTACATGGAGATATATTAATCTAAGACTCATCAGAACTAATATAATTTCTGTACATGGTGATATATTAATGTAAGGCTCATCAGAACTAATATAATCTCTGTACATGGAGATATATTAATGTAAGGCTCCTCAGAACTAATATAATCTCTGTACATGGTGATATATTAATCTAAGGCTCATCAGAACGAATATAATCTCTGTACATGGAGATATATTAATGTAAGGCTCATCAGAGCTAATATAATCTCTGTACATGAAGATATATTAATCTAAGGCTCATCAGAACTAATATAATCTCTGTACATGGTGATATATTAATGTAAGGCTCATCAGAACTAATATGATCTCTGTACATGGAGATATATTAATGTAAGGCTCATCAGAACTAATATAATCTCTGTACATGGAGATATATTAATCTAAGGCTCATCAGAAATAATATAATCTCTGTACATGGTGATATATTAATGTAAGGCTCACCAGAACTAATATAATCTCTGCACATGGAGATATATTAATGTAAGGCTCATCAGAACTAATATAATCTTTGTACATGGAGATATATTAATGTAAGGCTCATCAGAACTAATATAATCTCTGTACATGGAGATATATTAATGTAAGGCTCATCAGAACTAATATAATCTCTGTACATGGTGATATATTAATGTAAGGCTCATCAGAACTAATATAATCTCTGCACATGGAGATATATTAATGTAAGGCTCATCAGAACTAATATAATCTCTGTACAAGGAGATATATTAATCTAAGGCTCATCAGAACTAATATATTCTCTGTACATGGTGAAATATTAATCTAAGGCTCATCAGAACTAATATAATCTCTGTACATGGTGATATATTAATCTAAGGCTCATCAGAACTAATATAATCTCTGTACATGGTGATATATTAATCTAAGGCTCCTCAGAACTAATATAATCTCTGTACATGGAGATATATTAATCTAAGGCTCATCAGAACTAATATAATCTCTGTACATGGAGATATATTAATGTAAGGTTCATCAGAACTAATATAATCTCTGTACATGGAGATATATTAATCTAAGGTTCATCAGAACTAATATAATCTCTGTACATGGAGATATATTAATCTAATGCTCACCAAAACTAATATAATCTCTGTACATGGTGATATATTAATGTAAGGCTCATCAGAACTAATATAATCTCTGTACATGGTGATATATTAATCTAAGGCTCATCAGAACTAATATAATCTCTGTACATGGAGATATATTAATGTAAGGCTCATCAGAAGTAATATAATCTCTGTACATGGAGATATATTAATCTAAGGCTCATCAGAACTAATATAATCTCTGTACATGGAGATATATTAATCTAAGGCTCATCAGAACTAATATAATCTCTGTTCATGGAGATATATTAATCTAAGGCTCATCAGAACTAATATAATCTCTGTACATGGTGATATATTAATGTAAGGCTCATCAGAACTAATATAATCTCTGTACATGGAGATATATTAATCTAAGACTCACCAGAACTAATATAATCTCTGTACATGGTGATATATTAATGTAAGGCTCATCAGAACTAATATAATCTCTGTACATGGAGATATATTAATCTAAGACTCATCAGAACTAATATAATTTCTGTACATGGTGATATATTAATGTAAGGCTCATCAGAACTAATATAATCTCTGTACATGGAGATATATTAATGTAAGGCTCATCAGAACTAATATAATCTCTGTACATGGTGATATATTAATCTAAGGCTCATCAGAACTAATATAATCTCTGTACATGGTGATATATTAATCTAAGGCTCATCAGAACTAATATAATCTCTGTACATGGAGATATATTAATCTAAGGCTCATCAGAACTAATATAATCTCTGTACATGGTGATATATTAATGTAATGCTCACCAGAACTAATATAATCTCTGCACATGGAGATATATTAATGTAAGGCTTATCAGAACTAATATAATCTTTGTACATGGAGATATATTAATGTAAGGCTCATCAGAACTAATATAATCTCTATACATGGAGATATATTAATCTAAGGCTCATCAGAACTAATATAATCTCTGTACATGGTGATATATTAATGTAAGGCTCACCAGAACTAATATAATCTCTGCACATGGAGATATATTAATGTAAGGCTCATCAGAACTAATATAATCTTTGTACATGGAGATATATTAATGTAAGGCTCATCAGAACTAATATAATCTCTGTACATGGAGATATATTAATCTAAGGCTCATCAGAACTAATATAATCTCCATACATGGAGATATATTAATCTAAGGCTCATCAGAACTAATATAATCTCTGTACATGGTGATATATTAATGTAAGGCTCACCAGAACTAATATAATCTCTGCACATGGAGATATATTAATGTAAGGCTCATCAGAACTAATATAATCTTTGTACATGGAGATATATTAATCTAAGGCTCATCAGAACTAATATAATCTCTGTACATGGAGATATATTAATCTAAGGCTCATCAGAAGTAATATAATCTCTGTACATGGTGATATATTAATCTAAGGCTCATCAGAACTAATATAATCTCTGTACATGGTGATATATTAATCTAAGGCTCATCAGAACTAATATAATCTCTGTACATGGTGATATATTAATCTAATACTCACCAGAACTAATATAATCTCTGTACATGGTGATATATTAATGTAAGGCTCATCAGAACTAATATAATCTCTGTACATGTTTATATATTAATATAAGGCTCATCAGAACTAATATAATCTCTGTACATGGAGATATATTAATCTAAGGCTCATCAGAACTAATGTAATCTCTGTACATGGAGATATATTAATGTAAGGCTCATCAGAACTAATATAATCTCTATACATGGAGATATATTAATCTAAGGCTCATCAGAACTAATATAATCTCTGTACATGGTGATATATTAATGTAAGGCTCACCAGAACTAATATAATCTCTGCACATGGAGATATATTAATGTAAGGCTCATCAGAACTAATATAATCTCTGTACATGGAGATATATTAATCTAAGGCTCATCAGAACTAATATATTCTCTGTACATGGTGATATATTAATCTAAGGCTCATCAGAACTAATATAATCTCTGTACATGGTGATATATTAATCTAAGGCTCCTCAGAACTAATATAATCTCTGTACATGGAGATATATTAATCTAAGGCTCATCAGAATTAATATAATCTCTGTACATGGAGATATATTAATGTAAGGCTCATCAGAACTAATATAATCTCTGTACATGGAGATATATTAATCTAAGGTTCATCAGAACTAATATAATCTCTGTACATGGAGATATATTAATCTAAGGCTCACCAAAACTAATATATTCTCTGTACATGGTGATATATTAATGTAAGGCTCATCAGAACTAATATAATCTCTGTACATGGTGATATATTAATCTAAGGCTCATCAGAACTAATATAATCTCTGTACATGGAGATATATTAATCTAAGGCTCATCAGAACTAATATAATCTCTGTTCATGGAGATATATTAATCTAAGGCTCATCAGAACTAATATAATCTCTGTACATGGTGATATATTAATGTAAGGCTCATCAGAACTAATATAATCTCTGTACATGGAGATATATTAATCTAAGGCTCACCAGAACTAATATAATCTCTGTACATGGTGATATATTAATGTAAGGCTCATCAGAACTAATATAATCTCTGTACTTGGAGATATATTAATCTAAGACTCATCAGAACTAATATAATTTCTGTACATGGTGATATATTAATGTAAGGCTCATCAGAACTAATATAATCTCTGTACATGGAGATATATTAATGTAAGGCTCATCAGAACTAATATAATCTCTGTACATGGTGATATATTAATCTAAGGCTCATCAGAACTAATATAATTTCTGTACATGGTGATATATTAATCTAAGGCTCATCAGAACTAATATAATCTCTGTACATGGAGATATATTAATCTAAGGCTCATCAGAACTAATATAATCTCTGTACATGGTGATATATTAATGTAAGGCTCATCAGAACTAATATAATCTCTGTACATGGGGATATATTAATGTAAGGCTCATCAAAACTAATATAATCTCTATACATGGAGATATATTAATCTAAGTCTCATCAGAACTAATATAATCTCTGTACATGGTGATATATTAATGTAAGGCTCACCAGAACTAATATAATCTCTGCACATGGAGATATATTAATGTAAGGTTCATCAGAACTAATATAATCTCTGTACATGGAGATATATTAATCTAAGGCTCATCAGAACTAATATAATCTCTGTACATGGAGATATATTAATCTAAGGCTCATCAGAACTAAGATAATCTCTGTACATGGAGATATATTAATCTAAGGCTCATCAAAACTAATATAATCTCTCTTCTTGGTGATATATTAATCTAAGGCTCATCAGAACTAATATAATCTCTGTACATGGAGATATATTAATGTAAGGCTCATCAGAACTAATATAATCTCTGTACATGGAGATATATTAATGTAAGGCTCATCAGAACTAATATAATCTCTGTACATGGTGATATATTAATGTAAGGCTCATCAGAACTAATATAATCTCTGTACATGGAGATATATTAATCTAAGGCTCATCAGAACTAATAAAACCTCTATACATGGTGATATATTAATCAAAGGCTCATCAGAACTAATATAATCTCTGTACATGGAGATATATTAATGTAAGGCTCATCAGAACTAATATAATCTCTGTACATGGTGATATATTAATTTAAGGCTCATTAGAACTAATATAATCTCTGTACATGGAGATATATTAATGTAAGGCTCATCAGAACTAATATAATCTCTGTACATGGAGATATATTAATGTAAGGCTCATCAGAACTAATATAATCTCTGTACATGGAGATATATTAATCTAAAGCTCATCAGAACTAATAAAACCTCTATACATGGTGATATATTAATCAAAGGCTCATCAGAACTAATATAATCTCTGTACATGGAGATATATTAATGTAAGCTCATCAGAACTAATATAATCTCTGTACATGGTGATATATTAATTTAAGGCTCATTAGAACTAATATAATCTCTGTACATGGAGATATATTAATGTAAGGCTCATCAGAACTAATATAATCTCTGTACATGGAGATATATTAATGTAAGGCTCATCAGAACTAATATAATCTCTGTACATGGAGATATATTAATGTAAGGCTCATCAGAGCTAATATAATCTCTGTACATGAAGATATATTAATGTAAGGCTCATCAAAACTAATATAATCTCTGTACATGGAGATATATTAATGTAAGGCTCATCAGAACTAATATAATCTCTGTACATTGAGATATATTAATGTAAGGCTCATCAGAACTAATATAATCTCTATACATGGAGATATATTAATGTAAGGCTCATCAGAACTAATATAATCTCTGTACATGTTTATATATTAATTTAAGGCTCATCAGAACTAATATAATCTCTGTACATGGAGATATATTAATCTAAGGCTCATCAGAACTAATGTAATCTCTGTACATGGAGATATATTAATGTAAGGCTCATCAGAACTAATATAATCTCTATTCATGGAGATATATTAATCTAAGGCTCATCAGAACTAATATAATCTCTGTACATGGTGATATATTAATGTAAGGCTCACCAGAACTAATATAATCTCTGCACATGGAGATATATTAATGTAAGGCTCATCAGAACTAATATAATCTCTGTACATGGAGATATATTAATCTAAGGCTCATCAGAACTAATATATTCTCTGTACATGGTGATATATTAATCTAAGGCTCATCAGAACTAATATAATCTCTGTACATGGTGATATATTAATCTAAGGCTCATCAGAACTAATATAATCTCTGTACATGGTGATATATTAATCTAAGGCTCATCAGAACTAATATAATCTCTGTACATGGAGATATATTAATCTAAGGCTCATCAGAACTAATATAATATCTGTACATGGAGATATATTAATCTAAGGTTCATCAGAACTAATATAATCTCTGTACATGGAGATATATTAATCTAATGCTCACCAAAACTAATATAATCTCTGTACATGGTGATATATTAATGTAAGGCTCATCAGAACTAATATAATCTCTGTACATGGAGATATATTAATGTAAGGCTCATCAGAAGTAATATAATCTCTGTACATGGAGATATATTAATCTAAGGCTCATCAGAACTAATATAATCTCTGTACATGGAGATATATTAATCTAAGGCTCATCAGAACTAAGATAATCTCTGTACATGGAGATATATTAAACTAAGGCTCATCAGAACTAATATAATCTCTCTACTTGGTGATATATTAATCTAAGTCTCATCAGAACTAATATAATCTCTGTACATGGTGATATATTAATGTAAGGCTCATCAGAACTAATATAATCTCTGTACATGGAGATATATTAATCTAAGGCTCACCAGAACTAATATAATCTCTGTACATGGTGATATATTAATGTAAGGCTCATCAGAACTAATATAATCTCTGTACTTGGAGATATATTAATCTAAGACTCATAGAACTAATATAATTTCTGTACATGGTGATATATTAATGTAAGGCTCATCAGAACTAATATAATCTCTGTACATGGAGATATATTAATGTAAGGCTCATCAGAACTAATATAATCTCTGTACATGGTGATATATTAATCTAAGGCTCATCAGAACTAATATAATTTCTGTACATGGTGATATATTAATCTAAGGCTCATCAGAACTAATATAATCTCTGTACATGGAGATATATTAATCTAAGGCTCATCAGAACTAATATAATCTCTGTACATGGTGATATATTAATGTAAGGCTCATCAGAACTAATATAATCTCTGTACATGGGGATATATTAATGTAAGGCTCATCAAAACTAATATAATCTCTATACATGGAGATATATTAATCTAAGTCTCATCAGAACTAATATAATCTCTGTACATGGTGATATATTAATGTAAGGCTCACCAGAACTAATATAATCTCTGCACATGGAGATATATTAATGTAAGGTTCATCAGAACTAATATAATCTCTGTACATGGAGATATATTAATCTAAGGCTCATCAGAACTAATATAATCTCTGTACATGGAGATATATTAATCTAAGGCTCATCAGAACTAAGATAATCTCTGTACATGGAGATATATTAATCTAAGGCTCATCAAAACTAATATAATCTCTCTTCTTGGTGATATATTAATCTAAGGCTCATCAGAACTAATATAATCTCTGTACATGGAGATATATTAATGTAAGGCTCATCAGAACTAATATAATCTCTGTACATGGAGATATATTAATGTAAGGCTCATCAGAACTAATATAATCTCTGTACATGGTGATATATTAATGTAAGGCTCATCAGAACTAATATAATCTCTGTACATGGAGATATATTAATCTAAGGCTCATCAGAACTAATAAAACCTCTATACATGGTGATATATTAATCAAAGGCTCATCAGAACTAATATAATCTCTGTACATGGAGATATATTAATGTAAGGCTCATCAGAACTAATATAATCTCTGTACATGGTGATATATTAATTTAAGGCTCATTAGAACTAATATAATCTCTGTACATGGAGATATATTAATGTAAGGCTCATCAGAACTAATATAATCTCTGTACATGGAGATATATTAATGTAAGGCTCATCAGAACTAATATAATCTCTGTACATGGAGATATATTAATCTAAAGCTCATCAGAACTAATAAAACCTCTATACATGGTGATATATTAATCAAAGGCTCATCAGAACTAATATAATCTCTGTACATGGAGATATATTAATGTAAGCTCATCAGAACTAATATAATCTCTGTACATGGTGATATATTAATTTAAGGCTCATTAGAACTAATATAATCTCTGTACATGGAGATATATTAATGTAAGGCTCATCAGAACTAATATAATCTCTGTACATGGAGATATATTAATGTAAGGCTCATCAGAACTAATATAATCTCTGTACATGGAGATATATTAATGTAAGGCTCATCAGAGCTAATATAATCTCTGTACATGAAGATATATTAATGTAAGGCTCATCAAAACTAATATAATCTCTGTACATGGAGATATATTAATGTAAGGCTCATCAGAACTAATATAATCTCTGTACATTGAGATATATTAATGTAAGGCTCATCAGAACTAATATAATCTCTATACATGGAGATATATTAATGTAAGGCTCATCAGAACTAATATAATCTCTGTACATGTTTATATATTAATTTAAGGCTCATCAGAACTAATATAATCTCTGTACATGGAGATATATTAATCTAAGGCTCATCAGAACTAATGTAATCTCTGTACATGGAGATATATTAATGTAAGGCTCATCAGAACTAATATAATCTCTATTCATGGAGATATATTAATCTAAGGCTCATCAGAACTAATATAATCTCTGTACATGGTGATATATTAATGTAAGGCTCACCAGAACTAATATAATCTCTGCACATGGAGATATATTAATGTAAGGCTCATCAGAACTAATATAATCTCTGTACATGGAGATATATTAATCTAAGGCTCATCAGAACTAATATATTCTCTGTACATGGTGATATATTAATCTAAGGCTCATCAGAACTAATATAATCTCTGTACATGGTGATATATTAATCTAAGGCTCATCAGAACTAATATAATCTCTGTACATGGTGATATATTAATCTAAGGCTCATCAGAACTAATATAATCTCTGTACATGGAGATATATTAATCTAAGGCTCATCAGAACTAATATAATATCTGTACATGGAGATATATTAATCTAAGGTTCATCAGAACTAATATAATCTCTGTACATGGAGATATATTAATCTAATGCTCACCAAAACTAATATAATCTCTGTACATGGTGATATATTAATGTAAGGCTCATCAGAACTAATATAATCTCTGTACATGGAGATATATTAATGTAAGGCTCATCAGAAGTAATATAATCTCTGTACATGGAGATATATTAATCTAAGGCTCATCAGAACTAATATAATCTCTGTACATGGAGATATATTAATCTAAGGCTCATCAGAACTAAGATAATCTCTGTACATGGAGATATATTAAACTAAGGCTCATCAGAACTAATATAATCTCTCTACTTGGTGATATATTAATCTAAGTCTCATCAGAACTAATATAATCTCTGTACATGGAGATATATTAATGTAAGGCTCATCAGAACTAATATAATCTCTGTACATGGAGATATATTAATGTAAGGCTCATCAGAACTAATATAATCTCTGTACATGGTGATATATTAATTTAAGGCTCATCAGAACTAATATAATCTCTGTACATGGAGATATATTAATGTAAGGCTCATCAGAACTAATATAATCTCTGTACATGGTGATATATTAATTTAAGGCTCATTAGAACTAATATAATCTCTGTACATGGAGATATATTAATGTAAGGCTCATCAGAACTAATATAATCTCTGTACATGGAGATATATTAATCTAAGGCTCATCAGAACTAATATAATCTCTGTACAGGGAGATATATTAATGTAATGCTCATCAGAGCTAATATAATCTCTGCACATGGAGATATATTAATGTAAGGCTCATCAGAACTAATATAATCTCTGTACATGGAGATATATTAATCTAAGGCTCATCAGAACTAATATAATCTCTGTACATGGAGATATATTAATCTAAGGCTCATCAGAACTAATATAATCTCTGTACATGGTGATATATTAATCTAAGGCTCATCAGAACTAATATAATCTCTGTACATGGTGATATATTAATGTAAGGCTCACCAGAATTAATATAATCTCTGCACATGGAGATATATTAATGTAAGGTTCATCAGAACTAATATAATCTCTGTACATGGAGATATATTAATCTAAGGCTCATCAGAACTAATATAATCTCTGTACATGGAGATATATTAATCTAAGGCTCATCAGAACTAATATAATCTCTCTACTTTGTGATATATTAATCTAAGGCTCATCAGAACTAATATAATCTCTGTACATGGAGATATATTAATGTAAGGCTCATCAGAACTAATATAATCTCTGTACATGGAGATATATTAATGTAAGGCTCATCAGAACTAATATAATCTCTGTACATGGTGATATATTAATCTAAGGCTCATCAGAACTAATATAATCTCTGTACATGGAGATATATTAATCTAAGGTTCATCAGAACTAATAAAACCTCTATACATGGTGATATATTAATCAAAGGCTCATCAGAACTAATATAATCTCTGTACATGGAGATATATTAATCTAAGGTTCATCAGAACTAATAAAACCTCTATACATGGTGATATATTAATCAAAGGCTCATCAGAACTAATATAATCTCTGTACATGGAGATATATTAATGTAAGGCTCATCAGAACTAATATAATCTCTGTACATGGTGATATATTAACTTAAGGCTCATTAGAACTAATATAATCTCTGTACATGGAGATATATTAATGTAAGGCTCATCAGAAGTAATATAATCTCTGTACATGGTGATATATTAATCTAAGGCTCATCAGAACTAATATAATCTCTGTACATGGTGATATATTAATCTAAGGTTCATCAGAACTAATATAATCTCTGTACATGGTGATATATTAATCTAATACTCACCAGAACTAATATAATCTCTGTACATGGTGATATATTAATGTAAGGCTCATCAGAACTAATATAATCTCTGTACATAGAGATATATTAATCTAAGGCTCATCAGAACTAATGTAATCTCTGTACATAGAGATATATTAATGTAAGGCTCATCAGAACTAATATAATCTCTATACATGGAGATATATTAATCTAAGGCTCATCAGAACTAATATAATCTCTGTACATGGTGATATATTAATGTAAGGCTCACCAGAACTAATATAATCTCTGCACATGGAGATATATTAATCTAAGGCTCATCAGAACTAATATAATCTCTGTACATGGAGATATATTAATCTAAGGCTCATAAGAACTAATATATTCTCTGTACATGGTGATATATTAATCTAAGGCTCATCAGAACTAATATAATCTCTGTACATGGTGATATATTAATCTAAGGCTCATCAGAACTAATATAATCTCTGTACATGGTGATATATTAATCTAAGGCTCATCAGAACTAATATAATCTCTGTACATGGAGATATATTAATCTAAGGCTCATCAGAACTAATATAATCTCTGTACATGGAGATATATTAATCTAAGGTTCATCAGAACTAATATAATCTCTGTACATGGAGATATATTAATCTAATGCTCACCAAAACTAATATAATCTCTGTACATGGTGATATATTAATGTAAGGCTCATCAGAACTAATATAATATCTGTACATGGTGATATATTAATCTAAGGCTCATCAGAACTAATATAATCTCTGTACATGGAGATATATTAATGTAAGGCTCATCAGAAGTAATATAATCTCTGTACATGGAGATATATTAATCTAAGGCTCATCAGAACTAATATAATCTCTGTACATGGAGATATATTAATCTAAGGCTCATCAGAACTAAGATAATCTCTGTACATGGAGATATATTAAACTAAGGCTCATCAGAACTAATATAATCTCTCTACTTGGTGATATATTAATCTAAGGCTCATCAGAACTAATATAATCTCTGTACATGGAGATATATTAATGTAAGGCTCATCAGAACTAATATAATCTCTGTACATGGAGATATATTAATGTAAGGCTCATCAGAACTAATATAATCTCTGTACATGGTGATATATTAATTTAAGGCTCATCAGAACTAATATAATCTCTGTACATAGAGATATATTAATCTAAGGCTCATCAGAACTAATAAAACCTCTATACATGGTGATATATTAATCAAAGGCTCATCAGAACTAATATAATCTCTGTACATGGAGATATATTAATGTAAGGCTCATCAGAACTAATATAATCTCTGTACATGGTGATATATTAATATAAGGCTCATTAGAACTAATATAATCTCTGTACATGGAGATATATTAATGTAAGGCTCATCAGAACTAATATAATCTCTGTACATGGAGATATATTAATCTAAGGCTCATCAGAACTAATATAATCTCTGTACATAGAGATATATTAATGTAAGGCTCATCAGAGCTAATATAATCTCTGTACATGAAGATATATTAATCTAAGGCTCATCAGAACTAATATAATCTCTGTACATGGTGATATATTAATGTAAGGCTCATCAGAACTAATATATTCTCTGTACATGGTGATATATTAATCTAAGGCTCATCAGAACTAATATAATCTCTGTACATGGTGATATATTAATCTAAGGCTCATCAGAACTAATATAATCTCTGTACATGGTGATATATTAATCTAAGGCTCATCAGAACTAATATAATCTCTGTACATGGAGATATATTAATCTAAGGCTCATCAGAACTAATATAATCTCTGTACATGGAGATATATTAATCTAAGGTTCATCAGAACTAATATAATCTCTGTACATGGAGATATATTAATCTAATGCTCACCAAAACTAATATAATCTCTGTACATGGTGATATATTAATGTAAGGCTCATCAGAACTAATATAATATCTGTACATGGTGATATATTAATCTAAGGCTCATCAGAACTAATATAATCTCTGTACATGGAGATATATTAATGTAAGGCTCATCAGAAGTAATATAATCTCTGTACATGGAGATATATTAATCTAAGGCTCATCAGAACTAATATAATCTCTGTACATGGAGATATATTAATCTAAGGCTCATCAGAACTAAGATAATCTCTGTACATGGAGATATATTAAACTAAGGCTCATCAGAACTAATATAATCTCTCTACTTGGTGATATATTAATCTAAGGCTCATCAGAACTAATATAATCTCTGTACATGGAGATATATTAATGTAAGGCTCATCAGAACTAATATAATCTCTGTACATGGAGATATATTAATGTAAGGCTCATCAGAACTAATATAATCTCTGTACATGGTGATATATTAATTTAAGGCTCATCAGAACTAATATAATCTCTGTACATAGAGATATATTAATCTAAGGCTCATCAGAACTAATAAAACCTCTATACATGGTGATATATTAATCAAAGGCTCATCAGAACTAATATAATCTCTGTACATGGAGATATATTAATGTAAGGCTCATCAGAACTAATATAATCTCTGTACATGGTGATATATTAATATAAGGCTCATTAGAACTAATATAATCTCTGTACATGGAGATATATTAATGTAAGGCTCATCAGAACTAATATAATCTCTGTACATGGAGATATATTAATCTAAGGCTCATCAGAACTAATATAATCTCTGTACATAGAGATATATTAATGTAAGGCTCATCAGAGCTAATATAATCTCTGTACATGAAGATATATTAATCTAAGGCTCATCAGAACTAATATAATCTCTGTACATGGTGATATATTAATGTAAGGCTCATCAGAACTAATATAATCTCTGTACATGGAGATATATTAATGTAAGGCTCATCAGAACTAATATAATCTCTGTACATGGAGATATATTAATGTAAGGCTCATCAGAACTAATATAATCTCGGTACATGGAGATATATTAATCTAAGGCTCATCAGAACTAATATAATCTCTGTACATGGAGATATATTAATGTAAGGCTCACCAGAACTAATATAATCTCTGCACATGGAGATATATTAATGTATGGCTCATCAGAACTAATATAATCTCTGTACATGGAGATATATTAATGTAAGATTCATCAGAACTAATATAATCTCTGTACATGGTGATATATTAATTTAAGGCTCATTAGAACTAATATAATCTCTGTACATGGAGATATATTAATGTAAGGCTCATCAGAAGTAATATAATCTCTGTACATGGTGATATATTAATCTAAGGCTCATCAGAACTAATATAATCTCTGTACATGGTGATATATTAATCTAAGGCTCATCAGAACTAATATAATCTCTGTACATGGTGATATATTAATTTAATACTCACCAGAACTAATATAATCTCTGTACATGGTGATATATTAATGTAAGGCTCATCAGAACTAATATAATCTCTGTGCATGTTTATATATTAATTTAAGGCTCATCAGAACTAATATAATCTCTGTACATGGAGATATATTAATCTAAGGCTCATCAGAACTAATGTAATCTCTGTACATGGAGATATATTAATGTAAGGCTCATCAGAACTAATATAATCTCTATACATGGAGATATATTAATCTAAGGCTCATCAGAACTAATATAATCTCTGTACATGGTGATATATTAATGTAAGGCTCACCAGAACTAATATAATCTCTGCACATGGAGATATATTAATGTAAGTCTCATCAGAACTAATATAATCTCTGTACATGGAGATATATTAATCTAAGGCTCATCAGAACTAATATATTCTCTGTACATGGTGATATATTAATCTAAGGCTCATCAGAACTAATATAATCTCTGTACATGGTGATATATTAATCTAAGGCTCATCAGAACTAATATAATCTCTGTACATGGTGATATATTAATCTAAGGCTCATCAGAACTAATATAATCTCTGTACATGGAGATATATTAATCTAAGGCTCATCAGAACTAATATAATCTCTGTACATGGAGATATATTAATCTAAGGTTCATCAGAACTAATATAATCTCTGTACATGGAGATATATTAATCTAATGCTCAACAAAACTAATATAATCTCTGTACATGGTGATATATTAATGTAAGGCTCATCAGAACTAATATAATCTCTGTACATGGTGATATATTAATCTAAGGCTCATCAGAACTAATATAATCTCTATACATGGAGATATATTAATCTAAGGCTCATCAGAACTAATATAATCTCTGTACATGGTGATATATTAATGTAAGGCTCACCAGAACTAATATAATCTCTGCACATGGAGATATATTAATGTAAGGCTCATCAGAACTAATATAATCTCTGTACATGGAGATATATTAATCTAAGGCTCATCAGAACTAATATATTCTCTGTACATGGTGATATATTAATCTAAGGCTCATCAGAACTAATATAATCTCTGTACATGGTGATATATTAATCTAAGGCTCATCAGAACTAATATAATCTCTGTACATGGTGATATATTAATCTAAGGCTCATCAGAACTAATATAATCTCTGTACATGGAGATATATTAATCTAAGGCTCATCAGAACTAATATAATCTCTGTACATGGAGATATATTAATCTAAGGTTCATCAGAACTAATATAATCTCTGTACATGGAGATATATTAATGTAAGGCTCATCAGAACTAATATAATCTCTGTACATGTTTATATATTAATTTAAGGCTCATCAGAACTAATATAATCTCTGTACATGGAGATATATTAATCTAAGGCTCATCAGAACTAATGTAATCTCTGTACATGGAGATATATTAATGTAAGGCTCATCAGAACTAATATAATCTCTATACATGGAGATATATTAATCTAAGGCTCATCAGAACTAATATAATCTCTGTACATGGTGATATATTAATGTAAGGCTCACCAGAACTAATATAATCTCTGCACATGGAGATATATTAATGTAAGGCTCATCAGAACTAATATAATCTCTGTACATGGAGATATATTAATCTAAGGCTCATCAGAACTAATATATTCTCTGTACATGGTGATATATTAATCTAAGGCTCATCAGAACTAATATAATCTCTGTACATGGTGATATATTAATCTAAGGCTCATCAGAACTAATATAATCTCTGTACATGGTGATATATTAATCTAAGGCTCATCAGAACTAATATAATCTCTGTACATGGAGATATATTAATCTAAGGCTCATCAGAACTAATATAATATCTGTACATGGAGATATATTAATCTAAGGTTCATCAGAACTAATATAATCTCTGTACATGGAGATATATTAATCTAATGCTCACCAAAACTAATATAATCTCTGTACATGGTGATATATTAATGTAAGGCTCATCAGAACTAATATAATCTCTGTACATGGAGATATATTAATGTAAGGCTCATCAGAAGTAATATAATCTCTGTACATGGAGATATATTAATCTAAGGCTCATCAGAACTAATATAATCTCTGTACATGGAGATATATTAATCTAAGGCTCATCAGAACTAAGATAATCTCTGTACATGGAGATATATTAAACTAAGGCTCATCAGAACTAATATAATCTCTCTACTTGGTGATATATTAATCTAAGTCTCATCAGAACTAATATAATCTCTGTACATGGAGATATATTAATGTAAGGCTCATCAGAACTAATATAATCTCTGTACATGGAGATATATTAATGTAAGGCTCATCAGAACTAATATAATCTCTGTACATGGTGATATATTAATTTAAGGCTCATCAGAACTAATATAATCTCTGTACATGGAGATATATTAATGTAAGGCTCATCAGAACTAATATAATCTCTGTACATGGTGATATATTAATTTAAGGCTCATTAGAACTAATATAATCTCTGTACATGGAGATATATTAATGTAAGGCTCATCAGAACTAATATAATCTCTGTACATGGAGATATATTAATCTAAGGCTCATCAGAACTAATATAATCTCTGTACATGGTGATATATTAATCTAAGGCTCATCAGAACTAATATAATCTCTGTACATGGTGATATATTAATGTAAGGCTCACCAGAATTAATATAATCTCTGCACATGGAGATATATTAATGTAAGGTTCATCAGAACTAATATAATCTCTGTACATGGAGATATATTAATGTAAGGCTCATCAGAAGTAATATAATCTCTGTACATGGTGATATATTAATCTAAGGCTCATCAGAACTAATATAATCTCTGTACATGGTGATATATTAATCTAAGGTTCATCAGAACTAATATAATCTCTGTACATGGTGATATATTAATCTAATACTCACCAGAACTAATATAATCTCTGTACATGGTGATATATTAATGTAAGGCTCATCAGAACTAATATAATCTCTGTACATAGAGATATATTAATCTAAGGCTCATCAGAACTAATGTAATCTCTGTACATAGAGATATATTAATGTAAGGCTCATCAGAACTAATATAATCTCTATACATGGAGATATATTAATCTAAGGCTCATCAGAACTAATATAATCTCTGTACATGGTGATATATTAATGTAAGGCTCACCAGAACTAATATAATCTCTGCACATGGAGATATATTAATCTAAGGCTCATCAGAACTAATATAATCTCTGTACATGGAGATATATTAATCTAAGGCTCATAAGAACTAATATATTCTCTGTACATGGTGATATATTAATCTAAGGCTCATCAGAACTAATATAATCTCTGTACATGGTGATATATTAATCTAAGGCTCATCAGAACTAATATAATCTCTGTACATGGTGATATATTAATCTAAGGCTCATCAGAACTAATATAATCTCTGTACATGGAGATATATTAATCTAAGGCTCATCAGAACTAATATAATCTCTGTACATGGAGATATATTAATCTAAGGTTCATCAGAACTAATATAATCTCTGTACATGGAGATATATTAATCTAATGCTCACCAAAACTAATATAATCTCTGTACATGGTGATATATTAATGTAAGGCTCATCAGAACTAATATAATATCTGTACATGGTGATATATTAATCTAAGGCTCATCAGAACTAATATAATCTCTGTACATGGAGATATATTAATGTAAGGCTCATCAGAAGTAATATAATCTCTGTACATGGAGATATATTAATCTAAGGCTCATCAGAACTAATATAATCTCTGTACATGGAGATATATTAATCTAAGGCTCATCAGAACTAAGATAATCTCTGTACATGGAGATATATTAAACTAAGGCTCATCAGAACTAATATAATCTCTCTACTTGGTGATATATTAATCTAAGGCTCATCAGAACTAATATAATCTCTGTACATGGAGATATATTAATGTAAGGCTCATCAGAACTAATATAATCTCTGTACATGGAGATATATTAATGTAAGGCTCATCAGAACTAATATAATCTCTGTACATGGTGATATATTAATTTAAGGCTCATCAGAACTAATATAATCTCTGTACATAGAGATATATTAATCTAAGGCTCATCAGAACTAATAAAACCTCTATACATGGTGATATATTAATCAAAGGCTCATCAGAACTAATATAATCTCTGTACATGGAGATATATTAATGTAAGGCTCATCAGAACTAATATAATCTCTGTACATGGTGATATATTAATATAAGGCTCATTAGAACTAATATAATCTCTGTACATGGAGATATATTAATGTAAGGCTCATCAGAACTAATATAATCTCTGTACATGGAGATATATTAATCTAAGGCTCATCAGAACTAATATAATCTCTGTACATAGAGATATATTAATGTAAGGCTCATCAGAGCTAATATAATCTCTGTACATGAAGATATATTAATCTAAGGCTCATCAGAACTAATATAATCTCTGTACATGGTGATATATTAATGTAAGGCTCATCAGAACTAATATATTCTCTGTACATGGTGATATATTAATCTAAGGCTCATCAGAACTAATATAATCTCTGTACATGGTGATATATTAATCTAAGGCTCATCAGAACTAATATAATCTCTGTACATGGTGATATATTAATCTAAGGCTCATCAGAACTAATATAATCTCTGTACATGGAGATATATTAATCTAAGGCTCATCAGAACTAATATAATCTCTGTACATGGAGATATATTAATCTAAGGTTCATCAGAACTAATATAATCTCTGTACATGGAGATATATTAATCTAATGCTCACCAAAACTAATATAATCTCTGTACATGGTGATATATTAATGTAAGGCTCATCAGAACTAATATAATATCTGTACATGGTGATATATTAATCTAAGGCTCATCAGAACTAATATAATCTCTGTACATGGAGATATATTAATGTAAGGCTCATCAGAAGTAATATAATCTCTGTACATGGAGATATATTAATCTAAGGCTCATCAGAACTAATATAATCTCTGTACATGGAGATATATTAATCTAAGGCTCATCAGAACTAATATAATCTCTCTACTTGGTGATATATTAATCTAAGGCTCATCAGAACTAATATAATCTCTGTACATGGAGATATATTAATGTAAGGCTCATCAGAACTAATATAATCTCTGTACATGGAGATATATTAATGTAAGGCTCATCAGAACTAATATAATCTCTGTACATGGTGATATATTAATTTAAGGCTCATCAGAACTAATATAATCTCTGTACATAGAGATATATTAATCTAAGGCTCATCAGAACTAATAAAACCTCTATACATGGTGATATATTAATCAAAGGCTCATCAGAACTAATATAATCTCTGTACATGGAGATATATTAATGTAAGGCTCATCAGAACTAATATAATCTCTGTACATGGTGATATATTAATATAAGGCTCATTAGAACTAATATAATCTCTGTACATGGAGATATATTAATGTAAGGCTCATCAGAACTAATATAATCTCTGTACATGGAGATATATTAATCTAAGGCTCATCAGAACTAATATAATCTCTGTACATAGAGATATATTAATGTAAGGCTCATCAGAGCTAATATAATCTCTGTACATGAAGATATATTAATCTAAGGCTCATCAGAACTAATATAATCTCTGTACATGGTGATATATTAATGTAAGGCTCATCAGAACTAATATAATCTCTGTACATGGAGATATATTAATGTAAGGCTCATCAGAACTAATATAATCTCTGTACATGGAGATATATTAATGTAAGGCTCATCAGAACTAATATAATCTCGGTACATGGAGATATATTAATCTAAGGCTCATCAGAACTAATATAATCTCTGTACATGGAGATATATTAATGTAAGGCTCACCAGAACTAATATAATCTCTGCACATGGAGATATATTAATGTATGGCTCATCAGAACTAATATAATCTCTGTACATGGAGATATATTAATGTAAGGCTCATCAGAACTAATATAATCTCTGTACATGGTGATATATTAATTTAAGGCTCATTAGAACTAATATAATCTCTGTACATGGAGATATATTAATGTAAGGCTCATCAGAAGTAATATAATCTCTGTACATGGTGATATATTAATCTAAGGCTCATCAGAACTAATATAATCTCTGTACATGGTGATATATTAATCTAAGGCTCATCAGAACTAATATAATCTCTGTACATGGTGATATATTAATTTAATACTCACCAGAACTAATATAATCTCTGTACATGGTGATATATTAATGTAAGGCTCATCAGAACTAATATAATCTCTGTGCATGTTTATATATTAATTTAAGGCTCATCAGAACTAATATAATCTCTGTACATGGAGATATATTAATCTAAGGCTCATCAGAACTAATGTAATCTCTGTACATGGAGATATATTAATGTAAGGCTCATCAGAACTAATATAATCTCTATACATGGAGATATATTAATCTAAGGCTCATCAGAACTAATATAATCTCTGTACATGGTGATATATTAATGTAAGGCTCACCAGAACTAATATAATCTCTGCACATGGAGATATATTAATGTAAGGCTCATCAGAACTAATATAATCTCTGTACATGGAGATATATTAATCTAAGGCTCATCAGAACTAATATATTCTCTGTACATGGTGATATATTAATCTAAGGCTCATCAGAACTAATATAATCTCTGTACATGGTGATATATTAATCTAAGGCTCATCAGAACTAATATAATCTCTGTACATGGTGATATATTAATCTAAGGCTCATCAGAACTAATATAATCTCTGTACATGGAGATATATTAATCTAAGGCTCATCAGAACTAATATAATCTCTGTACATGGAGATATATTAATCTAAGGTTCATCAGAACTAATATAATCTCTGTACATGGAGATATATTAATCTAATGCTCAACAAAACTAATATAATCTCTGTACATGGTGATATATTAATGTAAGGCTCATCAGAACTAATATAATCTCTGTACATGGTGATATATTAATCTAAGGCTCATCAGAACTAATATAATCTCTATACATGGAGATATATTAATCTAAGGCTCATCAGAACTAATATAATCTCTGTACATGGTGATATATTAATGTAAGGCTCACCAGAACTAATATAATCTCTGCACATGGAGATATATTAATGTAAGGCTCATCAGAACTAATATAATCTCTGTACATGGAGATATATTAATCTAAGGCTCATCAGAACTAATATATTCTCTGTACATGGTGATATATTAATCTAAGGCTCATCAGAACTAATATAATCTCTGTACATGGTGATATATTAATCTAAGGCTCATCAGAACTAATATAATCTCTGTACATGGTGATATATTAATCTAAGGCTCATCAGAACTAATATAATCTCTGTACATGGAGATATATTAATCTAAGGCTCATCAGAACTAATATAATCTCTGTACATGGAGATATATTAATCTAAGGTTCATCAGAACTAATATAATCTCTGTACATGGAGATATATTAATCTAATGCTCAACAAAACTAATATAATCTCTGTACATGGTGATATATTAATGTAAGGCTCATCAGAACTAATATAATCTCTGTACATGGTGATATATTAATCTAAGGCTCATCAGAACTAATATAATCTCTGTACATGGAGATATATTAATGTAAGGCTCATCAGAAGTAATATAATCTCTGTACATGGAGATATATTAATCTAAGGCTCATCAGAACTAATATAATCTCTGTACATGGAGATATATTAATCTAAGGCTCATCAGAGCTAAGATAATCTCTGTACATGGAGATATATTAAACTAAGGCTCATCAGAACTAATATAATCTCTCTACTTGGTGATATATTAATCTAAGGCTCATCAGAACTAATATAATATCTGTACATGGAGATATATTAATGTAAGGCTCATCAGAACTAATATAATCTCTGTACATGGAGATATATTAATGTAAGGCTCATCAGAACTAATATAATCTCTGTACATGGTGATATATTAATTTAAGGCTCATCAGAACTAATATAATCTCTGTACATGGAGATATATTAATCTAAGGCTCATCAGAACTAATAAAACCTCTATACATGGTGATATATTAATCAAAGGCTCATCAGAACTAATATAATCTCTGTACATGGAGATATATTAATGTAAGGCTCATTAGAACTAATATAATCTCTGTACATGGAGATATATTAATGTAAGGCTCATCAGAACTAATATAATCTCTGTACATGGAGATATATTAATCTAAGGCTCATCAGAACTAATATAATCTCTGTACATGGAGATATATTAATGTAAGGCTCATCAGAGCTAATATAATCTCTGTACATGAAGATATATTAATCTAAGGCTCATCAGAACTAATATAATCTCTGTACATGGTGATATATTAATGTAAGGCTCATCAGAACTAATATAATCTCTGTACATGGAGATATATTAATGTAAGGCTCATCAGAACTAATATAATCTCTGTACATGGAGATATATTAATGTAAGGCTCATCAGAACTAATATAATCTCGGTACATGGAGATATATTAATCTAAGGCTCATCAGAACTAATATAATCTCTGTACATGGAGATATATTAATGTAAGGCTCACCAGAACTAATATAATCTCTGCACATGGAGATATATTAATGTATGGCTCATCAGAACTAATATAATCTCTGTACATGGAGATATATTAATCTAAGGCTCATCAGAACTAATATAATCTCTGTACATGGTGATATATTAATCTAAGGCTCATCAGAACTAATATAATCTCTGTACATGGTGATATATTAATGTAAGGCTCACCAGAACTAATATAATCTCTGCACATGGAGATATATTAATGTAAGGTTCATCAGAACTAATATAATCTCTGTACATGGAGATATATTAATCTAAGGCTCATCAGAACTAATATAATCTCTCTACTTGGTGATATATTAATCTAATGCTCATCAGAACTAATATAATCTCTGTACATGGAGATATATTAATGTAAGGCTCATCAGAACTAATATAATCTCTGTACATGGTGATATATTAATTTAAGGCTCATCAGAACTAATATAATCTCTGTACATGGAGATATATTAATCTAAGGTTCATCAGAACTAATAAAACCTCTATACATGGTGATATATTAATCAAAGGCTCATCAGAACTAATATAATCTCTGTACATGGAGATATATTAATGTAAGACTCATCAGAACTAATATAATCTCTGTACATGGTGATATATTAATTTAAGGCTCATTAGAACTAATATAATCTCTGTACATGGAGATATATTAATGTAAGGCTCATCAGAACTAATATAATCTCTGTACATGGAGATATATTAATCTAAGGCTCATCAGAAATAATATAATCTCTGTACATGGAGATATATTAATGTAAGGCTCATCAGAGCTAATATAATCTCTGTACATGAAGATATATTAATCTAAGGCTCATCAGAACTAATATAATCTCTGTACATGGTGATATATTAATGTAAGGCTCATCAGAACTAATATAATCTCTGTACATGGAGATATATTAATCTAAGGCTCATCAGAACTAATATAATCTCTGTACATGGAGATATATTAATCTAAGGTTCATCAGAACTAATATAATCTCTGTACACGGAGATATATTAATCTAATACTCACCAGAACTAATATAATCTCTGTACATGGTGATATATTAATGTAAGGCTCATCAGAACTAATATAATCTCTGTACATGTTTATATATTAATTTAAGGCTCATCAGAACTAATATAATCTCTGTACATGGAGATATATTAATCTAAGGCTCATCAGAACTAATGTAATCTCTGTACATGGAGATATATTAATGTAAGGCTCATCAGAACTAATATAATCTCTATACATGGAGATATATTAATCTAAGGCTCATCAGAACTAATATAATCTCTGTACATGGTGATATATTAATGTAAGGCTCACCAGAACTAATATAATCTCTGCACATGGAGATATATTAATGTAAGGCTCATCAGAACTAATATAATCTCGGTACATGGAGATATATTAATCTAAGGCTCATCAGAACTAATATAATCTCTGTACATGGTGATATATTAATCTAAGGCTCATCAGAACTAATATAATCTCTGTACATGGTGATATATTAATCTAAGGCTCATCAGAACTAATATAATCTCTGTACATGGTGATATATTAATCTAAGGTTCCTCAGAACTAATATAATCTCTGTACATGGAGATATATTAATCTAAGGCTCATCAGAACTAATATAATCTCTGTACATGGAGATATATTAATCTAAGGCTTATCAGAACTAATATAATCTCTGTACATGGAGATATATTAATCTAAGGTTCATCAGAACTAATATAATCTGTGTACATGGAGATATATTAATGTAAGGCTCATCAGAACTAATATAATCTCTGTACATGGTGATATATTAATCTAAAGCTCTTCAGAACTAATATAATCTCTGTACATGGAGATATATTAATGTAATGCTCATCAGAAGTAATATAATCTCTGTACATGGAGATATATTAATGTAAGGCTCATCAGAACTAATATAATCTCTGTACATGGAGATATATTAATGTAAGGCTCATCAGAACTAATATAATCTCTGTACATGGTGATATATTAATTTAAGGCTCATTAGAACTAATATAATCTCTGTACATGGAGATATATTAATGTAAGGCTCATCAGAACTAATATAATCTCTGTACATGGAGATATATTAATCTAAGGCTCATCAGAACTAATATAATCTCTGTACATGGAGATATATTAATGTAAGGCTCATCAGAGCTAATATAATCTCTGTACATGAAGATATATTAATCTAAGGCTCATCAGAACTAATATAATCTCTGTACATGGTGATATATTAATGTAAGGCTCATCAGAACTAATATAATCTCTGTACATGGAGATATATTAATGTAAGGCTCATCAGAACTAATATAATCTCTGTACATGGATATATATTAATGTAAGGCTCATCAGAACTAATATAATCTCGGTACATGGAGATATATTAATCTAAGGCTCATCAGAACTAATATAATCTCTGTACATGGAGATATATTAATGTAAGGCTCACCAGAACTAATATAATCTCTGCACATGGAGATATATTAATGTATGGCTCATCAGAACTAATATAATCTCTGTACATGGAGATATATTAATCTAAGGCTCATCAGAACTAATATAATCTCTGTACATGGAGATATATTAATCTAAGGCTCATCAAAACTAATATAATCTCTGTACATGGTGATATATTAATCTAAGGCTCATCTGAACTAATATAATCTCTGTACATGGTGATATATTAATGTAAGGCTCACCAGAACTAATATAATCTCTGCACATGGAGATATATTAATGTAAGGTTCATCAGAACTAATATAATCTCTGTACATGGAGATATATTAATCTAAGGCTCATCAGATCTAATATAATCTCTGTACATGGAGATATATTAATCTAAGGCTCATCAGAACTAATATAATCTCTCTACTTGGTGATATATTAATCGAATGCTCATCAGAACTAATATAATCTCTGTACATGGAGATATATTAATGTAAGGCTCATCAGAACTAATATAATCTCTGTACATGGAGATATATTAATGTAAGGCTCATCAGAACTAATATAATCTCTGTACATGGAGATATATTAATTTAAGGCTCATCAGAACTAATATAATCTCTGTACATGGAGATATATTAATCTAAGGTTCATCAGAACTAATAAAACCTCTATACATGGTGATATATTAATCAAAGGCTCATCAGAACTAATATAATCTCTGTACATGGAGATATATTAATGTAAGGCTCATCAGAACTAATATAATCTCTGAACATGGTGATATATTAATTTAAGGCTCATTAGAACTAATATAATCTCTGTACATGGAGATATATTAATGTAAGGCTCATCAGAACTAATATAATCTCTGTACATGGAGATATATTAATCTAAGGCTCATCAGAAATAATATAATCTCTGTACATGGAGATATATTAATGTAAGGCTCATCAGAGCTAATATAATCTCTGTACATGAAGATATATTAATCTAAGGCTCATCAGAACTAATATAATCTCTGTACATGGTGATATATTAATGTAAGGCTCATCAGAACTAATATAATCTCTGTACATGGAGATATATTAATCTAAGGCTCATCAGAACTAATATAATCTCTGTACATGGAGATATATTAATCTAAGGTTCATCAGAACTAATATAATCTCTGTACACGGAGATATATTAATCTAATACTCACCAGAACTAATATAATCTCTGTACATGGTGATATATTAATGTAAGGCTCATCAGAACTAATATAATCTCTGTACATGTTTATATATTAATTTAAGGCTCATCAGAACTAATATAATCTCTGTACATGGAGATATATTAATCTAAGGCTCATCAGAAGTAATGTAATCTCTGTACATGGAGATATATTAATGTAAGGCTCATCAGAACTAATATAATCTCTATACATGGAGATATATTAATGTAAGGCTCATCAGAACTAATATAATCTCTGTACATGGTGATATATTAATGTAAGGCTCATCAGAACTAATATAATCTCTGCACATGGAGATATATTAATGTAAGGCTCATCAGAACTAATATAATCTCGGTACATGGAGATATATTAATCTAAGGCTCATCAGAACTAATATAATCTCTGTACATGGTGATATATTAATCTAAGGCTCATCAGAACTAATATAATCTCTGTACATGGTGATATATTAATCTAAGGCTCATCAGAACTAATATAATCTCTGTACATGGTGATATATTAATCTAAGGCTCCTCAGAACTAATATAATCTCTGTACATGGAGATATATTAATCTAAGGCTCATCAGACCTAATATAATCTCTGTACATGGAGATATATTAATCTAAGGTTCATCAGAACTAATAAAACCTCTATACATGGTGATATATTAATCAAAGGCTCATCAGAACTAATATAATCTCTGTACATGGAGATATATTAATGTAAGGCTCATCAGAACTAATATAATCTCTGTACATGGTGATATATTAATCTAAGGCTCATTAGAACTAATATAATCTCTGTACATGGAGATATATTAATGTAAGGCTCATCAGAACTAATATAATCTCTGTACATGGAGATATATTAATCTAAGGCTCATCAGAAATAATATAATCTCTGTACATGGAGATATATTAATGTAAGGCTCATCAGAGCTAATATAATCTCTGTACATGAAGATATATTAATCTAAGGCTCATCAGAACTAATATAATCTCTGTACATGGTGATATATTAATGTAAGGCTCATCAGAACTAATATAATCTCTGTACATGGAGATATATTAATCTAAGGCTCATCAGAACTAATATAATCTCTGTACATGGAGATATATTAATCTAAGGTTCATCAGAACTAATATAATCTCTGTACACGGAGATATATTAATCTAATACTCACCAGAACTAATATAATCTCTGTACATGGTGATATATTAATGTAAGGCTCATCAGAACTAATATAATCTCTGTACATGTTTATATATTAATTTAAGGCTCATCAGAACTAATATAATCTCTGTACATGGAGATATATTAATCTAAGGCTCATCAGAACTAATGTAATCTCTGTACATGGAGATATATTAATGTAAGGCTCATCAGAACTAATATAATCTCTATACATGGAGATATATTAATCTAAGGCTCATCAGAACTAATATAATCTCTGTACATGGTGATATATTAATGTAAGGCTCACCAGAACTAATATAATCTCTGCACATGGAGATATATTAATGTAAGGCTCATCAGAACTAATATAATCTCGGTACATGGAGATATATTAATCTAAGGCTCATCAGAACTAATATAATCTCTGTACATGGTGATATATTAATCTAAGGCTCATCAGAACTAATATAATCTCTGTACATGGTGATATATTAATCTAAGGCTCATCAGAACTAATATAATCTCTGTACATGGTGATATATTAATCTAAGGTTCCTCAGAACTAATATAATCTCTGTACATGGAGATATATTAATCTAAGGCTCATCAGAACTAATATAATCTCTGTACATGGAGATATATTAATCTAAGGCTCATCAGAACTAATATAATCTCTGTACATGGAGATATATTAATCTAAGGTTCATCAGAACTAATATAATCTGTGTACATGGAGATATATTAATGTAAGGCTCATCAGAACTAATATAATCTCTGTACATGGTGATATATTAATCTAAAGCTCTTCAGAACTAATATAATCTCTGTACATGGAGATATATTAATGTAATGCTCATCAGAAGTAATATAATCTCTGTACATGGAGATATATTAATGTAAGGCTCATCAGAACTAATATAATCTCTGTACATGGAGATATATTAATGTAAGGCTCATCAGAACTAATATAATCTCTGTACATGGTGATATATTAATTTAAGGCTCATTAGAACTAATATAATCTCTGTAAATGGAGATATATTAATGTAAGGCTCATCAGAACTAATATAATCTCTGTACATGGAGATATATTAATCTAAGGCTCATCAGAACTAATATAATCTCTGTACATGGAGATATATTAATGTAAGGCTCATCAGAGCTAATATAATCTCTGTACATGAAGATATATTAATCTAAGGCTCATCAGAACTAATATAATCTCTGTACATGGTGATATATTAATGTAAGGCTCATCAGAACTAATATAATCTCTGTACATGGAGATATATTAATGTAAGGCTCATCAGAACTAATATAATCTCTGTACATGGAGATATATTAATGTAAGGCTCATCAGAACTAATATAATCTCGGTACATGGAGATATATTAATCTAAGGCTCATCAGAACTAATATAATCTCTGTACATGGAGATATATTAATGTAAGGCTCACCAGAACTAATATAATCTCTGCACATGGAGATATATTAATGTATGGCTCATCAGAACTAATATAATCTCTGTACATGGAGATATATTAATCTAAGGCTCATCAGAACTAATATAATCTCTGTACATGGAGATATATTAATCTAAGGCTCATCAAAACTAATATAATCTCTGTACATGGTGATATATTAATCTAAGGCTCATCTGAACTAATATAATCTCTGTACATGGTGATATATTAATGTAAGGCTCACCAGAACTAATATAATCTCTGCACATGGAGATATATTAATGTAAGGTTCATCAGAACTAATATAATCTCTGTACATGGAGATATATTAATCTAAGGCTCATCAGATCTAATATAATCTCTGTACATGGAGATATATTAATCTAAGGCTCATCAGAACTAATATAATCTCTCTACTTGGTGATATATTAATCGAATGCTCATCAGAACTAATATAATCTCTGTACATGGAGATATATTAATGTAAGGCTCATCAGAACTAATATAATCTCTGTACATGGAGATATATTAATGTAAGGCTCATCAGAACTAATATAATCTCTGTACATGGAGATATATTAATTTAAGGCTCATCAGAACTAATATAATCTCTGTACATGGAGATATATTAATCTAAGGTTCATCAGAACTAATAGAACCTCTATACATGGTGATATATTAATCAAAGGCTCATCAGAACTAATATAATCTCTGTACATGGAGATATATTAATGTAAGGCTCATCAGAACTAATATAATCTCTGAACATGGTGATATATTAATTTAAGGCTCATTAGAACTAATATAATCTCTGTACATGGAGATATATTAATCTAAGGCTCATCAGAACTAATATAATCTCTGTACATGGAGATATATTAATCTAAGGTTCATCAGAACTAATATAATCTCTGTACACGGAGATATATTAATCTAATACTCATCAGAGCTAATATAATCTCTGTACATGAAGATATATTAATCTAAGGCTCATCAGAACTAATATAATCTCTGTACATGGTGATATATTAATGTAAGGCTCATCAGAACTAATATAATCTCTGTACATGGAGATATATTAATCTAAGGCTCATCAGAACTAATATAATCTCTGTACATGGAGATATATTAATCTAAGGTTCATCAGAACTAATATAATCTCTGTACACGGAGATATATTAATCTAATACTCACCAGAACTAATATAATCTCTGTACATGGTGATATATTAATTTAAGGCTCATCAGAACTAATATAATCTCTGTACATGGAGATATATTAATCTAAGGCTCATCAGAACTAATATAATCTCTGTACATGGTGATATATTAATCTAAGGCTCATCAGAACTAATATAATCTCTGTACATGGTGATATATTAATCTAATACTCACCAGAACTAATATAATCTCTGTACATGGTGATATATTAATGTAAGGCTCATCAGAACTAATATAATCTCTGTGCATGTTTATATATTAATTTAAGGCTCATCAGAACTAATATAATCTCTGTACATGGAGATATATTAATCTAAGGCTCATCAGAACTAATATAATCTCTGTACATGGTGATATATTAATCTAAGGCTCATCAGAACTAATATAATCTCTGTACATGGTGATATATTAATCTAAGGCTCATCAGAACTAATATAATCTCTGTACATGGTGATATATTAATCTAAGGCTCCTCAGAACTAATATAATCTCTGTACATGGAGATATATTAATCTAAGGCTCATCAGAACTAATATAATCTCTGTACATGGAGATATATTAATCTAAGGCTCATCAGAACTAATATAATCTCTGTACATGGAGATATATTAATCTAAGGTTCATCAGAACTAATATAATCTGTGTACATGGAGATATATTAATGTAAGGCTCATCAGAACTAATATAATCTCTGTACATGGTGATATATTAATGTAAAGCTCATCAGAACTAATATAATCTCTGTACATGGAGATATATTAATGTAATGCTCATCAGAAGTAATATAATCTCTGTACATGGAGATATATTAATGTAAGGCTCATCAGAACTAATATAATCTCTGTACATGGAGATATATTAATGTAAGGCTCATCAGAACTAATATAATCTCTGTACATGGTGATATATTAATTTAAGGCTCATTAGAACTAATATAATCTCTGTAAATGGAGATATATTAATGTAAGGCTCATCAGAACTAATATAATCTCTGTACATGGAGATATATTAATCTAAGGCTCATCAGAACTAATATAATCTCTGTACATGGAGATATATTAATGTAAGGCTCATCAGAGCTAATATAATCTCTGTACATGAAGATATATTAATCTAAGGCTCATCAGAACTAATATAATCTCTGTACATGGTGATATATTAATGTAAGGCTCATCAGAACTAATATAATCTCTGTACATGGAGATATATTAATGTAAGGCTCATCAGAACTAATATAATCTCTGTACATGGAGATATATTAATGTAAGGCTCATCAGAACTAATATAATCTCGGTACATGGAGATATATTAATCTAAGGCTCATCAGAACTAATATAATCTCTGTACATGGAGATATATTAATGTAAGGCTCACCAGAACTAATATAATCTCTGCACATGGAGATATATTAATGTATGGCTCATCAGAACTAATATAATCTCTGTACATGGAGATATATTAATCTAAGGCTCATCAGAACTAATATAATCTCTGTACATGGAGATATATTAATCTAAGGCTCATCAAAACTAATATAATCTCTGTACATGGTGATATATTAATCTAAGGCTCATCTGAACTAATATAATCTCTGTACATGGTGATATATTAATGTAAGGCTCACCAGAACTAATATAATCTCTGAGCATGGAGATATATTAATGTAAGGTTCATCAGAACTAATATAATCTCTGTACATGGAGATATATTAATCTAAGGCTCATCAGATCTAATATAATCTCTGTACATGGAGATATATTAATCTAAGGCTCATCAGAACTAATATAATCTCTCTACTTGGTGATATATTAATCGAATGCTCATCAGAACTAATATAATCTCTGTACATGGAGATATATTAATGTAAGGCTCATCAGAACTAATATAATCTCTGTACATGGAGATATATTAATGTAAGGCTCATCAGAACTAATATAATCTCTGTACATGGAGATATATTAATTTAAGGCTCATCAGAACTAATATAATCTCTGTACATGGAGATATATTAATCTAAGGTTCATCAGAACTAATAAAACCTCTATACATGGTGATATATTAATCAAAGGCTCATCAGAACTAATATAATCTCTGTACATGGAGATATATTAATGTAAGGCTCATCAGAACTAATATAATCTCTGAACATGGTGATATATTAATTTAAGGCTCATTAGAACTAATATAATCTCTGTACATGGAGATATATTAATGTAAGGCTCATCAGAACTAATATAATCTCTGTACATGGAGATATATTAATCTAAGGCTCATCAGAAATAATATAATCTCTGTACATGGAGATATATTAATGTAAGGCTCATCAGAGCTAATATAATCTCTGTACATGAAGATATATTAATCTAAGGCTCATCAGAACTAATATAATCTCTGTACATGGTGATATATTAATGTAAGGCTCATCAGAACTAATATAATCTCTGTACATGGAGATATATTAATCTAAGGCTCATCAGAACTAATATAATCTCTGTACATGGAGATATATTAATCTAAGGTTCATCAGAACTAATATAATCTCTGTACACGGAGATATATTAATCCAATACTCACCAGAACTAATATAATCTCTGTACATGGTGATATATTAATGTAAGGCTCATCAGAACTAATATAATCTCTGTACATGTTTATATATTAATTTAAGGCTCATCAGAACTAATATAATCTCTGTACATGGAGATATATTAATCTAAGGCTCATCAGAACTAATGTAATCTCTGTACATGGAGATATATTAATGTAAGGCTCATCAGAACTAATATAATCTCTATACATGGAGATATATTAATCTAAGGCTCATCAGAACTAATATAATCTCTGTACATGGTGATATATTAATGTAAGGCTCATCAGAACTAATATAATCTCTGCACATGGAGATATATTAATGTAAGGCTCATCAGAACTAATATAATCTCGGTACATGGAGATATATTAATCTAAGGCTCATCAGAACTAATATAATCTCTGTACATGGTGATATATTAATCTAAGGCTCATCAGAACTAATATAATCTCTGTACATGGTGATATATTAATCTAAGGCTCATCAGAACTAATATAATCTCTGTACATGGAGATATATTAATCTAAGGCTCATCAGACCTAATATAATCTCTGTACATGGAGATATATTAATCTAAGGTTCATCAGAACTAATATAATCTCTGTACATGGAGATATATTAATGTAAGGCTCATCAGAACTAATATAATCTCTGTACATGGTGATATATTAATCTAAAGCTCATCAGAACTAATATAATCTCTGTACATGGAGATATATTAATGTAATGCTCATCAGAAGTAATATAATCTCTGTACATGGAGATATATTAATGTAAGGCTCATCAGAACTAATATAATCTCTGTACATGGAGATATATTAATGTAAGGCTCATCAGAACTAATATAATCTCTGTACATGGTGATATATTAATTTAAGGCTCATTAGAACTAATATAATCTCTGTACATGGAGATATATTAATGTAAGGCTCATCAGAAGTAATATAATCTCTGTACATGGTGATATATTAATCTAAGGTTCATCAGAACTAATATAATCTCTGTACATGGTGATATATTAATCTAAGGCTCATCAGAACTAATATAATCTCTGTACATGGTGATATATTAATCTAATACTCACCAGAACTAATATAATCTCTGTACATGGTGATATATTAATGTAAGGCTCATCAGAACTAATATAATCTCTGTGCATGTTTATATATTAATTTAAGGCTCATCAGAACTAATATAATCTCTGTACATGGAGATATATTAATCTAAGGCTCATCAGAACTAATGTAATCTCTGTACATGGAGATATATTAATGTAAGGCTCATCAGAACTAATATAATCGCTATACATGGAGATATATTAATCTAAGGCTCATCAGAACTAATATAATCTCTGTACATGGTGATATATTAATGTAAGGCTCACCAGAACTAATATAATCTCTGCACATGGAGATATATTAATGTAAGGCTCATCAGAACTAATATAATCTCTGTACATGGAGATATATTAATCTAAGGCTCATCAGAACTAATATATTCTCTGTACATGGTGATATATTAATCTAAGGCTCATCAGAACTAATATAATCTCTGTACATGGTGATATATTAATCTAAGGCTCATCAGAACTAATATAATCTCTGTACATGGTGATATATTAATCTAAGGCTCATCAGAACTAATATAATCTCTGTACATGGAGATATATTAATCTAAGGCTCATCAGAACTAATATAATCTCTGTACATGGAGATATATTAATCTAAGGTTCATCAGAACTAATATAATCTCTGTACATGGAGATATATTAATCTAATGCTCACCAAAACTAATATAATCTCTGTACATGGTGATATATTAATGTAAGGCTCATCAGAACTAATATAATCTCTGTACATGGTGATATATTAATCTAAGGCTCATCAGAACTAATATAATCTCTGTACATGGAGATATATTAATGTAAGGCTCATCAGAAGTAATATAATCTCTGTACATGGAGATATATTAATCTAAGGCTCATCAGAGCTAAGATAATCTCTGTACATGGAGATATATTAAACTAAGGCTCATCAGAACTAATATAATCTCTCTACTTGGTGATATATTAATCTAAGGCTCATCAGAACTAATATAATATCTGTACATGGAGATATATTAATGTAAGGCTCATCAGAACTAATATAATCTCTGTACATGGAGATATATTAATGTAAGGCTCATCAGAACTAATATAATCTCTGTACATGGTGATATATTAATTTAAGGCTCATCAGAACTAATATAATCTCTGTACATGGAGATATATTAATCTAAGGCTCATCAGAACTAATAAAACCTCTATACATGGTGATATATTAATCAAAGGCTCATCAGAACTAATATAATCTCTGTACATGGAGATATATTAATGTAAGGCTCATCAGAACTAATATAATCTCTGTACATGGTGATATATTAATTTAAGGCTCATTAGAACTAATATAATCTCTGTACATGGAGATATATTAATGTAAGGCTCATCAGAACTAATATAATCTCTGTACATGGAGATATATTAATCTAAGGCTCATCAGAACTAATATAATCTCTGTACATGGAGATATATTAATGTAAGGCTCATCAGAACTAATATAATCTCTGTACATGGAGATATATTAATGTAAGGCTCATCAGAACTAATATAATCTCGGTACATGGAGATATATTAATCTAAGGCTCATCAGAACTAATATAATCTCTGTACATGGTGATATATTAATGTAAGGCTCATCAGAACTAATATAATCTCTGTACATGGAGATATATTAATGTAAGGCTCATCAGAACTAATATAATCTCTGTACATGGAGATATATTAATGTAAGGCTCATCAGAACTAATATAATCTCGGTACATGGAGATATATTAATCTAAGGCTCATCAGAACTAATATAATCTCTGTACATGGAGATATATTAATGTAAGGCTCACCAGAACTAATATAATCTCTGCACATGGAGATATATTAATGTATGGCTCATCAGAACTAATATAATCTCTGTACATGGAGATATATTAATCTAAGGCTCATCAGAACTAATATAATCTCTGTACATGGAGATATATTAATCTAAGGCTCATCAAAACTAATATAATCTCTGTACATGGTGATATATTAATCTAAGGCTCATCAGAACTAATATAATCTCTGTACATGGTGATATATTAATGTAAGGCTCACCAGAACTAATATAATCTCTGCACATGGAGATATATTAATGTAAGGTTCATCAGAACTAATATAATCTCTGTACATGGAGATATATTAATCTAAGGCTCATCAGATCTAATATAATCTCTGTACATGGAGATATATTAATCTAAGGCTCATCAGAACTAATATAATCTCTCTACTTGGTGATATATTAATCTAATGCTCATCAGAACTAATATAATCTCTGTACATGGAGATATATTAATGTAAGGCTCATCAGAACTAATATAATCTCTGTACATGGAGATATATTAATGTAAGGCTCATCAGAACTGATATAATCTCTGTACATGGTGATATATTAATTTAAGGCTCATCAGAACTAATATAATCTCTGTACATGGTGATATATTAATCTAAGGTTCATCAGAACTAATAAAACCTCTATACATGGTGATATATTAATCAAAGGCTCATCAGAACTAATATAATCTCTGTACATGGAGATATATTAATGTAAGGCTCATCAGAACTAATATAATCTCTGTACATGGTGATATATTAATTTAAGGCTCATTAGAACTAATATAATCTCTGTACATGGAGATATATTAATGTAAGGCTCATCAGAACTAATATAATCTCTGTACATGGAGATATATTAATCTAAGGCTCATCAGAAATAATATAATCTCTGTACATGGAGATATATTAATGTAAGGCTCATCAGAGCTAATATAATCTCTGTACATGAAGATATATTAATCTAAGGCTCATCAGAACTAATATAATCTCTGTACATGGAGATATATTAATGTAAGGCTCATCAGAACTAATATAATCTCTGTACATGGAGATATATTAATCTAAGGCTCATCAGAACTAATATAATCTCTGTACATGGAGATATATTAATCTAAGGTTCATCAGAACTAATATAATCTCTGTACACGGAGATATATTAATCTAATACTCACCAGAACTAATATAATCTCTGTACATGGTGATATATTAATGTAAGGCTCATCAGAACTAATATAATCTCTGTACATGTTTATATATTAATTTAAGGCTCATCAGAACTAATATAATCTCTGTACATGGAGATATATTAATCTAAGGCTCATCAGAACTAATGTAATCTCTGTACATGGAGATATATTAATGTAAGGCTCATCAGAACTAATATAATCTCTGTACATGGTGATATATTAATGTAAGGCTCACCAGAACTAATATAATCTCTGCACATGGAGATATATTAATGTAAGGCTCATCAGAACTAATATAATCTCGGTACATGGAGATATATTAATCTAAGGCTCATCAGAACTAATATAATCTCTGTACATGGTGATATATTAATCTAAGGCTCATCAGAACTAATATAATCTCTGTACATGGTGATATATTAATCTAAGGCTCATCAGAACTAATATAATCTCTGTACATGGAGATATATTAATCTAAGGCTCATCAGAACTAATATAATCTCTGTACATGGAGATATATTAATCTAAGGCTCATCAGAACTAATATAATCTCTGTACATGGAGATATATTAATCTAAGGTTCATCAGAACTAATATAATCTGTGTACATGGAGATATATTAATGTAAGGCTCATCAGAACTAATATAATCTCTGTACATGGTGATATATTAATCTAAAGCTCATCAGAACTAATATAATCTCTGTACATGGAGATATATTAATGTAATGCTCATCAGAAGTAATATAATCTCTGTACATGGAGATATATTAATGTAAGGCTCATCAGAACTAATATAATCTCTGTACATGGTGATATATTAATGTAAGGCTCATCAGAACTAATATAATCTCTGTACATGGAGATATATTAATGTAAGGCTCATCAGAACTAATATAATCTCTGTACATGGAGATATATTAATGTAAGGCTCATCAGAACTAATATAATCTCGGTACATGGAGATATATTAATCTAAGGCTCATCAGAACTAATATAATCTCTGTACATGGAGATATATTAATGTAAGGCTCACCAGAACTAATATAATCTCTGCACATGGAGATATATTAATGTATGGCTCATCAGAACTAATATAATCTCTGTACATGGAGATATATTAATCTAAGGCTCATCAGAACTAATATAATCTCTGTACATGGAGATATATTAATCTAAGGCTCATCAAAACTAATATAATCTCTGTACATGGTGATATATTAATCTAAGGCTCATCTGAACTAATATAATCTCTGTACATGGTGATATATTAATGTAAGGCTCACCAGAACTAATATAATCTCTGCACATGGAGATATATTAATGTAAGGTTCATCAGAACTAATATAATCTCTGTACATGGAGATACATTAATCTAAGGCTCATCAGATCTAATATAATCTCTGTACATGGATATATATTAATCTAAGGCTCATCAGAACTAATATAATCTCTCTACTTGGTGATATATTAATCGAATGCTCATCAGAACTAATATAATCTCTGTACATGGAGATATATTAATGTAAGGCTCATCAGAACTAATATAATCTCTGTACATGGAGATATATTAATGTAAGGCTCATCAGAACTAATATAATCTCTGTACATGGTGATATATTAATTTAAGGCTCATCAGAACTAATATAATCTCTGTACATGGAGATATATTAATCTAAGGTTCATCAGAACTAATAAAACCTCTATACATGGTGATATATTAATCAAAGGCTCATCAGAACTAATATAATCTCTGTACATGGAGATATATTAATGTAAGGCTCATCAGAACTAATATAATCTCTGTACATGGTGATATATTAATTTAAGGCTCATTAGAACTAATATAATCTCTGTACATGGAGATATATTAATGTAAGGCTCATCAGAACTAATATAATCTCTGTACATGGAGATATATTAATCTAAGGCTCATCAGAAATAATATAATCTCTGTACATGGAGATATATTAATGTAAGGCTCATCAGAGCTAATATAATCTCTGTACATGAAGATATATTAATCTAAGGCTCATCAGAACTAATATAATCTCTGTACATGGTGATATATTAATGTAAGGCTCATCAGAACTAATATAATCTCTGTACATGGAGATATATTAATCTAAGGCTCATCAGAACTAATATAATCTCTGTACATGGAGATATATTAATCTAAGGTTCATCAGAACTAATATAATCTCTGTACACGGAGATATATTAATCTAATACTCACCAGAACTAATATAATCTCTGTACATGGTGATATATTAATGTAAGGCTCATCAGAACTAATATAATCTCTGTACATGTTTATATATTAATTTAAGGCTCATCAGAACTAATATAATCTCTGTACATGGAGATATATTAATCTAAGGCTCATCAGAACTAATGTAATCTCTGTACATGGAGATATATTAATGTAAGGCTCATCAGAACTAATATAATCTCTATACATGGAGATATATTAATCTAAGGCTCATCAGAACTAATATAATCTCTGTACATGGTGATATATTAATGTAAGGCTCATCAGAACTAATATAATCTCTGCACATGGAGATATATTAATGTAAGGCTCATCAGAACTAATATAATCTCGGTACATGGAGATATATTAATCTAAGGCTCATCAGAACTAATATAATCTCTGTACATGGTGATATATTAATCTAAGGCTCATCAGAACTAATATAATCTCTGTACATGGTGATATATTAATCTAAGGCTCATCAGAACTAATATAATCTCTGTACATGGTGATATATTAATCTAAGGCTCCTCAGAACTAATATAATCTCTGTACATGGAGATATATTAATCTAAGGCTCATCAGACCTAATATAATCTCTGTACATGGAGATATATTAATCTAAGGTTCATCAGAACTAATATAATCTCTGTACATGGAGATATATTAATGTAAGGCTCATCAGAACTAATATAATCCCTGTACATGGTGATATATTAATCTAAAGCTCATCAGAACTAATATAATCTCTGTACATGGAGATATATTAATGTAATGCTCATCAGAAGTAATATAATCTCTGTACATGGAGATATATTAATGTAAGGCTCATCAGAACTAATATAATCTCTGTACATGGAGATATATTAATGTAAGGCTCATCAGAACTAATATAATCTCTGTACATTTTGATATATTAATTTAAGGCTCATTAGAACTAATATAATCTCTGTACATGGAGATATATTAATGTAAGGCTCATCAGAAGTAATATAATCTCTGTACATGGTGATATATTAATCTAAGGCTCATCAGAACTAATATAATCTCTGTACATGGTGATATATTAATCTAAGGCTCATCAGAACTAATATAATCTCTGTACATGGTGATATATTAATCTAATACTCACCAGAACTAATATAATCTCTGTACATGGTGATATATTAATGTAAGGCTCATCAGAACTAATATAATCTCTGTGCATGTTTATATATTAATTTAAGGCTCATCAGAACTAATATAATCTCTGTACATGGAGATATATTAATCTAAGGCTCATCAGAACTAATGTAATCTCTGTACATGGAGATATATTAATGTAAGGCTCATCAGAACTAATATAATCTCTATACATGGAGATATATTAATCTAAGGCTCATCAGAACTAATATAATCTCTGTACATGGTGATATATTAATGTAAGGCTCACCAGAACTAATATAATCTCTGCACATGGAGATATATTAATGTAAGGCTCATCAGAACTAATATAATCTCTGTACATGGAGATATATTAATCTAAGGCTCATCAGAACTAATATATTCTCTGTACATGGTGATATATTAATCTAAGGCTCATCAGAACTAATATAATCTCTGTACATGGTGATATATTAATCTAAGGCTCATCAGAACTAATATAATCTCTGTACATGGTGATATATTAATCTAAGGCTCCTCAGAACTAATATAATCTCTGTACATGGAGATATATTAATCTAAGGCTCATCAGACCTAATATAATCTCTGTACATGGAGATATATTAATCTAAGGTTCATCAGAACTAATATAATCTCTGTACATGGAGATATATTAATGTAAGGCTCATCAGAACTAATATAATCCCTGTACATGGTGATATATTAATCTAAAGCTCATCAGAACTAATATAATCTCTGTACATGGAGATATATTAATGTAATGCTCATCAGAAGTAATATAATCTCTGTACATGGAGATATATTAATGTAAGGCTCATCAGAACTAATATAATCTCTGTACATGGAGATATATTAATGTAAGGCTCATCAGAACTAATATAATCTCTGTACATGGTGATATATTAATTTAAGGCTCATTAGAACTAATATAATCTCTGTACATGGAGATATATTAATGTAAGGCTCATCAGAAGTAATATAATCTCTGTACATGGTGATATATTAATCTAAGGCTCATCAGAACTAATATAATCTCTGTACATGGTGATATATTAATCTAAGGCTCATCAGAACTAATATAATCTCTGTACATGGTGATATATTAATCTAATACTCACCAGAACTAATATAATCTCTGTACATGGTGATATATTAATGTAAGGCTCATCAGAACTAATATAATCTATGTGCATGTTTATATATTAATTTAAGGCTCATCAGAACTAATATAATCTCTGTACATGGAGATATATTAATCTAAGGCTCATCAGAACTAATGTAATCTCTGTACATGGAGATATATTAATGTAAGGCTCATCAGAACTAATATAATCTCTATACATGGAGATATATTAATCTAAGGCTCATCAGAACTAATATAATCTCTGTACATGGTGATATATTAATGTAAGGCTCACCAGAACTAATATAATCTCTGCACATGGAGATATATTAATGTAAGGCTCATCAGAACTAATATAATCTCTGTACATGGAGATATATTAATCTAAGGCTCATCAGAACTAATATATTCTCTGTACATGGTGATATATTAATCTAAGGCTCATCAGAACTAATATAATCTCTGTACATGGTGATATATTAATCTAAGGCTCATCAGAACTAATATAATCTCTGTACATGGTGATATATTAATCTAAGGCTCATCAGAACTAATATAATCTCTATACATGGAGATATATTAATCTAAGGCTCATCAGAACTAATATAATCTCTGTACATGGTGATATATTAATGTAAGGCTCATCAGAACTAATATAATCTCTGCACATGGAGATATATTAATGTAAGGCTCATCAGAACTAATATAATCTCGGTACATGGAGATATATTAATCTAAGGCTCATCAGAACTAATATAATCTCTGTACATGGTGATATATTAATCTAAGGCTCATCAGAACTAATATAATCTCTGTACATGGTGATATATTAATCTAAGGCTCATCAGAACTAATATAATCTCTGTACATGGTGATATATTAATCTAAGGCTCCTCAGAACTAATATAATCTCTGTACATGGAGATATATTAATCTAAGGCTCATCAGACCTAATATAATCTCTGTACATGGAGATATATTAATCTAAGGTTCATCAGAACTAATATAATCTCTGTACATGGAGATATATTAATGTAAGGCTCATCAGAACTAATATAATCCCTGTACATGGTGATATATTAATCTAAAGCTCATCAGAACTAATATAATCTCTGTACATGGAGATATATTAATGTAATGCTCATCAGAAGTAATATAATCTCTGTACATGGAGATATATTAATGTAAGGCTCATCAGAACTAATATAATCTCTGTACATGGAGATATATTAATGTAAGGCTCATCAGAACTAATATGATCTCTGTACATGGTGATATATTAATTTAAGGCTCATTAGAACTAATATAATCTCTGTACATGGAGATATATTAATGTAAGGCTCATCAGAAGTAATATAATCTCTGTACATGGTGATATATTAATCTAAGGCTCATCAGAACTAATATAATCTCTGTACATGGTGATATATTAATCTAAGGCTCATCAGAACTAATATAATCTCTGTACATGGTGATATATTAATCTAATACTCACCAGAACTAATATAATCTCTGTACATGGTGATATATTAATGTAAGGCTCATCAGAACTAATATAATCTCTGTGCATGTTTATATATTAATTTAAGGCTCATCAGAACTAATATAATCTCTGTACATGGAGATATATTAATCTAAGGCTCATCAGAACTAATGTAATCTCTGTACATGGAGATATATTAATGTAAGGCTCATCAGAACTAATATAATCTCTATACATGGAGATATATTAATCTAAGGCTCATCAGAACTAATATAATCTCTGTACATGGTGATATATTAATGTAAGGCTCACCAGAACTAATATAATCTCTGCACATGGAGATATATTAATGTAAGGCTCATCAGAACTAATATATTCTCTGTACATGGTGATATATTAATCTAAGGCTCATCAGAACTAATATAATCTCTGTACATGGTGATATATTAATCTAAGGCTCATCAGAACTAATATAATCTCTGTACATGGTGATATATTAATCTAAGGCTCCTCAGAACTAATATAATCTCTGTACATGGAGATATATTAATCTAAGGCTCATCAGACCTAATATAATCTCTGTACATGGAGATATATTAATCTAAGGTTCATCAGAACTAATATAATCTCTGTACATGGAGATATATTAATGTAAGGCTCATCAGAACTAATATAATCCCTGTACATGGTGATATATTAATCTAAAGCTCATCAGAACTAATATAATCTCTGTACATGGAGATATATTAATGTAATGCTCATCAGAAGTAATATAATCTCTGTACATGGAGATATATTAATGTAAGGCTCATCAGAACTAATATAATCTCTGTACATGGAGATATATTAATGTAAGGCTCATCAGAACTAATATAATCTCTGTACATGGTGATATATTAATTTAAGGCTCATTAGAACTAATATAATCTCTGTACATGGAGATATATTAATGTAAGGCTCATCAGAAGTAATATAATCTCTGTACATGGTGATATATTAATCTAAGGCTCATCAGAACTAATATAATCTCTGTACATGGTGATATATTAATCTAAGGCTCATCAGAACTAATATAATCTCTGTACATGGTGATATATTAATCTAATACTCACCAGAACTAATATAATCTCTGTACATGGTGATATATTAATGTAAGGCTCATCAGAACTAATATAATCTCTGTGCATGTTTATATATTAATTTAAGGCTCATCAGAACTAATATAATCTCTGTACATGGAGATATATTAATCTAAGGCTCATCAGAACTAATGTAATCTCTGTACATGGAGATATATTAATGTAAGGCTCATCAGAACTAATATAATCTCTATACATGGAGATATATTAATCTAAGGCTCATCAGAACTAATATAATCTCTGTACATGGTGATATATTAATGTAAGGCTCACCAGAACTAATATAATCTCTGCACATGGAGATATATTAATGTAAGGCTCATCAGAACTAATATAATCTCTGTACATGGAGATATATTAATCTAAGGCTCATCAGAACTAATATATTCTCTGTACATGGTGATATATTAATCTAAGGCTCATCAGAACTAATATAATCTCTGTACATGGTGATATATTAATCTAAGGCTCATCAGAACTAATATAATCTCTGTACATGGTGATATATTAATCTAAGGCTCATCAGAACTAATATAATCTCTGTACATGGAGATATATTAATCTAAGGCTCATCAGAACTAATATAATCTCTGTACATGGTGATATATTAATCTAAGGCTCATCAGAACTAATATATTCTCTGTACATGGTGATATATTAATCTAAGGCTCATCAGAACTAATATAATCTCTGTACATGGTGATATATTAATCTAAGGCTCATCAGAACTAATATAATCTCTGTACATGGTGATATATTAATCTAAGGCTCATCAGAACTAATATAATCTCTATACATGGAGATATATTAATCTAAGGCTCATCAGAACTAATATAATCTCTGTACATGGTGATATATTAATGTAAGGCTCATCAGAACTAATATAATCTCTGCACATGGAGATATATTAATGTAAGGCTCATCAGAACTAATATAATCTCGGTACATGGAGATATATTAATCTAAGGCTCATCAGAACTAATATAATCTCTGTACATGGTGATATATTAATCTAAGGCTCATCAGAACTAATATAATCTCTGTACATGGTGATATATTAATCTAAGGCTCATCAGAACTAATATAATCTCTGTACATGGTGATATATTAATCTAAGGCTCCTCAGAACTAATATAATCTCTGTACATGGAGATATATTAATCTAAGGCTCATCAGACCTAATATAATCTCTGTACATGGAGATATATTAATCTAAGGTTCATCAGAACTAATATAATCTCTGTACATGGAGATATATTAATGTAAGGCTCATCAGAACTAATATAATCCCTGTACATGGTGATATATTAATCTAAAGCTCATCAGAACTAATATAATCTCTGTACATGGAGATATATTAATGTAATGCTCATCAGAAGTAATATAATCTCTGTACATGGAGATATATTAATGTAAGGCTCATCAGAACTAATATAATCTCTGTACATGGAGATATATTAATGTAAGGCTCATCAGAACTAATATGATCTCTGTACATGGTGATATATTAATTTAAGGCTCATTAGAACTAATATAATCTCTGTACATGGAGATATATTAATGTAAGGCTCATCAGAAGTAATATAATCTCTGTACATGGTGATATATTAATCTAAGGCTCATCAGAACTAATATAATCTCTGTACATGGTGATATATTAATCTAAGGCTCATCAGAACTAATATAATCTCTGTACATGGTGATATATTAATCTAATACTCACCAGAACTAATATAATCTCTGTACATGGTGATATATTAATGTAAGGCTCATCAGAACTAATATAATCTCTGTGCATGTTTATATATTAATTTAAGGCTCATCAGAACTAATATAATCTCTGTACATGGAGATATATTAATCTAAGGCTCATCAGAACTAATGTAATCTCTGTACATGGAGATATATTAATGTAAGGCTCATCAGAACTAATATAATCTCTATACATGGAGATATATTAATCTAAGGCTCATCAGAACTAATATAATCTCTGTACATGGTGATATATTAATGTAAGGCTCACCAGAACTAATATAATCTCTGCACATGGAGATATATTAATGTAAGGCTCATCAGAACTAATATATTCTCTGTACATGGTGATATATTAATCTAAGGCTCATCAGAACTAATATAATCTCTGTACATGGTGATATATTAATCTAAGGCTCATCAGAACTAATATAATCTCTGTACATGGTGATATATTAATCTAAGGCTCCTCAGAACTAATATAATCTCTGTACATGGAGATATATTAATCTAAGGCTCATCAGACCTAATATAATCTCTGTACATGGAGATATATTAATCTAAGGTTCATCAGAACTAATATAATCTCTGTACATGGAGATATATTAATGTAAGGCTCATCAGAACTAATATAATCCCTGTACATGGTGATATATTAATCTAAAGCTCATCAGAACTAATATAATCTCTGTACATGGAGATATATTAATGTAATGCTCATCAGAAGTAATATAATCTCTGTACATGGAGATATATTAATGTAAGGCTCATCAGAACTAATATAATCTCTGTACATGGAGATATATTAATGTAAGGCTCATCAGAACTAATATGATCTCTGTACATGGTGATATATTAATTTAAGGCTCATTAGAACTAATATAATCTCTGTACATGGAGATATATTAATGTAAGGCTCATCAGAAGTAATATAATCTCTGTACATGGTGATATATTAATCTAAGGCTCATCAGAACTAATATAATCTCTGTACATGGTGATATATTAATCTAAGGCTCATCAGAACTAATATAATCTCTGTACATGGTGATATATTAATCTAATACTCACCAGAACTAATATAATCTCTGTACATGGTGATATATTAATGTAAGGCTCATCAGAACTAATATAATCTCTGTGCATGTTTATATATTAATTTAAGGCTCATCAGAACTAATATAATCTCTGTACATGGAGATATATTAATCTAAGGCTCATCAGAACTAATGTAATCTCTGTACATGGAGATATATTAATGTAAGGCTCATCAGAACTAATATAATCTCTATACATGGAGATATATTAATCTAAGGCTCATCAGAACTAATATAATCTCTGTACATGGTGATATATTAATGTAAGGCTCACCAGAACTAATATAATCTCTGCACATGGAGATATATTAATGTAAGGCTCATCAGAACTAATATATTCTCTGTACATGGTGATATATTAATCTAAGGCTCATCAGAACTAATATAATCTCTGTACATGGTGATATATTAATCTAAGGCTCATCAGAACTAATATAATCTCTGTACATGGTGATATATTAATCTAAGGCTCATCAGAACTAATATAATCTCTGTACATGGAGATATATTAATGTAAGGCTCATCAGAACTAATATAATCCCTGTACATGGTGATATATTAATCTAAAGCTCATCAGAACTAATATAATCTCTGTACATGGAGATATATTAATGTAATGCTCATCAGAAGTAATATAATCTCTGTACATGGAGATATATTAATGTAAGGCTCATCAGAACTAATATAATCTCTGTACATGGAGATATATTAATGTAAGGCTCATCAGAACTAATATAATCTCTGTACATGGTGATATATTAATTTAAGGCTCATTAGAACTAATATAATCTCTGTACATGGAGATATATTAATGTAAGGCTCATCAGAAGTAATATAATCTCTGTACATGGTGATATATTAATCTAAGGCTCATCAGAACTAATATAATCTCTGTACATGGTGATATATTAATCTAAGGCTCATCAGAACTAATATAATCTCTGTACATGGTGATATATTAATCTAATACTCACCAGAACTAATATAATCTCTGTACATGGTGATATATTAATGTAAGGCTCATCAGAACTAATATAATCTCTGTGCATGTTTATATATTAATTTAAGGCTCATCAGAACTAATATAATCTCTGTACATGGAGATATATTAATCTAAGGCTCATCAGAACTAATGTAATCTCTGTACATGGAGATATATTAATGTAAGGCTCATCAGAACTAATATAATCTCTATACATGGAGATATATTAATCTAAGGCTCATCAGAACTAATATAATCTCTGTACATGGTGATATATTAATGTAAGGCTCACCAGAACTAATATAATCTCTGCACATGGAGATATATTAATGTAAGGCTCATCAGAACTAATATAATCTCTGTACATGGAGATATATTAATCTAAGGCTCATCAGAACTAATATATTCTCTGTACATGGTGATATATTAATCTAAGGCTCATCAGAACTAATATAATCTCTGTACATGGTGATATATTAATCTAAGGCTCATCAGAACTAATATAATCTCTGTACATGGTGATATATTAATCTAAGGCTCATCAGAACTAATATAATCTCTGTACATGGAGATATATTAATCTAAGGCTCATCAGAACTAATATAATCTCTGTACATGGAGATATATTAATCTAAGGTTCACCAGAACTAATATAATCTCTGTACATGGAGATATATTAATCTAATGCTCACCAAAACTAATATAATCTCTTTACATGGTGATATATTAATGTAAGGCTCATCAGAACTAATATAATCTCTGTACATGGTGATATATTAATCTAAGGCTCATCAGAACTAATATAATCTCTGTACATGGAGATATATTAATGTAAGGCTCATCAGAAGTAATATAATCTCTGTACATGGAGATATATTAATCTAAGGCTCATCAGAACTAATATAATCTCTGTACATGGAGATATATTAATCTAAGGCTCATCAGAACTAAGATAATCTCTGTACATGGAGATATATTAAACTAAGGCTCATCAGAACTAATATAATCTCTCTACTTGGTGATATATTAATCTAAGGCTCATCAGAACTAATATAATCTCTGTACATGGAGATATATTAATGCAAGGCTCATCAGAACTAATAAAATCTCTGTACATGGAGATATATTAATGTAAGGCTCATCAGAACTAATATAATCTCTGTACATGGTGATATATTAATTTAAGGCTCATCAGAACTAATATAATCTCTGTACATGGAGATATATTAATCTAAGGCTCATCAGAACTAATAAAACCTCTATACATGGTGATATATTAATCAAAGGCTCATCAGAACTAATATAATCTCTGTACATGGAGATATATTAATGTAAGGCTCATCAGAACTAATATAATCTCTGTACATGGTGATATATTAATTTAAGGCTCATTAGAACTAATATAATCTCTGTACATGGAGATATATTAATGTAAGGCTCATCAGAACTAATATAATCTCTGTGCATGGAGATATATTAATCTAAGGCTCATCAGAACTAATATAATCTCTGTACATGGAGATATATTAATGTAAGGCTCATCAGAGCTAATATAATCTCTGTACATGAAGATATATTAATCTAAGGCTCATCAGAACTAATATAATCTCTGTACATGGTGATATATTAATGTAAGGCTCATCAGAACTAATATAATCTCTGTACATGGAGATATATTAATGTAAGGCTCATCAGAACTAATATAATCTCTGTACATGGAGATATATTAATGTAAGGCTCATCAGAACTAATATAATCTCTGTACATGGAGATATATTAATCTAAGGCTCACCAGAACTAATATAATCTCTGCACATGGAGATATATTAATGTATGGCTCATCAGAACTAATATAATCTCTGTACATGGAGATATATTAATCTAAGGCTCATCAGAACTAATATAATCTCTGTACATGGAGATATATTAATCTAAGGCTCATCAGAACTAATATAATCTCTGTACATGGTGATATATTAATCTAAGGCTCATCAGAACTAATATAATCTCTGTACATGGTGATATATTAATGTAAGGCTCACCAGAACTAATATAATCTCTGCACATGGAGATATATTAATGTAAGGTTCATCAGAACTAATATAATCTCTGTACATGGAGATATATTAATCTAAGGCTCATCAGATCTAATATAATCTCTGTACATGGAGATATATTAATCTAAGGCTCATCAGAACTAATATAATCTCTCTACTTGGTGATATATTAATCTAATGCTCATCAGAACTAATATAATCTCTGTACATGGAGATATATTAATGTAAGGCTCATCAGAACTAATATAATCTCTGTACATGGAGATATATTAATGTAAGGCTCATCAGAACTAATATAATCTCTGTACATGGTGATATATTAATTTAAGGCTCATCAGAACTAATATAATCTCTGTACATGGAGATATATTAATCTAAGGTTCATCAGAACTAATAAAACCTCTATACATGGTGATATATTAATCAAAGGCTCATCAGAACTAATATAATCTCTGTACATGGAGATATATTAATGTAAGGCTCATCAGAACTAATATAATCTCTGTACATGGTGATATATTAATTTAAGGCTCATTAGAACTAATATAATCTCTGTACATGGAGATATATTAATGTAAGGCTCATCAGAACTAATATAATCTCTGTACATGGAGATATATTAATCTAATGCTCATCAGAAATAATATAATCTCTGTACATGGAGATATATTAATGTAAGGCTCATCAGAGCTAATATAATCTCTGTACATGAAGATATATTAATCTAAGGCTCATCAGAACTAATATAATCTCTGTATATGGTGATATATTAATGTAAGGCTCATCAGAACTAATATAATCTCTGTACATGGAGATATATTAATCTAAGGCTCATCAGAACTAATATAATCTCTGTACATGGAGATATATTAATCTAAGGTTCATCAGAACTAATATAATCTCTGTACACGGAGATATATTAATCTAATACTCACCAGAACTAATATAATCTCTGTACATGGTGATATATTAATGTAAGGCTCATCAGAACTAATATAATCTCTGTACATGTTTATATATTAATTTAAGGCTCATCAGAACTAATATAATCTCTGTACATGGAGATATATTAATCTAAGGCTCATCAGAACTAATGTAATCTCTGTACATGGTGATATATTAATGTAGGCTCACCAGAACTAATATAATCTCTGTACATGGAGATATATTAATCTAAGGCTCATCAGAACTAATATAATCTCTGTACATGGAGATATATTAATGTAAGGCTCATCAGAGCTAATATAATCTCTGTACATGAAGATATATTAATCTAAGGCTCATCAGAACTAATATAATCTCTGTACATGGTGATATATTAATGTAAGGCTCATCAGAACTAATATAATCTCTGTACATGGAGATATATTAATGTAAGGCTCATCAGAACTAATATAATCTCTGTACATGGAGATATATTAATCTAAGGCTCATCAGAACTAATATAATCTCTGTACATGGAGATATATTAATCTAAGACTCATCAAAACTAATATAATCTCTGTACATGGTGATATATTAATCTAAGGCTCATCAGAACTAATATAATCTCTGTACATGGTGATATATTAATGTAAGGCTCACCAGAACTAATATAATCTCTGCACATGGAGATATATTAATGTAAGGTTCATCAGAACTAATATAATCTCTGTACATGGAGATATATTAATCTAAGGCTCATCAGATCTAATATAATCTCTGTACATGGAGATATATTAATCTAAGGCTCATCAGAACTAATATAATCTCTCTACTTGGTGATATATTAATCTAATGCTCATCAGAACTAATATAATCTCTGTACATGGAGATATATTAATGTAAGGCTCATCAGAACTAATATAATCTCTGTACATGGAGATATATTAATGTAAGGCTCATCAGAACTAATATAATCTCTGTACATGGTGATATATTAATTTAAGGCTCATTAGAACTAATATAATCTCTGTACATGGAGATATATTAATGTAAGGCTCATCAGAAATAATATAATCTCTGTACATGGAGATATATTAATCTAAGGCTCATCAGAACTAATATAATCTCTGTACATGGAGATATATTAATCTAAGGTTCATCAGAACTAATATAATCTCTGTACACGGAGATATATTAATCTAATACTCACCAGAACTAATATAATCTCTGTACATGGTGATATATTAATGTAAGGCTCATCAGAATTAATATAATCTCTGTACATGTTTATATATTAATTTAAGGCTCATCAGAACTAATATAATCTCTGTACATGGAGATATATTAATGTAAGGCTCATCAGAACTAATGTAATCTCTGTACATGGAGATATATTAATGTAAGGCTCATCAGAACTAATATAATCTCTATACATGGAGATATATTAATCTAAGGCTCATCAGAACTAATATAATCTCTGTACATGGTGATATATTAATGTAAGGCTCACCAGAACTAATATAATCTCTGCACATGGAGATATATTAATGTAAGGCTCATCAGAACTAATATAATCTCGGTACATGGAGATATATTAATCTAAGGCTCATCAGAACTAATATAATCTCTGTACATGGTGATATATTAATCTAAGGCTCATCAGAACTAATATAATCTCTGTACATGGTGATATATTAATCTAAGGCTCATCAGAACTAATATAATCTCTGTACATGGTGATATATTAATCTAAGGCTCCTCAGAACTAATATAATCTCTGTACATGGAGATATATTAATCTAAGGCTCATCAGAACTAATATAATCTCTGTACATGGAGATATATTAATCTAAGGCTCATCAGAACTAATATAATCTCTGTACATGGAGATATATTAATCTAAGGTTCATCAGAACTAATATAATCTCTGTACATGGAGATATATTAATCTAATGCTCACCAAAACTAATATAATCTCTGTACATGGTGATATATTAATGTAAGGCTCATCAGAACTAATATAATCTCTGTACATGGTGATATATTAATCTAAAGCTCATCAGAACTAATATAATCTCTGTACATGGAGATATATTAATGTAATGCTCATCAGAAGTAATATAATCTCTGTACATGGAGATATATTAATGTAAGGCTCATCAGAACTAATATAATCTCTGTACATGGAGATATATTAATGTAAGGCTCATCAGAACTAATATAATCTCTGTACATGGTGATATATTAATTTAAGGCTCATTAGAACTAATATAATCTCTGTACATGGAGATATATTAATGTAAGGCTCATCAGAACTAATATAATCTCTGTACATGGAGATATATTAATCTAAGGCTCATCAGAACTAATATAATCTCTCTACTTGGTGATATATTAATCTAAGGCTCATCAGAACTAATATAATCTCTGTACATGGAGATATATTAATGTAAGGCTCATCAGAACTAATATAATCTCTGTACATGGAGATATATTAATGTAAGGCTCATCAGAACTAATATAATCTCTGTACATGGTGATATATTAATTTAAGGCTCATCAGAACTAATATAATCTCTGTACATGGAGATATATTAATCTAAGGTTCATCAGAACTAATAAAACCTCTATACATGGTGATATATTAATCAAAGGCTCATCAGAACTAATATAATCTCTGTACATGGAGATATATTAATGTAAGGCTCATCAGAACTAATATAATCTCTGTACATGGTGATATATTAATTTAAGGCTCATTAGAACTAATATAATCTCTGTACATGGAGATATATTAATGTAAGGCTCATCAGAACTAATATAATCTCTGTACATGGAGATATATTAATCTAAGGCTCATCAGAACTAATATAATCTCTGTACATGGAGATATATTAATGTAAGGCTCATCAGAGCTAATATAATCTCTGTACATGAAGATATATTAATCTAAGGCTCATCAGAACTAATATAATCTCTGTACATGGTGATATATTAATGTAAGGCTCATCAGAACTAATATAATCTCTGTACATGGAGATATATTAATCTAAGGCTCATCAGAACTAATATAATCTCTGTACATGGAGATATATTAATCTAAGGTTCATCAGAACTAATATAATCTCTGTACATGGAGATATATTAATCTAATACTCACCAGAACTAATATAATCTCTGTACATGGTGATATATTAATGTAAGGCTCATCAGAACTAATATAATCTCTGTACATGGTGATATATTAATTTAAGGCTCATCAGAACTAATATAATCTCTGTACATGGAGATATATTAATCTAAGGTTCATCAGAACTAATAAAACCTCTATGCATGGTGATATATTAATCAAAGGCTCATCAGAACTAATATAATCTCTGTACATGGTGATATATTAATCTAAAGCTCATCAGAACTAATATAATCTCTGTACATGGTGATATATTAATCTAATACTCACCAGAACTAATATAATCTCTGTACATGGTGATATATTAATGTAAGGCTCATCAGAAATAATATAATCTCTGTACATGTTTATATATTAATTTAAGGCTCATCAGAACTAATATAATCTCTGTACATGGAGATATATTAATCTAAGGCTCATCAGAACTAATGTAATCTCTGTACATGGAGATATATTAATGTAAGGCTCATCAGAACTAATATAATCTCTGTACATGGTGATATATTAATTTAAGGCTCATCAAAACTAATATAATCTCTGTACATGGAGATATATTAATCTAAGGCTCATCAGAACTAATAAAACCTCTATACATGGTGATATATTAATCAAAGGCTCATCAGAACTAATATAATCTCTGTACATGGAGATATATTAATGTAAGGCTCATCAGAACTAATATAATCTCTGTACATGGTGATATATTAATTTAAGGCTCTTTAGAACTAATATAATCTCTGTACATGGAGATATATTAATGTAAGGCTCATCAGAACTAATATAATCTCTGTACATGGAGATATATTAATCTAAGGCTCATCAGAACTAATATAATCTCTGTACATGGTGATATATTAATTTAAGGCTCATCAGAACTAATATAATCTCTGTACATGGAGATATATTAATCTAAGGTTCATCAGAACTAATAAAACCTCTATACATGGTGATATATTAATCAAAGGCTCATCAGAACTAATATAATCTCTGTACATGGAGATATATTAATGTAAGGCTCATCAGAACTAATATAATCTCTGTACATGGTGATATATTAATTTAAGGCTCATTAGAACTAATATAATCTCTGTACATGGAGATATATTAATGTAAGGCTCATCAGAACTAATATAATCTCTGTACATGGAGATATATTAATCTAAGGCTCATCAGAACTAATAAAACCTCTATGCATGGTGATATATTAATCAAAGGCTCATCAGAACTAATATAATCTCTGTACATGGTGATATATTAATCTAAAGCTCATCAGAACTAATATAATCTCTGTACATGGTGATATATTAATCTAATACTCACCAGAACTAATATAATCTCTGTACATGGTGATATATTAATGTAAGGCTCATCAGAAATAATATAATCTCTGTACATGTTTATATATTAATTTAAGGCTCATCAGAACTAATATAATCTCTGTACATGGAGATATATTAATCTAAGGCTCATCAGAACTAATGTAATCTCTGTACATGGAGATATATTAATGTAAGGCTCATCAGAACTAATATAATCTCTGTACATGGTGATATATTAATTTAAGGTTCATCAAAACTAATATAATCTCTGTACATGGAGATATATTAATCTAAGGCTCATCAGAACTAATAAAACCTCTATACATGGTGATATATTAATCAAAGGCTCATCAGAACTAATATAATCTCTGTACATGGAGATATATTAATGTAAGGCTCATCAGAACTAATATAATCTCTGTACATGGTGATATATTAATTTAAGGCTCTTTAGAACTAATATAATCTCTGTACATGGAGATATATTAATGTAAGGCTCATCAGAACTAATATAATCTCTGTACATGGAGATATATTAATCTAAGGCTCATCAGAACTAATATAATCTCTGTACATGGTGATATATTAATTTAAGGCTCATCAGAACTAATATAATCTCTGTACATGGAGATATATTAATCTAAGGTTCATCAGAACTAATAAAACCTCTATACATGGTGATATATTAATCAAAGGCTCATCAGAACTAATATAATCTCTGTACATGGAGATATATTAATGTAAGGCTCATCAGAACTAATATAATCTCTGTACATGGTGATATATTAATTTAAGGCTCATTAGAACTAATATAATCTCTGTACATGGAGATATATTAATGTAAGGCTCATCAGAACTAATATAATCTCTGTACATGGAGATATATTAATCTAAGGCTCATCAGAACTAATATAATCTCTGTACATGGAGATATATTAATGTAAGGCTCATCAGAGCTAATATAATCTCTGTACATGAAGATATATTAATCTAAGGCTCATCAGAACTAATATAATCTCTGTACATGGTGATATATTAATGTAAGGCTCATCAGAACTAATATAATCTCTGTACATGGAGATATATTAATCTAAGGCTCATCAGAACTAATATAATCTCTGTACATGGAGATATATTAATCTAAGGTTCATCAGAACTAATATAATCTCTGTACATGGAGATATATTAATCTAATACTCACCAGAACTAATATAATCTCTGTACATGGTGATATATTAATGTAAGGCTCATCAGAACTAATATAATCTCTGTACATCGTGATATATTAATTTAAGGCTCATCAGAACTAATATAATCTCTGTACATGGAGATATATTAATCTAAGGTTCATCAGAACTAATAAAACCTCTATACATGGTGATATATTAATCAAAGGCTCATCAGAACTAATATAATCTCTGTACATGGAGATATATTAATGTAAGGCTCATCAGAACTAATATAATCTCTGTACATGGTGATATATTAATTTAAGGCTCATTAGAACTAATATAATCTCTGTACATGGAGATATATTAATGTAAGGCTCATCAGAACTAATATAATCTCTGTACATGGAGATATATTAATCTAAGGCTCATCAGAACTAATATAATCTCTCTACTTGGTGATATATTAATCTAAGGCTCATCAGAACTAATATAATCTCTGTACATGGAGATATATTAATGTAAGGCTCATCAGAACTAATATAATCTCTGTACATGGAGATATATTAATGTAAGGCTCATCAGAACTAATATAATCTCTGTACATGGTGATATATTAATTTAAGGCTCATCAGAACTAATATAATCTCTGTACATGGAGATATATTAATCTAAGGTTCATCAGAACTAATAAAACCTCTATACATGGTGATATATTAATCAAAGGCTCATCAGAACTAATATAATCTCTGTACATGGAGATATATTAATGTAAGGCTCATCAGAACTAATATAATCTCTGTACATGGTGATATATTAATTTAAGGCTCATTAGAACTAATATAATCTCTGTACATGGAGATATATTAATGTAAGGCTCATCAGAACTAATATAATCTCTGTACATGGAGATATATTAATCTAAGGCTCATCAGAACTAATATAATCTCTGTACATGGAGATATATTAATGTAAGGCTCATCAGAGCTAATATAATCTCTGTACATGAAGATATATTAATCTAAGGCTCATCAGAACTAATATAATCTCTGTACATGGTGATATATTAATGTAAGGCTCATCAGAACTAATATAATCTCTGTACATGGAGATATATTAATCTAAGGCTCATCAGAACTAATATAATCTCTGTACATGGAGATATATTAATCTAAGGTTCATCAGAACTAATATAATCTCTGTACATGGAGATATATTAATGTAAGGCTCATCAGAACTAATGTAATCTCTGTACATGGAGATATATTAATGTAAGGCTCATCAGAACTAATATAATCTCTGTACATGGTGATATATTAATTTAAGGCTCATCAAAACTAATATAATCTCTGTACATGGAGATATATTAATCTAAGGCTCATCAGAACTAATAAAACCTCTATACATGGTGATATATTAATCAAAGGCTCATCAGAACTAATATAATCTCTGTACATGGAGATATATTAATGTAAGGCTCATCAGAACTAATATAATCTCTGTACATGGTGATATATTAATTTAAGGCTCTTTAGAACTAATATAATCTCTGTACATGGAGATATATTAATGTAAGGCTCATCAGAACTAATATAATCTCTGTACATGGAGATATATTAATCTAAGGCTCATCAGAACTAATATAATCTCTCTACTTGGTGATATATTAATCTAAGGCTCATCAGAACTAATATAATCTCTGTACATGGAGATATATTAATGTAAGGCTCATCAGAACTAATATAATCTCTTTACATGGAGATATATTAATGTAAGGCTCATCAGAACTAATATAATCTCTGTACATGGTGATATATTAATTTAAGGCTCATCAGAACTAATATAATCTCTGTACATGGAGATATATTAATCTAAGGTTCATCAGAACTAATAAAACCTCTATACATGGTGATATATTAATCAAAGGCTCATCAGAACTAATATAATCTCTGTACATGGAGATATATTAATGTAAGGCTCATCAGAACTAATATAATCTCTGTACATGGTGATATATTAATTTAAGGCTCATTAGAACTAATATAATCTCTGTACATGGAGATATATTAATGTAAGGCTCATCAGAACTAATATAATCTCTGTACATGGAGATATATTAATCTAAGGCTCATCAGAACTAATATAATCTCTGTACATGGAGATATATTAATGTAAGGCTCATCAGAGCTAATATAATCTCTGTACATGAAGATATATTAATCTAAGGCTCATCAGAACTAATATAATCTCTGTACATGGTGATATATTAATGTAAGGCTCATCAGAACTAATATAATCTCTGTACATGGAGATATATTAATCTAAGGCTCATCAGAACTAATATAATCTCTGTACATGGAGATATATTAATCTAAGGTTCATCAGAACTAATATAATCTCTGTACATGGAGATATATTAATCTAATACTCACCAGAACTAATATAATCTCTGTACATGGTGATATATTAATGTAAGGCTCATCAGAACTAATATAATCTCTGTACATCGTGATATATTAATTTAAGGCTCATCAGAACTAATATAATCTCTGTACATGGAGATATATTAATCTAAGGTTCATCAGAACTAATAAAACCTCTATACATGGTGATATATTAATCAAAGGCTCATCAGAACTAATATAATCTCTGTACATGGAGATATATTAATGTAAGGCTCATCAGAACTAATATAATCTCTGTACATGGTGATATATTAATTTAAGGCTCATTAGAACTAATATAATCTCTGTACATGGAGATATATTAATGTAAGGCTCATCAGAACTAATATAATCTCTGTACATGGAGATATATTAATCTAAGGCTCATCAGAACTAATATAATCTCTCTACTTAGTGATATATTAATCTAAGGCTCATCAGAACTAATATAATCTCTGTACATGGAGATATATTAATGTAAGGCTCATCAGAACTAATATAATCTCTGTACATGGTGATATATTAATTTAAGGCTCATCAGAACTAATATAATCTCTGTACATGGAGATATATTAATCTAAGGTTCATCAGAACTAATAAAACCTCTATACATGGTGATATATTAATCAAAGGCTCATCAGAACTAATATAATCTCTGTACATGGAGATATATTAATGTAAGGCTCATCAGAACTAATATAATCTCTGTACATGGTGATATATTAATTTAAGGCTCATTAGAACTAATATAATCTCTGTACATGGAGATATATTAATGTAAGGCTCATCAGAACTAATATAATCTCTGTACATGGAGATATATTAATCTAAGGCTCATCAGAACTAATATAATCTCTGTACATGGAGATATATTAATGTAAGGCTCATCAGAGCTAATATAATCTCTGTACATGAAGATATATTAATCTAAGGCTCATCAGAACTAATATAATCTCTGTACATGGTGATATATTAATGTAAGGCTCATCAGAACTAATATAATCTCTGTACATGGAGATATATTAATCTAAGGCTCATCAGAACTAATATAATCTCTGTACATGGAGATATATTAATCTAAGGTTCATCAGAACTAATATAATCTCTGTACATGGAGATATATTAATCTAATACTCACCAGAACTAATATAATCTCTGTACATGGTGATATATTAATGTAAGGCTCATCAGAACTAATATAATCTCTGTACATGGTGATATATTAATTTAAGGCTCATCAGAACTAATATAATCTCTGTACATGGAGATATATTAATCTAAGGTTCATCAGAACTAATAAAACCTCTATACATGGTGATATATTAATCAAAGGCTCATCAGAACTAATATAATCTCTGTACATGGTGATATATTAATCTAAAGATCATCAGAACTAATATAATCTCTGTACATGGTGATATATTAATCTAATACTCACCAGAACTAATATAATCTCTGTACATGGTGATATATTAATGTAAGGCTCATCAGAAATAATATAATCTCTGTACATGTTTATATATTAATTTAAGGCTCATCAGAACTAATATAATCTCTGTACATGGAGATATATTAATCTAAGGCTCATCAGAACTAATGTAATCTCTGTACATGGAGATATATTAATGTAAGGCTCATCAGAACTAATATAATCTCTGTACATGGTGATATATTAATTTAAGGCTCATCAAAACTAATATAATCTCTGTACATGGAGATATATTAATCTAAGGCTCATCAGAACTAATAAAACCTCTATACATGGTGATATATTAATCAAAGGCTCATCAGAATTAATATAATCTCTGTACATGGAGATATATTAATGTAAGGCTCATCAGAACTAATATAATCTCTGTACATGGTGATATATTAATTTAAGGCTCTTTAGAACTAATATAATCTCTGTACATGGAGATATATTAATGTAAGGCTCATCAGAACTAATATAATCTCTGTACATGGAGATATATTAATCTAAGGCTCATCAGAACTAATATAATCTCTCTACTTGGTGATATATTAATCTAAGGCTCATCAGAACTAATATAATCTATGTACATGGAGATATATTAATGTAAGGCTCATCAGAACTAATATAATCTCTGTACATGGTGATATATTAATTTAAGGCTCATCAGAACTAATATAATCTCTGTACATGGAGATATATTAATCTAAGGTTCATCAGAACTAATAAAACCTCTATACATGGTGATATATTAATCAAAGGCTCATCAGAACTAATATAATCTCTGTACATGGAGATATATTAATGTAAGGCTCATCAGAACTAATATAATCTCTGTACATGGTGATATATTAATTTAAGGCTCATTAGAACTAATATAATCTCTGTACATGGAGATATATTAATGTAAGGCTCATCAGAACTAATATAATCTCTGTACATGGAGATATATTAATCTAAGGCTCATCAGAACTAATATAATCTCTGTACATGGAGATATATTAATGTAAGGCTCATCAGAGCTAATATAATCTCTGTACATGAAGATATATTAATCTAAGGCTCATCAGAACTAATATAATCTCTGTACATGGTGATATATTAATGTAAGGCTCATCAGAACTAATATAATCTCTGTACATGGAGATATATTAATCTAAGGCTCATCAGAACTAATATAATCTCTGTACATGGAGATATATTAATCTAAGGTTCATCAGAACTAATATAATCTCTGTACATGGAGATATATTAATCTAATACTCACCAGAACTAATATAATCTCTGTACATGGTGATATATTAATGTAAGGCTCATCAGAACTAATATAATCTCTGTACATGGTGATATATTAATTTAAGGCTCATCAGAACTAATATAATCTCTGTACATGGAGATATATTAATCTAAGGTTCATCAGAACTAATAAAACCTCTATACATGGTGATATATTAATCAAAGGCTCATCAGAACTAATATAATCTCTGTACATGGTGATATATTAATCTAAAGCTCATCAGAACTAATATAATCTCTGTACATGGTGATATATTAATCTAATACTCACCAGAACTAATATAATCTCTGTACATGGTGATATATTAATATAAGGCTCATCAGAAATAATATAATCTCTGTACATGTTTATATATTAATTTAAGGCTCATCAGAACTAATATAATCTCTGTACATGGAGATATATTAATCTAAGGCTCATCAGAACTAATGTAATCTCTGTACATGGAGATATATTAATGTAAGGCTCATCAGAACTAATATAATCTCTATACATGGAGATATATTAATCTAAGGCTCATCAGAACTAATATAATCTCTGTACATGGTGATATATTAATGTAAGGCTCACCAGAACTAATATAATCTCTGCACATGGAGATATATTAATGTAAGGCTCACCAGAACTAATATAATCTCTGTACATGGAGATATATTAATCTAAGGCTCATCAGAACTAATATATTCTCTGTACATGGTGATATATTAATCTAAGGCTCATCAGAACTAATATAATCTCTGTACATGGTGATATATTAATCTAAGGCTCATCAGAACTAATATAATCTCTGTACATGGTGATATATTAATCTAAGGCTCATCAGAACTAATATAATCTCTGTACATGGAGATATATTAATCTAAGGCTCATCAGAACTAATATAATCTCTGTACATGGAGATATATTAATCTAAGGTTCATCAGAACTAATATAATCTCTGTACATGGAGATATATTAATCTAATGCTCACCAAAACTAATATAATCTCTGTACATGGTGATATATTAATGTAAGGCTCATCAGAACTAATATAATCTCTGTACATGGTGATATATTAATCTAAGGCTCATCTGAACTAATATAATCTCTGTACATGGAGATATATTAATGTAAGGCTCATCAGAAGTAATATAATCTCTGTACATGGAGATATATTAATCTAAGGCTCATCAGAACTAATATAATCTCTGTACATGGAGATATATTAATCTAAGGCTCATCAGAACTAAGATAATCTCTGTACATGGAGATATATTAAACTAAGGCTCATCAGAACTAATATAATCTCTCTACTTGGTGATATATTAATCTAAGGCTCATCAGAACTAATATAATCTCTGTACATGGAGATATATTAATGTAAGGCTCATCAGAACTAATATAATCTCTGTACATGGTGATATATTAATTTAAGGCTCAACAGAACTAATATAATCTCTGTACATGGAGATATATTAATCTAAGGCTCATCAGAACTAATAAAACCTCTATACATGGTGATATATTAATCAAAGGCTCATCAGAACTAATATAATCTCTGTACATGGAGATATATTAATGTAAGGCTCATCAGAACTAATATAATCTCTGTACATGGTGATATATTAATTTAAGGCTCATTAGAACTAATATAATCTCTGTACATGGAGATATATTAATGTAAGGCTCATCAGAACTAATATAATCTCTGTACATGGAGATATATTAATCTAAGGCTCATCAGAACTAATATAATCTCTGTACATGGAGATATATTAATCTAAGGCTCATCAGAGCTAATATAATCTCTGTACATGAAGATATATTAATCTAAGGCTCATCAGAACTAATATAATCTCTGTACATGGAGATATATTAATGTAAGTCTCATCAGAACTAATATAATCTCTGTACATGGAGATATATTAATGTAAGGCTCATCAGAACTAATATAATCTCTGTACATGGAGATATATTAATGTAAGGCTCATCAGAACTAATATAATCTCGGTACATGGAGATATATTAATCTAAGGCTCATCAGAACTAATATAATCTCTGTACATGTTGATATATTAATCTAAGGCTCATCAGAACTAATATAATCTCTGTACATGGTGATATATTAATGTAAGGCTCACCAGAACTAATATAATCTCTGCACATGGAGATATATTAATGTAAGGTTCATCAGAACTAATATAATCTCTGTACATGGAGATATATTAATCTAAGGCTCATCAGAACTAATATAATCTCTGTACATGGTGATATATTAATTTAAGGCTCATCAAAACTAATATAATCTCTGTACATGGAGATATATTAATCTAAGGCTCATCAGAACTAATAAAACCTCTATACATGGTGATATATTAATCAAAGGCTCATCAGAATTAATATAATCTCTGTACATGGAGATATATTAATGTAAGGCTCATCAGAACTAATATAATCTCTGTACATGGTGATATATTAATTTAAGGCTCTTTAGAACTAATATAATCTCTGTACATGGAGATATATTAATGTAAGGCTCATCAGAACTAATATAATCTCTGTACATGGAGATATATTAATCTAAGGCTCATCAGAACTAATATAATCTCTCTACTTGGTGATATATTAATCTAAGGCTCATCAGAACTAATATAATCTATGTACATGGAGATATATTAATGTAAGGCTCATCAGAACTAATATAATCTCTGTACATGGTGATATATTAATTTAAGGCTCATCAGAACTAATATAATCTCTGTACATGGAGATATATTAATCTAAGGCTCATCAGAACTAATAAAACCTCTATACATGGTGATATATTAATCAAAGGCTCATCAGAATTAATATAATCTCTGTACATGGAGATATATTAATGTAAGGCTCATCAGAACTAATATAATCTCTGTACATGGTGATATATTAATTTAAGGCTCTTTAGAACTAATATAATCTCTGTACATGGAGATATATTAATGTAAGGCTCATCAGAACTAATATAATCTCTGTACATGGAGATATATTAATCTAAGGCTCATCAGAACTAATATAATCTCTCTACTTGGTGATATATTAATCTAAGGCTCATCAGAACTAATATAATCTATGTACATGGAGATATATTAATGTAAGGCTCATCAGAACTAATATAATCTCTGTACATGGTGATATATTAATTTAAGGCTCATCAGAACTAATATAATCTCTGTACATGGAGATATATTAATCTAAGGTTCATCAGAACTAATAAAACCTCTATACATGGTGATATATTAATCAAAGGCTCATCAGAACTAATATAATCTCTGTACATGGAGATATATTAATGTAAGGCTCATCAGAACTAATATAATCTCTGTACATGGTGATATATTAATTTAAGGCTCATTAGAACTAATATAATCTCTGTACATGGAGATATATTAATGTAAGGCTCATCAGAACTAATATAATCTCTGTACATGGAGATATATTAATCTAAGGCTCATCAGAACTAATATAATCTCTGTACATGGAGATATATTAATGTAAGGCTCATCAGAGCTAATATAATCTCTGTACATGAAGATATATTAATCTAAGGCTCATCAGAACTAATATAATCTCTGTACATGGTGATATATTAATGTAAGGCTCATCAGAACTAATATAATCTCTGTACATGGAGATATATTAATCTAAGGCTCATCAGAACTAATATAATCTCTGTACATGGAGATATATTAATCTAAGGTTCATCAGAACTAATATAATCTCTGTACATGGAGATATATTAATCTAATACTCACCAGAACTAATATAATCTCTGTACATGGTGATATATTAATGTAAGGCTCATCAGAACTAATATAATCTCTGTACATCGTGATATATTAATTTAAGGCTCATCAGAACTAATATAATCTCTGTACATGGAGATATATTAATCTAAGGTTCATCAGAACTAATAAAACCTCTATACATGGTGATATATTAATCAAAGGCTCATCAGAACTAATATAATCTCTGTACATGGTGATATATTAATCTAAAGCTCATCAGAACTAATATAATCTCTGTACATGGTGATATATTAATCTAATACTCACCAGAACTAATATAATCTCTGTACATGGTGATATATTAATATAAGGCTCATCAGAAATAATATAATCTCTGTACATGTTTATATATTAATTTAAGGCTCATCAGAACTAATATAATCTCTGTACATGGAGATATATTAATCTAAGGCTCATCAGAACTAATGTAATCTCTGTACATGGAGATATATTAATGTAAGGCTCATCAGAACTAATATAATCTCTATACATGGAGATATATTAATCTAAGGCTCATCAGAACTAATATAATCTCTGTACATGGTGATATATTAATGTAAGGCTCACCAGAACTAATATAATCTCTGCACATGGAGATATATTAATGTAAGGCTCACCAGAACTAATATAATCTCTGTACATGGAGATATATTAATCTAAGGCTCATCAGAACTAATATATTCTCTGTACATGGTGATATATTAATCTAAGGCTCATCAGAACTAATATAATCTCTGTACATGGTGATATATTAATCTAAGGCTCATCAGAACTAATATAATCTCTGTACATGGTGATATATTAATCTAAGGCTCATCAGAACTAATATAATCTCTGTACATGGAGATATATTAATCTAAGGCTCATCAGAACTAATATAATCTCTGTACATGGAGATATATTAATCTAAGGTTCATCAGAACTAATATAATCTCTGTACATTAAGATATATTAATCTAATGCTCACCAAAACTAATATAATCTCTGTACATGGTGATATATTAATGTAAGGCTCATCAGAACTAATATAATCTCTGTACATGGTGATATATTAATCTAAGGCTCATCTGAACTAATATAATCTCTGTACATGGAGATATATTAATGTAAGGCTCATCAGAAGTAATATAATCTCTGTACATGGAGATATATTAATCTAAGGCTCATCAGAACTAATATAATCTCTGTACATGGAGATATATTAATCTAAGGCTCATCAGAACTAAGATAATCTCTGTACATGGAGATATATTAAACTAAGGCTCATCAGAACTAATATAATCTCTCTACTTGGTGATATATTAATCTAAGGCTCATCAGAACTAATATAATCTCTGTACATGGAGATATATTAATGTAAGGCTCATCAGAACTAATATAATCTCTGTACATGGTGATATATTAATTTAAGGCTCAACAGAACTAATATAATCTCTGTACATGGAGATATATTAATCTAAGGCTCATCAGAACTAATAAAACCTCTATACATGGTGATATATTAATCAAAGGCTCATCAGAACTAATATAATCTCTGTACATGGAGATATATTAATGTAAGGCTCATCAGAACTAATATAATCTCTGTACATGGTGATATATTAATTTAAGGCTCATTAGAACTAATATAATCTCTGTACATGGAGATATATTAATGTAAGGCTCATCAGAACTAATATAATCTCTGTACATGGAGATATATTAATCTAAGGCTCATCAGAACTAATATAATCTCTGTACATGGAGATATATTAATCTAAGGCTCATCAGAGCTAATATAATCTCTGTACATGAAGATATATTAATCTAAGGCTCATCAGAACTAATATAATCTCTGTACATGGAGATATATTAATGTAAGTCTCATCAGAACTAATATAATCTCTGTACATGGAGATATATTAATGTAAGGCTCATCAGAACTAATATAATCTCTGTACATGGAGATATATTAATGTAAGGCTCATCAGAACTAATATAATCTCGGTACATGGAGATATATTAATCTAAGGCTCATCAGAACTAATATAATCTCTGTACATGTTGATATATTAATCTAAGGCTCATCAGAACTAATATAATCTCTGTACATGGTGATATATTAATGTAAGGCTCACCAGAACTAATATAATCTCTGCACATGGAGATATATTAATGTAAGGTTCATCAGAACTAATATAATCTCTGTACATGGAGATATATTAATCTAAGGCTCATCAGAACTAATATAATCTCTGTACATGGAGATATATTAATCTAAGGCTCATCAGAACTAATATAATCTCTCTACTTGGTGATATATTAATCTAAGGCTCATCAGAACTAATATAATCTCTGTACATGGAGATATATTAATGTAAGGCTCATCAGAACTAATATAATCACTGTACATGGTGATATATTAATTTAAGGCTCATCAGAACTAATATAATCTCTGTACATGGAGATATATTAATCCAAGGTTCATCAGAACTAATAAAACCCCTATACATGGTGATATATTAATCAAAGGCTCATCAGAACTAATATAATCTCTGTACATGGAGATATATTAATGTAAGGCTCATCAGAACTAATATAATCTCTGTACATGGTGATATATTAATTTAAGGCTCATTAGAACTAATATAATCTCTGTACATGGAGATATATTAATGTAAGGCTCATCAGAACTAATATAATCTCTGTACATGGAGATATATTAATCTAAGGCTCATCAGAACTAATATAATCTCTGTACATGGAGATATATTAATGTAAGGCTCATCAGAGCTAATATAATCTCTGTACATGAAGATATATTAATCTAAGGCTCATCAGAACTAATATAATCTCTGTACATGGTGATATATTAATGTAAGGATCATCAGAACTAATATAATCTCTGTACATGGAGATATATTAATCTAAGGCTCATCAAAACTAATATAATCTCTGTACATGGAGATATATTAATCTAAGGTTCATCAGAACTAATATAATCTCTGTACATGGAGATATATTAATCTAATACTCACCAGAACTAATATAATCTCTGTACATGGTGATATATTAATGTAAGGCTCATCAGAACTAATATAATCTCTGTACATGTTTATATATTAATTTAAGGCTCATCAGAACTAATATAATCTCTGTACATGGAGATATATTAATCTAAGGCTCATCAGAACTAATGTAATCTCTGTACATGGAGATATATTAATGTAAGGCTCATCAGAACTAATATAATCTCTATGCATGGAGATATATTAATCTAAGGCTCATCAGAACTAATATAATCTCTGTACATGGTGATATATTAATGTAAGGCTCACCAGAACTAATATAATCTCTGCACATGGAGATATATTAATGTAAGGCTCATCAGAACTAATATAATCTCGGTACATGGAGATATATTAATCTAAGGCTCATCAGAACTAATATAATCTCTGTACATGGTGATATATTAATCTAAGGCTCATCAGAACTAATATAATCTCTGTACATGGTGATATATTAATCTAAGGCTCATCAGAACTAATATAATCTCTGTACATGGTGATATATTAATCTAAGGCTCCTCAGAACTAATATAATCTCTGTACATGGAGATATATTAATCTAAGGCTCATCAGAACTAATATAATCTCTGTACATGGAGATATATTAATCTAAGGCTCATCAGAACTAATATAATCTCTGTACATGGAGATATATTAATCTAAGGTTCATCAGAACTAATATAATCTCTGTACATGGAGATATATTAATCTAATGCTCACCAAAACTAATATAATCTCTGTACATGGTGATATATTAATGTAAGGCTCATCAGAACTAATATAATCTCTATACATGGTGATATATTAATCTAAAGCTCATCAGAACTAATATAATCTCTGTACATGGAGATATATTAATGTAATGCTCATCAGAAGTAATGTAATCTCTGTACATGGAGATATATTAATGTAAGGCTCATCAGAACTAATATAATCTCTGTACATGGAGATATATTAATGTAAGGCTCATCAGAACTAATATAATCTCTGTACATGGTGATATATTAATTTAAGGCTCATCAAAACTAATATAATCTCTGTACATGGAGATATATTAATCTAAGGCTCATCAGAACTAATAAAACCTCTGTACATGGAGATATATTAATCTAAGGCTCATCAGAACTAATATAATCTCTTTACATGGAGATATATTAATCTAAGGCTCATCAGAACTAATATAATCTCTGTACATGGAGATATATTAATCTAAGGCTCATCAGAACTAATATAATCTCTGTACATGGTGATATATTAATGTAAGGCTCACCAGAACTAATATAATCTCTGCACATGGAGATATATTAATGTAAGGTTCATCAGACCTAATATAATCTCTATACATGGAGATATATTAATGTAAGGCTCATCAGAACTAATATAATCTCTGTACAGGGAGATATATTAATCTAAGGCTCATCAGAACTAATATAATCTCTGTACATGGAGATATATTAATCTAAGGCTCATCAGAACTAATATAATCTCTCTACTTGGTGATATATTAATCTAAGGCTCATCAGAACTAATATAATCTCTGTACATGGAGATATATTAATGTAAGGCTCATCAGAACTAATATAATCTCTGTACATGGAGATATATTAATGTAAGGCTCATCAGAACTAATATAATCTCTGTACATGGAGATATATTAATCTAAGGCTCATCAGAAATAATAAAACCTCTATACATGGTGATATATTAATGAAAGGCTCATCAGAACTAATATAATCTCTGTACATGGAGATATATTAATGTAAGGCTCATCAGAACTAATATAATCTCTGTACGTGGTGATATATTAATTTAAGGCTCATTAGAACTAATATAATCTCTGTACATGGAGATATATTAATGTAAGGCTCATCAGAACTAATATAATCTCTGTACATGGAGATATATTAATGTAAGGCTCATCAGAACTAATATAATCTCTGTACATGGAGATATATTAATCTAAGGCTCATCAGAACTAATATAATCTCTGTACATGGAGATATATTAATCTAAGGTTCATCAGAACTAATATAATCTCTGTACATGGAGATATATTAATCTAATGCTCACCAAAACTAATATAATCTCTGTACATGGTGATATATTAATGTAAGGCTCATCAGAACTAATATAATCTCTGTACATGGTGATATATTAATCTAAAGCTCATCAGAACTAATATAATCTCTGTACATGGAGATATATTAATGTAATGCTCATCAGAAGTAATGTAATCTCTGTACATGGAGATATATTAATGTAAGGCTCATCAGAACTAATATAATCTCTGTACATGGAGATATATTAATGTAAGGCTCATCAGAACTAATATAATCTCTGTACATGGTGATATATTAATTTAAGGCTCATCAAAACTAATATAATCTCTGTACATGGAGATATATTAATCTAAGGCTCATCAGAACTAATAAAACCTCTGTACATGGAGATATATTAATCTAAGGCTCATCAGAACTAATATAATCTCTTTACATGGAGATATATTAATCTAAGGCTCATCAGAACTAATATAATCTCTGTACATGGAGATATATTAATCTAAGGCTCATCAGAACTAATATAATCTCTGTACATGGTGATATATTAATGTAAGGCTCACCAGAACTAATATAATCTCTGCACATGGAGATATATTAATGTAAGGTTCATCAGACCTAATATAATCTCTATACATGGAGATATATTAATGTAAGGCTCATCAGAACTAATATAATCTCTGTACAGGGAGATATATTAATCTAAGGCTCATCAGAACTAATATAATCTCTGTACATGGAGATATATTAATCTAAGGCTCATCAGAACTAATATAATCTCTCTACTTGGTGATATATTAATCTAAGGCTCATCAGAACTAATATAATCTCTGTACATGGAGATATATTAATGTAAGGCTCATCAGAACTAATATAATCACTGTACATGGTGATATATTAATTTAAGGCTCATCAGAACTAATATAATCTCTGTACATGGAGATATATTAATCCAAGGTTCATCAGAACTAATAAAACCCCTATACATGGTGATATATTAATCAAAGGCTCATCAGAACTAATATAATCTCTGTACATGGAGATATATTAATGTAAGGCTCATCAGAACTAATATAATCTCTGTACATGGTGATATATTAATTTAAGGCTCATTAGAACTAATATAATCTCTGTACATGGAGATATATTAATGTAAGGCTCATCAGAACTAATATAATCTCTGTACATGGAGATATATTAATCTAAGGCTCATCAGAACTAATATAATCTCTGTACATGGAGATATATTAATGTAAGGCTCATCAGAGCTAATATAATCTCTGTACATGAAGATATATTAATCTAAGGCTCATCAGAACTAATATAATCTCTGTACATGGTGATATATTAATGTAAGGATCATCAGAACTAATATAATCTCTGTACATGGAGATATATTAATCTAAGGCTCATCAAAACTAATATAATCTCTGTACATGGAGATATATTAATCTAAGGTTCATCAGAACTAATATAATCTCTGTACATGGAGATATATTAATCTAATACTCACCAGAACTAATATAATCTCTGTACATGGTGATATATTAATGTAAGGCTCATCAGAACTAATATAATCTCTGTACATGTTTATATATTAATTTAAGGCTCATCAGAACTAATATAATCTCTATGCATGGAGATATATTAATCTAAGGCTCATCAGAACTAATATAATCTCTGTACATGGTGATATATTAATGTAAGGCTCACCAGAACTAATATAATCTCTGCACATGGAGATATATTAATGTAAGGCTCATCAGAACTAATATAATCTCGGTACATGGAGATATATTAATCTAAGGCTCATCAGAACTAATATAATCTCTGTACATGGTGATATATTAATCTAAGGCTCATCAGAACTAATATAATCTCTGTACATGGTGATATATTAATCTAAGGCTCATCAGAACTAATATAATCTCTGTACATGGTGATATATTAATCTAAGGCTCCTCAGAACTAATATAATCTCTGTACATGGAGATATATTAATCTAAGGCTCATCAGAACTAATATAATCTCTGTACATGGAGATATATTAATCTAAGGCTCATCAGAACTAATATAATCTCTGTACATGGAGATATATTAATCTAAGGTTCATCAGAACTAATATAATCTCTGTACATGGAGATATATTAATCTAATGCTCACCAAAACTAATATAATCTCTGTACATGGTGATATATTAATGTAAGGCTCATCAGAACTAATATAATCTCTGTACATGGTGATATATTAATCTAAAGCTCATCAGAACTAATATAATCTCTGTACATGGAGATATATTAATGTAATGCTCATCAGAAGTAATGTAATCTCTGTACATGGAGATATATTAATGTAAGGCTCATCAGAACTAATATAATCTCTGTACATGGAGATATATTAATGTAAGGCTCATCAGAACTAATATAATCTCTGTACATGGTGATATATTAATTTAAGGCTCATCAAAACTAATATAATCTCTGTACATGGAGATATATTAATCTAAGGCTCATCAGAACTAATAAAACCTCTGTACATGGAGATATATTAATCTAAGGCTCATCAGAACTAATATAATCTCTTTACATGGAGATATATTAATCTAAGGCTCATCAGAACTAATATAATCTCTGTACATGGAGATATATTAATCTAAGGCTCATCAGAACTAATATAATCTCTGTACATGGTGATATATTAATGTAAGGCTCACCAGAACTAATATAATCTCTGCACATGGAGATATATTAATGTAAGGTTCATCAGACCTAATATAATCTCTATACATGGAGATATATTAATGTAAGGCTCATCAGAACTAATATAATCTCTGTACAGGGAGATATATTAATCTAAGGCTCATCAGAACTAATATAATCTCTGTACATGGAGATATATTAATCTAAGGCTCATCAGAACTAATATAATCTCTCTACTTGGTGATATATTAATCTAAGGCTCATCAGAACTAATATAATCTCTGTACATGGAGATATATTAATGTAAGGCTCATCAGAACTAATATAATCTCTGTACATGGAGATATATTAATGTAAGGCTCATCAGAACTAATATAATCTCTGTACATGGAGATATATTAATCTAAGGCTCATCAGAAATAATAAAACCTCTATACATGGTGATATATTAATGAAAGGCTCATCAGAACTAATATAATCTCTGTACATGGAGATATATTAATGTAAGGCTCATCAGAACTAATATAATCTCTGTACGTGGTGATATATTAATTTAAGGCTCATTAGAACTAATATAATCTCTGTACATGGAGATATATTAATGTAAGGCTCATCAGAACTAATATAATCTCTGTACATGGAGATATATTAATCTAAGGCTCATCAGAACTAATATAATCTCTGTACATGGAGATATATTAATGTAAGGCTCATCTGAGCTAATATAATCTCTGTACATGAAGATATATTAATCTAAGGCTCATCAGAACTAATATAATCTCTGTACATGGTGATATATTAATGTAAGGCTCATCAGAACTAATATAATCTCTGTACATGGATATATATTAATGTAAGGCTCATCAGAACTAATATAATCTCTGTACATGGAGATATATTAATGTAAGGCTCATCAGAACTAATATAATCTCTATACATGGAGATATATTAATCTAAGGCTCATCAGAACTAATATAATCTCTGTACATGGTGATATATTAATGTAAGGCTCATCAGAACTAATATAATCTCTGTACATGGAGATATATTAATGTAAGGCTCATCAGAACTAATATAATCTCTGTACATGTTTATATATTAATTTAAGGCTCATCAGAACTAATATAATCTCTGTACATGGAGATATATTAATCTAAGGCTCATCAGAACTAATGTAATCTCTGTACATGGAGATATATTAATGTAAGGCTCATCAGAACTAATATAATCTCTATGCATGGAGATATATTAATCTAAGGCTCATCAGAACTAATATAATCTCTGTACATGGTGATATATTAATGTAAGGCTCACCAGAACTAATATAATCTCTGCACATGGAGATATATTAATGTAAGGCTCATCAGAACTAATATAATCTCGGTACATGGAGATATATTAATCTAAGGCTCATCAGAACTAATATAATCTCTGTACATGGTGATATATTAATCTAAGGCTCATCAGAACTAATATAATCTCTGTACATGGTGATATATTAATCTAAGGCTCATCAGAACTAATATAATCTCTGTACATGGTGATATATTAATCTAAGGCTCCTCAGAACTAATATAATCTCTGTACATGGAGATATATTAATCTAAGGCTCATCAGAACTAATATAATCTCTGTACATGGAGATATATTAATCTAAGGCTCATCAGAACTAATATAATCTCTGTACATGGAGATATATTAATCTAAGGTTCATCAGAACTAATATAATCTCTGTACATGGAGATATATTAATCTAATGCTCACCAAAACTAATATAATCTCTGTACATGGTGATATATTAATGTAAGGCTCATCAGAACTAATATAATCTCTGTACATGGTGATATATTAATCTAAAGCTCATCAGAACTAATATAATCTCTGTACATGGAGATATATTAATGTAATGCTCATCAGAAGTAATGTAATCTCTGTACATGGAGATATATTAATGTAAAGCTCATCAGAACTAATATAATCTCTGTACATGGAGATATATTAATGTAAGGCTCATCAGAACTAATATAATCTCTGTACATGGTGATATATTAATTTAAGGCTCATCAAAACTAATATAATCTCTGTACATGGAGATATATTAATCTAAGGCTCATCAGAACTAATAAAACCTCTGTACATGGAGATATATTAATCTAAGGCTCATCAGAACTAATATAATCTCTTTACATGGAGATATATTAATCTAAGGCTCATCAGAACTAATATAATCTCTGTACATGGAGATATATTAATCTAAGGCTCATCAGAACTAATATAATCTCTGTACATGGTGATATATTAATGTAAGGCTCACCAGAACTAATATAATCTCTGCACATGGAGATATATTAATGTAAGGTTCATCAGACCTAATATAATCTCTATACATGGAGATATATTAATGTAAGGCTCATCAGAACTAATATAATCTCTGTACAGGGAGATATATTAATCTAAGGCTCATCAGAACTAATATAATCTCTGTACATGGAGATATATTAATCTAAGGCTCATCAGAACTAATATAATCTCTCTACTTGGTGATATATTAATCTAAGGCTCATCAGAACTAATATAATCTCTGTACATGGAGATATATTAATGTAAGGCTCATCAGAACTAATATAATCTCTGTACATGGAGATATATTAATGTAAGGCTCATCAGAACTAATATAATCTCTGTACATGGAGATATATTAATCTAAGGCTCATCAGAAATAATAAAACCTCTATACATGGTGATATATTAATGAAAGGCTCATCAGAACTAATATAATCTCTGTACATGGAGATATATTAATGTAAGGCTCATCAGAACTAATATAATCTCTGTACGTGGTGATATATTAATTTAAGGCTCATTAGAACTAATATAATCTCTGTACATGGAGATATATTAATGTAAGGCTCATCAGAACTAATATAATCTCTGTACATGGAGATATATTAATCTAAGGCTCATCAGAACTAATATAATCTCTGTACATGGAGATATATTAATGTAAGGCTCATCTGAGCTAATATAATCTCTGTACATGAAGATATATTAATCTAAGGCTCATCAGAACTAATATAATCTCTGTACATGGTGATATATTAATGTAAGGCTCATCAGAACTAATATAATCTCTGTACATGGATATATATTAATGTAAGGCTCATCAGAACTAATATAATCTCTGTACATGGAGATATATTAATGTAAGGCTCATCAGAACTAATATAATCTCTATACATGGAGATATATTAATCTAAGGCTCATCAGAACTAATATAATCTCTGTACATGGTGATATATTAATGTAAGGCTCATCAGAACTAATATAATCTCTGTACATGGAGATATATTAATGTAAGGCTCATCAGAACTAATATAATCTCTGTACATGGAGATATATTAATGTAAGGCTCATCAGAACTAATATAATCTCGGTACATGGAGATATATTAATCTAAGGCTCATCAGAAGTAATATAATCTCTGTACATGGAGATATATTAATGTAAGGCTCACCAGAACTAATATAATCTCTGCACATGGAGATATATTAATGTAAGGCTCATCAGAACTAATATAATCTCTGTACATGGAGATATATTAATCTAAGGCTCATCAGAACTAATATAATCTCTGTACATGGTGATATATTAATCTAAGGCTCATCAGAACTAATATAATCTCTGTACATGGTGATATATTAATGTAAGGCTCACCAGAACTAATATAATCTCTGCACATGGAGATATATTAATGTAAGGTTCATCAGAACTAATATAATCTCTGTACATGGAGATATATTAATCTAAGGCTCATCAGAACTAATATAATCTCTGTACATGGTGATATATTAATGTAAGGCTCACCAGAACTAATATAATCTCTGCACATGGAGATATATTAATGTAAGGTTCATCAGAATTAATATAATCTCTGTACATGGAGATATATTAATCTAAGGCTCATCAGAACTAATATAATATCTCTACTTGGTGATATATTAATCTAAGGCTCATCAGAACTAATATAATCTCTGTACATGGAGATATATTAATGTAAGGCTCATCAGAACTAATATAATCTCTGTACATGGAGATATATTAATGTAAGGCTCATCAGAACTAATATAATCTCTATACATGGAGATATATTATTAATATAATCTCTGTACATGGAGATATATTAATCTAAGGCTCATCAGAACTAATATAATCTCTGTACATGGAGATATATTAATCTAAGGCTCATCAGAACTAATATAATCTCTGTACATGGAGATATATTAATCTAAGGCTCATCAGAACTAATATAATCTCTGTACATGGTGATATATTAATGTAAGGCTCACCAGAACTAATATAATCTCTGCACATGGAGATATATTAATGTAAGGTTCATCAGAACTAATATAATCTCTGTACATGGAGATATATTAATCTAAGGCTCATCAGAACTAATATAATCTCTGTACATGGAGATATATTAATCTAAGGCTCATCAGAACTAATATAATCTCTGTACATGGAGATATATTAATCTAAGGCTCATCAGAACTAATATAATCTCTCTACTTGGTGATATATTAATCTAAGGCTCATCAGAACTAATATAATCTCTGTACATGGAGATATATTAATGTAAGGCTCATCAGAACTAATATAATCTCTGTACATGGAGATATATTAATGTAAGGCTCATCAGAACTAATATAATCTCTGTACATGGTGATATATTAATTTAAGGCTCATCAGAACTAATATAATCTCTGTACATGGAGATATATTAATCTAAGGCTCATCAGAAATAATAAAACCTCTATACATGGTGATATATTAATCAAAGGCTCATCAGAACTAATATAATCTCTGTACATGGAGATATATTAATCTAAGGCTCATCAGAACTAATATAATCTCTGTACATGGTGATATATTAATTTAAGGCTCATTAGAACTAATATAATCTCTGTACATGGAGATATATTAATGTAAGGCTCATCAGAACTAATATAATCTCTGTACATGGAGATATATTAATGTAAGGCTCATCAGAACTAATATAATCTCTGTACATGGAGATATATTAATGTAAGGCTCATCAGAACTAATATAATCTCTGTACATGGAGATATATTAATGTAAGGCTCATCAGAACTAATATAATCTCTGTACATGGAGATATATTAATCTAAGGCTCATCAGAAATAATAAAACCTCTATACATGGTGATATATTAATGAAAGGCTCATCAGAACTAATATAATCTCTGTACATGGAGATATATTAATGTAAGGCTCATCAGAACTAATATAATCTCTGTACGTGGTGATATATTAATTTAAGGCTCATTAGAACTAATATAATCTCTGTACATGGAGATATATTAATGTAAGGCTCATCAGAACTAATATAATCTCTGTACATGGAGATATATTAATGTAAGGCTCATCTGAGCTAATATAATCTCTGTACATGAAGATATATTAATCTAAGGCTCATCAGAACTAATATAATCTCTGTACATGGTGATATATTAATGTAAGGCTCATCAGAACTAATATAATCTCTGTACATGGATATATATTAATGTAAGGCTCATCAGAACTAATATAATCTCTGTACATGGAGATATATTAATGTAAGGCTCATCAGAACTAATATAATCTCTATACATGGAGATATATTAATCTAAGGCTCATCAGAACTAATATAATCTCTGTACATGGTGATATATTAATGTAAGGCTCATCAGAACTAATATAATCTCTGTACATGGAGATATATTAATGTAAGGCTCATCAGAACTAATATAATCTCTGTACATGTTTATATATTAATTTAAGGCTCATCAGAACTAATATAATCTCTGTACATGGAGATATATTAATCTAAGGCTCATCAGAACTAATGTAATCTCTGTACATGGAGATATATTAATGTAAGGCTCATCAGAACTAATATAATCTCTATGCATGGAGATATATTAATCTAAGGCTCATCAGAACTAATATAATCTCTGTACATGGTGATATATTAATGTAAGGCTCACCAGAACTAATATAATCTCTGCACATGGAGATATATTAATGTAAGGCTCATCAGAACTAATATAATCTCGGTACATGGAGATATATTAATCTAAGGCTCATCAGAACTAATATAATCTCTGTACATGGTGATATATTAATCTAAGGCTCATCAGAACTAATATAATCTCTGTACATGGTGATATATTAATCTAAGGCTCATCAGAACTAATATAATCTCTGTACATGGTGATATATTAATCTAAGGCTCCTCAGAACTAATATAATCTCTGTACATGGAGATATATTAATCTAAGGCTCATCAGAACTAATATAATCTCTGTACATGGAGATATATTAATCTAAGGCTCATCAGAACTAATATAATCTCTGTACATGGAGATATATTAATCTAAGGTTCATCAGAACTAATATAATCTCTGTACATGGAGATATATTAATCTAATGCTCACCAAAACTAATATAATCTCTGTACATGGTGATATATTAATGTAAGGCTCATCAGAACTAATATAATCTCTGTACATGGTGATATATTAATCTAAAGCTCATCAGAACTAATATAATCTCTGTACATGGAGATATATTAATGTAATGCTCATCAGAAGTAATGTAATCTCTGTACATGGAGATATATTAATGTAAGGCTCATCAGAACTAATATAATCTCTGTACATGGAGATATATTAATGTAAGGCTCATCAGAACTAATATAATCTCTGTACATGGTGATATATTAATTTAAGGCTCATCAAAACTAATATAATCTCTGTACATGGAGATATATTAATCTAAGGCTCATCAGAACTAATAAAACCTCTGTACATGGAGATATATTAATCTAAGGCTCATCAGAACTAATATAATCTCTTTACATGGAGATATATTAATCTAAGGCTCATCAGAACTAATATAATCTCTGTACATGGAGATATATTAATCTAAGGCTCATCAGAACTAATATAATCTCTGTACATGGTGATATATTAATGTAAGGCTCACCAGAACTAATATAATCTCTGCACATGGAGATATATTAATGTAAGGTTCATCAGACCTAATATAATCTCTATACATGGAGATATATTAATGTAAGGCTCATCAGAACTAATATAATCTCTGTACAGGGAGATATATTAATCTAAGGCTCATCAGAACTAATATAATCTCTGTACATGGAGATATATTAATCTAAGGCTCATCAGAACTAATATAATCTCTCTACTTGGTGATATATTAATCTAAGGCTCATCAGAACTAATATAATCTCTGTACATGGAGATATATTAATGTAAGGCTCATCAGAACTAATATAATCACTGTACATGGTGATATATTAATTTAAGGCTCATCAGAACTAATATAATCTCTGTACATGGAGATATATTAATCCAAGGTTCATCAGAACTAATAAAACCCCTATACATGGTGATATATTAATCAAAGGCTCATCAGAACTAATATAATCTCTGTACATGGAGATATATTAATGTAAGGCTCATCAGAACTAATATAATCTCTGTACATGGTGATATATTAATTTAAGGCTCATTAGAACTAATATAATCTCTGTACATGGAGATATATTAATGTAAGGCTCATCAGAACTAATATAATCTCTGTACATGGAGATATATTAATCTAAGGCTCATCAGAACTAATATAATCTCTGTACATGGAGATATATTAATGTAAGGCTCATCAGAGCTAATATAATCTCTGTACATGAAGATATATTAATCTAAGGCTCATCAGAACTAATATAATCTCTGTACATGGTGATATATTAATGTAAGGATCATCAGAACTAATATAATCTCTGTACATGGAGATATATTAATCTAAGGCTCATCAAAACTAATATAATCTCTGTACATGGAGATATATTAATCTAAGGTTCATCAGAACTAATATAATCTCTGTACATGGAGATATATTAATCTAATACTCACCAGAACTAATATAATCTCTGTACATGGTGATATATTAATGTAAGGCTCATCAGAACTAATATAATCTCTGTACATGTTTATATATTAATTTAAGGCTCATCAGAACTAATATAATCTCTATGCATGGAGATATATTAATCTAAGGCTCATCAGAACTAATATAATCTCTGTACATGGTGATATATTAATGTAAGGCTCACCAGAACTAATATAATCTCTGCACATGGAGATATATTAATGTAAGGCTCATCAGAACTAATATAATCTCGGTACATGGAGATATATTAATCTAAGGCTCATCAGAACTAATATAATCTCTGTACATGGTGATATATTAATCTAAGGCTCATCAGAACTAATATAATCTCTGTACATGGTGATATATTAATCTAAGGCTCATCAGAACTAATATAATCTCTGTACATGGTGATATATTAATCTAAGGCTCCTCAGAACTAATATAATCTCTGTACATGGAGATATATTAATCTAAGGCTCATCAGAACTAATATAATCTCTGTACATGGAGATATATTAATCTAAGGCTCATCAGAACTAATATAATCTCTGTACATGGAGATATATTAATCTAAGGTTCATCAGAACTAATATAATCTCTGTACATGGAGATATATTAATCTAATGCTCACCAAAACTAATATAATCTCTGTACATGGTGATATATTAATGTAAGGCTCATC
>OY804579.1:33921917-34126166 GCA_963680875.1 Bathymodiolus brooksi
GGAAAATACAGAAATATATTCTTCTCTGAAGCTATTGCACTGATTGAACCTAAACTGTGCATCAATCATTGGAAGGTCCTTTACAAACTTTGTGTTTTTTATGTTGATCGTAATTCCAAGATGACGCAGGATATAGTTTTTACATAGGACCAATTGGTTTTTTTTATTACCAGGTGAACGATACAGGCTCTTGAGAGCCTCTGGTATTGGTGGAGGAAAATGGAGTACCTGGAGAAAACCACAGACCTGTCACAAGTCACTGACAAACTTTATCACATAATGTTGTATCCAGTACATCTCGCCTGAGTGGTGATAGACACTGATTACAGTTGTAAATCCAACTATCATATGATCATGACCATGACAACCCCTTGCCTATAATATATATATAAATATTTAAAATTCAAATTTGAATAAAGACAAAATTACTTTTAGTATTATTGATTCTATGTATTTAATTGTTATATACATTTTTGTATTTGAAGCATTTTATAATATCGATTTGAAAATGTATATAGACACAAGTGAAAAAAACTATTTGGGTAAGGGTTAGTTTTAATCCTAACCCTAACCCATGTGATGTCAAATAATTTGTTCTACTATATATTTTCAAATCAAGTATTTTAATTATTGTTATACATGTAGTCAAGTGGTCCAGAAGACATTTAACTCCTAACCCTGAGTGGACATGTTTCAGCTCACCTGGTCCAAATGACCATGTGACCTATTGCCATCATATTCAACATGGCTGCTAGTGCCATTAATGCAATTTGATTGGCTGCACTTTAGATATCTCTGTATTTCAAAAATTGCAGTGGTTTGAAATTGAATAGTGTGTGAATGATCTTTACAAAGTTTGTGATGTTTGTGCTGATCAGAAATCCAAGATGGGTGTCACTGCAGAACGTCATTTTACACATGACCCTATATGGGTGGCTCAATGGGTTAGGTAGTTGAATTACCTAACAACTCGTACAAGCCTATCACCAATACAGCGTGGGTTCGCGCCCGGCTTTGTAAATTACAATAAAGGGTGTACTTGACTCACAGCCGCAAGTGATAAAGTTTACCAGTTGCTTGCCCATGGTCGGTGGTTCTCTCCGGTTTCTTTCACCACTAAATCTGGTCGCCATGATATTGCTGAAAGTGGCGTTAAACACAATGAATCAAATCAAATTAAACCAATGCCCACCCTGAATACAATGGTTCATTAGGAGCTACTGCAAGTTGTCTTAATGAGCAAGGAGTGTGGCATTCTTTATACACCAATTTCTAAACAGTTTTACCCTGCTGCATAGAAACCAAACTACCTCTTTCTATATCACATGGTTAAAGAATAGCCATGCAGAAAACTGTTTAAAAAGATGCAATAAAGAAATATTAAAATACCTTCCCAGAAACCATGTAAATGATGATTGGATAATAAATTTATCATTTATAGCATGGTGAACAATGGTGTAATATCGTGTTTTAGTTGTAGGTGGCATTAACACAGGATTATATATATTGAACTTACTTTGAAGATATATATAAATCCTGTTTAGTCCCACTCTATGTAAAAAGTATACATTTTTCATGGGATTGGGACTGAGACAGGATTGATATATTATTTAAGGAATATTTGAATTTGTTGAACAGGTTATACGATATAACCTGGTTTGGGTCAGCGAAGCGATTTATGAAAAGCGTAAACTGACCCAAACCAGGTTAACCAGGTTATACAAGTATAACCTGTTCAACAATTTCAAATATTCCTTATAATTTAATTTTCACAACAAAATTTAATGATTCCTCGATTTTATTTACGATTATTTCATGTAACTATTTGAATTTGTCGTTGGCGGATGAACACGTTGGTGACGTCACAATACCAACCCAGTTATCAAGTATAACCAAAATTTTCTCCAGGCGGATTAACCAATCAGATTGCAGTATTCAAATCAAATTAAATTATACTAATAGAATACACTTCTGTATGAATCCTGTTTTAGTCCCACCCTTAATGTAAACAAAGTGCAAATTTCACATAGAGGTGGAACTATAACAGGATTAAGGGCAAAATAACAGAATAAATCACAATATTTTAATGCAATTTATTCTATCCTTGTAGGTAAATTCCACCTGGGACTAAAACAGGATTATGCTGAGCAAGGCTCAAGTGAGCCTCTTATTATAAAAAATAAATTGTCCATGCCAGAACTTTTTTTTTATTTTCTAGCAATTCTTAAGATGTATTTCTATAACTTAAGAACATATTGTCTGCAATTATTTTATTTATTAACACTTCAAAAAATGGAACAAAATGAAGGAGAGTGAGTTTGTCCTTAAAACTTAATTTTTAAATTTTAATAATTTTTATTTAATAAAAAAATTCACAGTAAAACTCAGTAATCATGTTATTTTGATATGTTTATTAGTTGACTTGTATCATTTAAAGATTTATCACATTAACGTATGTCAGGTTTTAAATTTAAATAGATCTTTATTTTTATTTCAGGTCTATCCAGTGAACAGTGACTTGTCTCCCTTTGTTTAAATGTCCATGCCATGGAAGCGTGTGTTTGTAAACACTAAAACTTCAAAACAAATGGAGGATGTGTCATCAAAGACATGCTTTTGATTTTAAATAGAAAATTCAAGTGTTTTAAAGGATTATTTCTACTTCATGTGATACACATTTTCTTGTTTTTCTGGAATTTTACTTGGAGATTCAGTGATTTAATATTGATTTTGAATGTTGCATATGTGTGGGACTATCTGTCACATTGTTATCGATGCAACACATTGTTTGAGAGCTTATTATTGTATGAATGACAGTTGTCAAGAATGCCATGGTTTTGTTTTGAATTTTTGATACAGTATAACTGACTTGGTGTCTAAGTGAATCATTTGATTTTTAACATTCCATTGTTAGAAATGGTTACATAGCAATATTTCATTATTAGAAATGGTTACATAGCAATTTTGTTTTGACAGAATTGTTTATTTTGATGTTTCTGCGGGACTGGTTAATTTTGGTTCATTTTTTGTATATAATTTCAATAACATTACCATATGACAAAGGTGGTATCATTAAAAATCTGAAATAGTATGAAACTATCATTTCTAATTTATTTTGGGGGCCATCGTGATCGTATGATAGTTGGATTTATAACTACCTGTCCATCGTATGATAGTTGGATTTATAACTACCTGTCTAGTCAGTACCTATCACCACTAAAGTATGTGAGTTCAAACCCCGTTCATGACGAGGTGTACTCAATACAACATTATGTGATAAAGTTTGTCAGTCACTTGCAACAGGTCAGTGGTTTTCTCCGGGTACTCTGGTTTCCCCCACTGATAAAACTGACCACCATGATATAGAGCTGAAATATTGTTGAAAGTGGTGTTAAACACCATAAACCAAACCAAGCCATTTTATTTTGACTCTTTATTCAATATAACCAGTAAACCACCACCATTCTCTGAAATACCCATCTCATCAGATCATTCAAATTTACAGTCCTACAAATAATCACTTGGATTATCAGATAAACAAATCATAAGATTTGTTTTATGGCATACAAATTATGTACTGAATAGTAAATGTTTTTCTGCATGAGAATTCCTGCCAGTTTACTATCGACAGTCATTAATGACGGAAATTTACAACGTAAAAATATTTTGAACATTTTGGTGATAGGAGAAATAGATTCTCTTTCTGTTACCAGTGGATTACAAACTTTCTCCACTAGGAGAAACAGATTATCTTTCTGTTACCAGTGGATTACAAACTTTCTCCACTATCAGAAACAGATTCTCTTTCTGTTACCAGTGGATTACAAACTTTCTCCACTATCAGAAACAGATTCTCTTTCTGTTACCAGTGGATTACAAACTTTCTCCACTATCAGAAACAGATTCTCTTTCTGTTACCAGTGGATTACAAACTTTCTCCACTATCAGAAACAGATTCTCTTTCTGTTACCAGTGGATTACAAACTTTCTCCACTATCAGAAATGGATTCTTTTTCTGTTACCAGTGGATTACAAACTTTCTCCACTATCAGAAACAGATTCTTTTTCTGTTACCAGTGGATTACAAACTTTCTCCACTATCAGAAACAGATTCTCTTTCTGTTACCAGTGGATTACAAACTTTCTCCACTATCAGAAACAGATTCTCTTTCTGTTACCAGTGGATTACAAACTTTCTCCACTATCAGAAACAGATTCTCTTTCTGTTACCAGTGGATTACAAACTTTCTCCACTATCAGAAACAGATTCTCTTTCTGTTACCAGTGGATTACAAACTTTCTCCACTATCAGAAACAGATTCTCTTTCTGTTACCAGTGGATTACAAACTTTCTCCACTATCAGAAACAGATTCTCTTTCTGTTACCAGTGGATTACAAACTTTCTCCACTATCAGAAACAGATTCTCTTTCTGTTACCAGTGGATTACAAACTTTCTCCACTATCAGAAACAGATTCTCTTTCTGTTACCAGTGGATTACAAACTTTCTCCACTATCAGAAACAGATTCTCTTTCTGTTACCAGTGGATTACAAACTTTCTCCACTATCAGAAACAGATTCTCTTTCTGTTACCAGTGGATTACAAACTTTCTCCACTATCAGAAACAGATTCTCTTTCTGTTACCAGTGGATTACAAACTTTCTCCACTATCAGAAACAGATTCTCTTTCTGTTACCAGTGGATTACAAACTTTCTCCACTATCAGAAACAGATTCTCTTTCTGTTACCAGTGGATTACAAACTTTCTCCACTATCAGAAACAGATTCTCTTTCTGTTACCAGTGGATTACAAACTTTCTCCACTATCATTAGTTCAGTGTTCAAATTTTAGAGCTTGAGCTTAAAATATGAAAATTAAATGATCTCAAATTGAGAATTATCATAATCAGAAGGAAGCAGAAAGAAAATCTATATGCTCTATTTATATTTTGTATTGCAAACTTTTGAAATACAACTTATTTTATTGATTCAACCATATATCAGTCTGTTCAGAAATGTTTAACAGTAAGGATAAAAGGGGGTATGATTTTTGTTAAGTTTCCCATCAATTCTCAGAGAAAACATGGAGTGGGGGTGTCCGTGAGTCTCTGATTAAATTTGTGAGGTCAAAATGTTTTGGTTTTTTTATTACTGAAATTTATAAAAACAGTGAAAAAACAAACTGCTGAAATTGCTACAATTATGGTCCCCAACAAAAGTGACAGGTAAACATATAATTACCATGGTTACAGTGTCCATCTATTCATCCATTTGACAGAAATGTATTTAGAATTAATATCTAGAGTTGTTCTTGATATACCAGTAGAGCAGTCTTATATAATAGGATTGATCCTTGGCACCAGTTTTTATGTTTGCAATAGACAAGTGTTTGGTTGATGCAAGTTAAATTAACAAAGATTTACTACATCTTATTTAAAGTTTGGTTTAAACAGCATTCCATTTTATGCAGAGTTCAGTGTAGACAGGTTTAATTGTAAATATGATGTAGTTTGATTTTTACCTTTATGTCTTTAACTATTCATGTCTCTTGAAAATGTTTGAACACATCGACCACAGCTTTTTGTGACTTGTGATACCCTTGTAAAATTGCATGACTGATTAAATAAATAAGACTTTCATGTCAAATATCATAGTAACTCTGAACCTACGGATTGGAATAGAGAAAATAGTAGAATACAATTAGTCTGTCATTATATTAATGGAACCTCAATTAATCATTATAGTGTACACTTATAGTTATCTGTGATTGATTATAAAACCTTTGTAAAGCTGATGTAGTTCATGTGTTTGATATGTATGACATGGATGGCTAAAGTTTTAACTCTTTCTTCGATATTGTATTGCTTAACAAACAAATTTATGATATTGTAAAAAAAAAAAAAAAAAATTGCATTGTGCAAATTATCATTGAATTTTACAAAATTTCCAGGATATATAGATGTATATAAAAAAAAATCCTGTTTTGAGTATACAAAAAAGAAGATTTTTTTTTAATAGGACAAACAAATATAATCTTTGGTTTCACAGAAAGCTTTCTTTTTCTAATGTTAAATAGTCTATTCTATATTAGGTTATCCCAGAAACATGTCGTGCACACTAAATTAAATATTCTAGTTTTAAATTTTTGCATTTCACATACATGTAATGGAAGGTTAATATACTTATGTGCCATTTATCTAAAATATATCTTTTTAACGGTTTCCTATTTTTTTCAATAACAAAATTTACAAGTTTATATTTTGTCACTGTGAACACGTTCCCAACCTTATAGAATAATTATCACATTTAATGGACTATTTTTAGTTCAGATCTAATAGAAAAACTATCACATTTAATGGGCTATTTTTAGTTCAGATCTAATAGAAAAACTATCACATTTAATGGACTATTTTTAGTTCAAATCTAATAGAAAAACTATCACATTTAATGGACTATTTTTAGTTCAGATCTAATAGAAAAACTATCATATTTAATGGACTGTTTTTAGTTCAGATCTAATAGAAAAACTATCACATTTAATGGGCTATTTTTAGTTCAGATCTAATAGAAAAACTATCACATTTAATGGACTATTTTTAGTTCAAATCTAATAGAAAAACTATCACATTTAATGGACTATTTTTAGTTCAGATCTAATAGAAAAACTATCATATTTAATGGACTGTTTTTAGTTCAGATCTAATAGAAAAACTATCACATTTAATGGACTATTTTTAGTTCAGATCTAATAGAAAAACTATCACATTTAATGGACTATTTTTAGTTCAGATCTAATAGAAAAACTATCACATTTAATGAACTATTTTTAGTACATCTTAGTGCAGTATCAACAAAAATTAAATACATGTAAATCAAGATGAAATGTTTTACATGTAAATCAAGATGAAATGTTTTACAATTTCCTTGAAATTATTGATTACTTGTATATTAAAAGATTTACAGATGAACATGTAAAGTAATTGTCCATGGATCACAGCAATGGATTTCAGTAGATATTATGAAAATTAATTCATGAAAATAAGGCAATGTATAATGATAAAAGCTATACACATAATTTAATTGCTCCCGTTTTTTTAAACTTTGATGTAAATTCAACATGTTAATCAGTAAGTATCGTCATGTTATTCATTTTTTTTTTAATCATTAAGCATACATAATTGTAACAAAGAGACTGTTAGAGTTTGTAGATAATTTACATACTTATTTGTAACCGAGAGGCTGTTTGAGTTTGTAGATAATTTACATCTTTGGAGTCAGCATGTACTTATTGGTTCACCCATTGATTTAATGTTACATTGTCTTTATTTTTTAAACTGAATTTTTGAATATTTATTTGTCATGTTGGTGATCACTAAAGATGAAAATGTTATAGTAAAAAAAAATACGAGGATATTACTCTATAGAGTTTTATGTTGTAGTATATTGACACAAAAAATTATTTTTAATTTCTGATTTATTTATTTTTTTTAGATAAAATTTATCTTCTGTTTCTTCAAAAGCAAAATTGTTTAGATTTTGGGGACAAAATTGGCCCCTTACACCACATTATATACCTAAGTACTATCTAAAATTGAGAGCAACTGTCATGGACATGTTCTCAGTTTTAATTCTCAATCTGGTCTAAAATTTTATTCCAAAAAGAAAACTGATAAAATAAGATGGATTTAGTTTAGGATTCTGCAAATCTTGATAAGTTTGTGTGCTCTGATTATAAAACTATTATCGTCGTCAGTAGTCTACGACTGATCCTTCTCCACTCATCACCCCTGGGTCAATTCATATAAAAATTGTGGTTTCGTATTTATTCCATAGCTAATTTTAGTAGTTACCATAACAACATTATGAAAGATAAATTCTGACTAGTCTATATAGCATTTATTTTTGGATAAACTTCAGATAATTGCCACCTGTTCATCGTCTCTAATCCTTTTAAAGGGCAATGAAATCCCTTTCTTTTTTAAAAACTGTGTCTGTGATTTGATTGGCTATAAAACAGTTTGTTGGTACAAATCAAAATGTTGTTAAATGTCTCATGAATAATTCATGACTACAAGGATTTCTGTCAGTTGACCAATGAATGACCAGTGGAGAGTAATCATAGTGTGATCAGCAGTGGATTGCAGACAATGGACTTTTATATACATGTATATGTTGTTTATGACAAGAAAAGGATGTTTGTTGAATATAATGTTTGTATACGGTATACAAATGTATACTGATATAAATTTAGCATGTGTAGCAGTTTGTATGTATAATGTTAGCATGTATCACAATTTGTATATATGGTACAGGTATACCTGTACATGTACTGGTATAAAATTTACATGTGTAACAGTTGTATACATGTAAACTGGTATGAGTTAACATGTGTACCAGTTTGTATATATATGTACATGCACTGGTATAAAGTTAACATGTTAGTATATGTACTGGTATGAAGGTTACATATGTAATAGTTAGCATACCGGTATATACTGGTATGAAGAATGTGTAATCGAACTTTAAAAGTTCTCTTAAAATAAAAGGAAATAAAAACAAATGTGTGAATTCAATGTGCATTTATTTAAGGTAATTAAAACCTGCTTCAGATAATTAAAACCTGCCACTGTAATTATCTAACAATCCCTTGGTGACCTTCATAGTTCTGTGATATTACAGTGTTTAGAAAACTAATTAAATCTTAATTAGAAATTACAGAAATAGACATTAATTAATCTATTTACAGAATATTGTACTTATTCTCAGCTACCTGTATAAGTATTGACCTTTATAATCGTATCAAACCAGTCATTATTGTGGTTGAAAAATGTGTTATGGAAAATTAAAAAGATTCATTCAAAATCTTTTAGAACAAAAAAAACTTTAGAAATGGAATTCTGTTACATTGTATGATGTAATAAACAGATAATTTGACTGAGAACATTTTCTGTTCTGATCTGCTATCATACTGTACATGTTTATGTTGTCATTAATGTTTTTGATGGTGTGTGGTCTTTTTTGAGAGGAAGTGAATCTGCAGGGGTTCTCTTATTGTTGATTTATATCTGTATGGTTGTTGATTTATATCTGTATGATTGTTGTTGATTTATATCTGTATGATTGTTGTTGATTTATATCTGTATGGTTGTTGTTGATTTATATCTGTATGGTTGTTGTTGATTTATATCTGTATGATTGTTGTTGATTTATATCTGTATGGTTGTTGTTGATTTATATCTGTATGATTGTTGTTGATTTATATCTGTATGGTTGTTGTTGATTTATATCTGTATGATTGTTGTTGATTTATATCTGTATGGTTGTTGTTGATTTATATCTGTATGGTTGTTGTTGATTTATATCTGTATGGTTGTTGTTGATTTATATCTGTATGGTTGTTGATTTATATCTGTATGATTGTTGTTGATTTATATCTGTATGGTTGTTGTTGATTTATATCTGTATGGTTGTTGTTGATTTATATCTGTATGGTTGTTGTTGATTTATATCTGTATGGTTGTTGTTGATTTATATCTGTATGGTTGTTGTTGATTTATATCTGTATGATTGTTGTTGATTTATATCTGTATGGTTGTTGGTTTATATCTGTATGATTGTTGTTGATTTATATCTGTATGATTGTTGTTGATTTATATCTGTATGGTTGTTGTTGATTTATATCTGTATGATTGTTGTTGATTTATATCTGTATGGTTGTTGGTTTATATCTGTATGATTGTTGTTGATTTATATCTGTATGGTTGTTGTTGATTTATATCTGTATGGTTGTTGTTGATTTATATCTGTGTGATTGTTGTTGATTTATATCTGTATGATTGTTGTTGATTTATATCTGTATGGTTGTTGTTGATTTATATCTGTATGGTTGTTGTTGATTTATATCTGTATGATTGTTGTTGATTTATATCTGTATGGTTGTTGGTTTATATCTGTATGATTGTTGTTGATTTATATCTGTATGGTTGTTGTTGATTTATATCTGACTGTATGGTTGTTGTTGATTTATATCTGTATGATTGTTGTTGATTTATATCTGTATGATTGTTGTTGATTTATATCTGACTGTATGGTTGTTGTTGATTTATATCTGTATGATTGTTGTTGATTTATATCTGTATGGTTGTTGTTGATTTATATCTGACTGTATGGTTGTTGTTGATTTATATCTGTATGATTGTTGTTGATTTATATCTGTATGGTTGTTGTTGATTTATATCTGTATGGTTGTTGTTGATTTATATCTGTATGGTTGTTGTTGATTTATATCTGACTGTATGGTTGTTGATTTATATCTGTATGATTGTTGTTGATTTATATCTGTATGATTGTTGTTGATTTATATCTGTATGGTTGTTGATTTATATCTGTATGGTTGTTGTTGATTTATATCTGTATGATTGTTGTTGACTTATATCTGTTTGGTTGTTGTTGATTTATATCTGTTTGGTTGTTGTTGATTTATATCTGTATGATTGTTGTTGATTTATATCTGTATGGTTGTTGTTGATTTATATCTGTATGATTGTTGATTTATATCTGTATGGTTGTTATTGATTTATATCTGTATGATTGTTGTTGATTTATCTCTGTATGATTGTTGTTGATTTATATCTGTATGGTTGTTGTTGATTTATATCTGACTGTATGGTTGTTGTTGATTTATATCTGACTGTATGGTTGTTGTTGATTTATATCTGACTGTATGGTTGTTGTTGATTTATATCTGACTGTATGGTTGTTGTTGATTTATATCTGACTGTATGGTTGTTGTTGATTTATATCTGACTGTATGGTTGTTGTTGATTTATATCTGTATGATTGTTGTTGATTTATATCTGTATGGTTGTTGTTGATTTATATCTGACTGTATGGTTGTTGTTGATTTATATCTGACTGTATGGTTGTTGTTGATTTATATCTGACTGTATGGTTGTTGTTGATTTATATCTGACTGTATGGTTGTTGTTGATTTATATCTGTATGATTGTTGTTGATTTATATCTGTATGATTGTTGTTGATTTATATCTGTATGGTTGTTGATTTATATCTGTATGGTTGTTGTTGATTTATATCTGTATGGTTGTTGTTGATTTATATCTGTATGGTTGTTGTTGATTTATATCTGTATGGTTGTTGTTGATTATATCTGTATGGTTGTTGTTGATTTATATCTGTATGGTTGTTGATTTATATCTGTATGGTTGTTGTTGATTTATATCTGTATGGTTGTTGTTGATTTATATCTGTATGATTGTTGTTGACTCATATCTGTATGGTTGTTGTTGATTTATATCTGTATGGTTGTTGTTGATTTATATCTGTATGGTTGTTGATTTATATCTGTATGATTGTTGTTGATTTATATCTGTATGGTTGTTGTTGATTTATATCTGTATGATTGTTGTTGGTTTATATCTGTATGATTGTTGTTGATTTATATCTGTATGATTGTTGTTGATTTATATCTGTATGATTGTTGTTGATTTATATCTGTATGGTTGTTGTTGATTTATATCTGTATGGTTGTTGTTGATTTATATCTGTATGGTTGTTGTTGATTTATATCTGTATGATTGTTGTTGATTTATATCTGTATGATTGTTGTTGATTTATATCTGTATGATTGTTGTTGATTTATATCTGTATGATTGTTGTTGATTTATATCTGTATGATTGTTGTTGATTTATATCTGTATGATTGTTGTTGACTCATATCTGTATGGTTGTTGTTGATTTATATCTGTATGGTTGTTGTTGATTTATATCTGTATGGTTGTTGATTTATATCTGTATGATTGTTGTTGATTTATATCTGTATGATTGTTGTTGATTTATATCTGTATGGTTGTTGTTGATTTATATCTGTATGGTTGTTGTTGATTTATATCTGTATGGTTGTTGTTGATTTATATCTGTATGATTGTTGTTGATTTATATCTGTATGATTGTTGTTGATTTATATCTGTATGGTTGTTGTTGATTTATATCTGTATGGTTGTTGTTGATTTATATCTGTATGATTGTTGTTGATTTATATCTGTATGGTTGTTGTTGATTTATATCTGTATGATTGTTGTTGACTCATATCTGTATGGTTGTTGTTGATTTATATCTGTATGGTTGTTGTTGATTTATATCTGTATGGTTGTTGATTTATATCTGTATGATTGTTGTTGATTTATATCTGTATGGTTGTTGTTGATTTATATCTGTATGATTGTTGTTGATTTATATCTGTATGGTTGTTGTTGATTTATATCTGTATGATTGTTGTTGATTTATATCTGTATGGTTGTTGTTGATTTATATCTGTATGGTTGTTGTTGATTTATATCTGTATGATTGTTGTTGATTTATATCTGTATGGTTGTTGTTGACTTATATCTGTATGGTTGTTGGAGATCACATTATCAGAAGAGAGGGTTGGGGATCCAATTAACCTGTTTAACACTGCCATATGTTTGTGCCAAGATATGGATTTCCAATGTCATATGTTATGGTGTCTTTTGTTTTGATGGTTTGAGGTGAGAGGTGGTTGTTTATTTTGATAATATAGGTGGAATTGTTTAACTATCACTTTTTAAACCTTCTTATTATAATGCTGTGTTTCTTGTCTATTCTATTGTACTACAAATAGAAAACGTACTGTGTTTCCCGATACATGTACTAAGTAAAAAAAATATTTATCATATGCTGAGAAATCATCATATTGGACCTACCTATTTCCAACAAAAGCAGAAATTTGGATAAATGAACTGAAATATAAACATAGATATCAAATTTAGTGTGCAGGACTGTTTCTAGGATAACCTTCATAAGGTATGCTCAAAGCCCAAATATTTGAAAGCCAAATAATTTAAGTCTTTGGGAGCAAAAAACCAAAGGGCTTAAACTGGATATCCAAAATCTGCTAAATATATAAGGTCACTTATGAGGGAGGAGAAGCAGAGTTTTGATAATAATCACATGATTTCAATAAAAAAAAATAATAATGTGAATGTGGAAGCACTTTAAATAAATATACTTCTGAGTAGATGTTGCCCTTGGGGACTAATAGTCCACCAGCAGACGTATCAACTGAGTGATATTACTGAAACTCTTGATCTCTTGGTTGAAATAACCTGTCTCATAACAAAACTAATGAAGTTGGTCATGGCTGGCATCCTATGGTAGCTAGATATACATGTACATATGACAGCCTGTGAGATATACATGTACATATGACAGCCTGTGAGATATAAATGTACATATGACAGCCTGTGAGATATACATGTACATATGACAGCCTGTGAGATGTACATATGACAGCCTGTGAGATGTACATATGACAGCCTGTGAGATATACATATGACAGCCTGTGAGATATACATGTACATATGACAGCCTGTGAGATATACATGTACATATGACAGCCTGTGAGATGTACATGTACATATGACAGCCTGTGAGATATACATGTACATATGACAGCCTGTGAGATATACATGTACATATGACAGCCTGTGAGATATATCACCAAGTTTAAATCATGGGAGTGGTGAGATGTACATCATACAACTTTGTGATAAACCTTGTATGTGACTTCAGGCAGGTCAGTAAGTTTTCTCTCCAGGTACTCTTGTTTTCCTCCACCAATAAATCAGACTAACAATATAACTGAAATATTGTTGAAAATGGTGTTAAACAGCCCAACCCTGACCAAACCTTATATTCTTTTATAGTATATAATATTAGTGGTTTTAACAGTTGAACTGTATAAAACTGAAATTATTAGCATGGTCATCAAAATACCCCCACAATATAATTGAAATATTGTTGAAAGTGGCTTTAAACACCAAAACCAAACTAACCTAACCTCAAAATACCCCCAGATAAAACAAAACATGTTATTGTAGGTAGGAGGTAAAATATTTCACAGGTAACACTTTATGTACAGAGTATTAATTTAAACCACTTTATGTATATTTATGGTAATAAGTACACCAGGTAATAATCCTTGTTATTATTTTATTTAATATCCAATTGATAATCTTGATTAAATATGGTTTAACTAGTGCACAAGTGAAATTAAGGTCATTTAATAGATCGGATTTGAAAATTATTTTCCTTCAAATATTTATCTGAGTATTCTTTTTCAATGTTATAAACCTCAGTTTTATTATGTAGAATTGTTTGCGTCACTTGAATAAAACAGAAAACAAAAACACCACACTGTAGGAATATTACCACAATCTAAAAGAAAAATGAGTGTGATCGCCACGAGTGCTGTACATCATGTGTTCGAGCCCCAGTCTGGTCAAACCTGTGATCGCCACGAGTGCTGTACATCATGGGTTCGAGCCCCAGTCTGGTCAAACCTGTGATCGCCACGAGTGCTGTACATCATGTGATCGAGCCCCAGTCTGGTCAAACCTGTGATCGCCACGAGTGCTGTACATCATGGGTTCGAGCCCCAGTCTGGTCAAACCTGTGATCGCCACGAGTGCTGTACATCATGTGTTCGAGCCCCAGTCTGGTCAAACCTGTGATCGCCACGAGTGCTGTACATCATGGGTTCGAGCCCCAGTCTGGTCAAACCTGTGATCGCCACGAGTGCTGTACATCATGGGTTCGAGCCCCAGTCTGGTCAAACCAAAGAATATCAAAGTGGGATTTTCTGCTTCTCCGTTAAGAATGCAACATTAAAGAGAAAGAGCAAAAACTGGTTGGCATGGAAATGGGATAATGTGCCAGAGTAAAGGGAAATGTTTACCTACCTAGCACTATACAAATTCAACTAGGCGAATTGGTGTAGTACAAATCGGACACGATCATCATCATCACATTGAAGTGTAACTTCTATCCATGAAATAGCTGACAGACTGCTCACTTGGTGTTAAACAAAAATCACTTATCCACTCCACCAAAACAGGGCCTCTATTTCTTATCTGATAATCACAGCCAGACTTGGAAGCATTGTAAATGATTACCGTAGTTAGTAAGGATATGGATGTAATTGAACATGGGAGACTGTCCAACATTACACTTAGACTCAAATTAAAGTAAAGCAAAAGGTCTTTTATTGTTGTTCTACATTTCACAGTCACAGTGGAGTCTTCAACAATTACCCATTCCCTGGTCTCTGTTGGTAATAATAAGACTGAGTTGTCAAATTAAAATCTCTTTGAATAATTTAGGTCTTCTTTCTGTTTTATTTTGTATAAAAGTCAAATTCTATAAAAAAAAATATTTGATGGAAACATTCATTGCTGTTTGTATTGTTTTATTTGGGAACATTCATTCCTGTTTGCATTGTTTTATTTGGGAACATTCATTGCTGTGTGCATTGTTTTATTTGGAATGTTCTGAAGCTTAGTGGTGGTATTCATCTTATTTCTTCAAATATTGGAAATAATTTCTTCATAACCCCCTAAGACGCCCACTACAATAAATGATGCATTGTCAGTCGACGGATATTGAAAAATATAAACTTAGTGTTTGTTGAAAAATTCGCTCGCGATCACCTTGCAGTCCCAACATGTACATGTATATACATTTGTAGTTTTAATTGTAAATAAACCCCATTAAATCATTATCCCACACACTTGATTAGTTCAACTAAAATGCGCAGTCCAAAAATTCATTGCATAATCTTCAACATGATGAAGGAGGCAATTACATGGCAGAAACAGATAAAGTTAGGTTCTCGCTTGCGATAGAAAATAACTGGTGCAAGAACTGCGTATCCTTACGGAGCACCCGAGTTCACCCCCGGATTTTAGTGGGGTTCGTGTTACTTGATCTTTAGTTTTATGTGTATGTTTTGTAGATCGTTGTTTGTACTTTTTCTTTTGGCCATTGTGTTGTCTGTCCTTCGGATTACGGATTCTGACTACCCCTTTGGTATCTAAACTCTTAAAGGGAAACTTCGCTAAAACAATATTTTTTTATATGTTTTTCCTGATGTATAAATATGGATGTTTATATATATATTAGCGTTTTATTATGTTGGATAACGAAATGAAATCGATTTTAAAATTCTGTCAACGATACATGGAAGTCGCCATTTTGATAGCATCTCAATACCAAATATCACGTGACGTCTAAATACCACCACGCCCCAAAACAAGCGTGACAAACCGGGGTCCTCATTCAGTGTCGATATGGCTTGTCAGGCGTACGGTTGTTTAACTTGATGGTAATTCTTTTTATTTTTCTTAATATTCTAAATATATGAATTTATTACACAATCACTTTTGCAGATTTACGTTTTGCTTCTATAGATTATGGCAAAACAAATGAATCGGGGGGGGGGGGGGGGGGGGGGGGAAAGGTTCGTCTTTAATGAGGCACATTTACAAAAGATTTTTTTCCAAAATTGAAGAACTACGAAATTAAGTTAAAAAAAGAACGGACATACCCTGAATTCGTTAAAAAAATATCCAAAAAGGCCTATACTACGGGGTAAAAAAAAATTAATGACATTATTCAGTAAGATCGCACTTTGTAATCGATCGTGCATGCACTACAATAAAGATACACATAAGCTAAAAGCACAGAAAGTTACAGGGTTGGAAGCCATACAATTGAGAGGATTATGTAAACATATAATTTGTAATAGATTTCATTTGACAATTACAGACGATGAGTATTATAAATACTTATAAAGTTTATTATACAAAAACAAAGCGTAACATATTTTGTTTATTTTAATCACGTCTTTCGAACTGGCGGACCCTTCTGATTAATCTCAGAATAGTCATAAAAAATTTGTTCATCACAATTATTGATATTTCACCGCGAATATTTAGTTTGATGTATTGTTGTTGTGTATCAATCATAATTATGATTTGGTTAATAAACTTATTTTAATTTCTATTTCTATCAGGAAAAATTGCATGCGAATGGTTTTTTGTCTATTTTGCAAGAAGAATTTCTACCCTGCAATTCAATATAGCTTACGATCAATGGTAATCTTAAGATTTTTTTTTGCGAAAATAGCCCATGAATCATTGCTGCATTAGGTGCGGATCCAGCAGTTTTGAAAACGGGGTGCCAGGCTCTTGTTTGCCAATTTTTACACGAATTTTACTAAATTGTCGAAAACCCCCTTGATCCGGCAGTGTGCATTAATATGCACCCATTCCTAATGTATACTTCAACGTGATCAGGGTCGTGTATTTTGATCACCTATTAGAACCTTTAAAATGTGTATTGCATCTGCTATTCTAGTTACGGGTAGCGTAATTTGTTTTCATTTTATTTTCTGTTCTTATTATGTTTTTGTCTATTTGACTTGTGTACGTTGTTTGTATATAATCCTTGTACATGCCTTCAACCCTTAGGGATAAAATTGAGCATTAATAAAGTTAGTTAGTTAACGGGTCACAAAATGTGCATTGCGTTTCTGATTATTGCCAACGATTGTGACACATGTTTCAGGTATTCGGTCAGAGGCCCGTCGACCGGATGTAAAATGACACTTGTATATTCTGCCTGGCGATTTCCTGTGTGGACCTAAACTCATTACGCAATATTAGGTACCCTGCTGAGTGAACCGGTGTGAATGTACCTGTCGTTTTCAGAATGAAGATACAAATAAGTAAATCACGCATTTCACTTCTTACTTCAGGAATTATTTGCCTTAATTTATTGAAGAATAAAATATTTAAAATTAAAATATGGTCTCTCGCTTCTGAAAATACATGAAAAATATAATTTTCGCATAATATTTTACGTTTCCCTCATAAAAAATGAGAAACAAAAAAAGGAAAAGAAATTAACATTTTTAAATCACTTGCTCGCTCTGGACAAAGTTTTTAGCACAAAATCAGAAGAACAAGAAGTAAATCTGGTGTGGCCTAATCTCTTTTTAATTTTTGATTGCCCTTCATCTGTTTATACCGCTCATGATCATGATCTCTTCCGAACTTTGTCTAAATGAATATCAGCGGCTATCAAAATTATAGGTCAAGTTTGCTTACGGGGTTCCGAGCTGAAAAAATCATATATTTAGGTTTTGTGCCTTTTGGGAGTCACTGCGCAAAAAGGTTTTTTTGTAAACTACAATAAACTACAAAAATATGCTTAAACATATTTGATTAAATAAATAAATAAATAAATAATATATTTTATATAATTGAAATCTTCATATTAGTTACAGTTTAATTATGTCCATTTTATTTTAAACTAGTCAGAATCTGATATATCACTTTCACATGCACACTCTTTAAAACCTTCATAATTTCCATCTGGTGGCGGAAACTCTTCCCTTATAGTTTTGACAACGCAGGCTGGTAGGGTCACTTTGTATTTCTTGCCAAGTGGTTGACCTTTTCTGACCCAACAAACAAACTGACGATAAGCCATGAGTCTACTCTGTCGGTTAGTTAACACATCTGGAGCTCTTCCTCTGTGACGTTTGTACCTCAAAAAACTAATATAGCTTGTTTCAAGCACAACAGGGTTGAGACAAACTGTTCTAAAGTTGGTGTTATCGGTAATGCAGTCACTGGGTTCCAATTGACCATCAAACAATGAAAATTCATGGCAGCACAGGCATTCCGACGGCAAAGGTAGTGAAATGCATTTTGAGCATGAGCACCAATTTGTGTCGTTCTGACGTGGGTTGTTCTCTATTTCCCGACGTTGGGCACTCACTGCCTCTTCCATTTGTCCGAGTTCTTCTTCCGTATATTCTGGTTCAAGTTGGTAACCAAACTCTCCATAGTCGTCGAAATCTACATCACTTGAGGCGCTAGAGTCACTTTCCGTACCTGAGCTCGACATATTTAAGCTATAACTAACACGTTAATTTCGGTGCTTTATATAGAAATGTTCCCAAACAAACAACACGCGTTGAACAAACGAAAAGTAAAGAAATGTTGATTGAGTAAAATCATAATCATTTGATTAAATTAAATTAATTAAAACATCTTTTATGAACACCGACTGTTAAAATAATGATTGAGTAAAATCATAATCCTTTGATTAAAATTAAATTAATTAAAACATCTTTTATGAACACCGACTGTTAAAATAATGATTGAGTAAAATCATAATCATTTTATTTAAAATTAATATTAAAACATCTTTTATGAACATCGATCGTTAAATTATTATGATGAGACAGCTATATATAGTTAGACCAATTTGGCGCCTCTCATAATGAAAACTTATAATTTCAAGGATGGTGTATACTTTTTTATCATCTAAAACATAAATTGTTCCTGTTATTTCAACATTATATTTATTCTAATGTTTTTAGAATATTTTATCTTTAATAGATAATAAACGATACCAACTCGTTTTGGAAAGCAAATAGTGTGTATTCAAATTCCCATTTGATTAATCCGGTCAACTTGAATTGTACACCTGTATAATTTTACCCTCCGGCTAGAAAACACCCAAGCGGACATCTACATGCGGAGATCAAAATAACAGTAAACAGCACGCCGAATAATGAGTATAAAAAAGGGATAAAACAGAATCTAGAAATCAATACACAAGTTACGCGTTGTCAAAATTATCCATTATATTTTTCAGCACATTAGCAGTAAAACAAAATGAACATAATTGTAAAAGGGTCCGATATATAGCGAATATAGGTGACTGTTGTAAAACACTCTTTCCGTTGTAAATGTAAAGGAAATGAAACATTTTGTTCATTTAAAATAGTTTGTCAAAAAGGTACGTAGCTGTTCACTTCAGTATTTAATTTTCCAACGGTTATTAGATTTAAATTACAGTCCTCTGAGCGCTTTAAATGAAGCGAATTTAACATCAGCGACCCAGACTTTAAATTGCAATCCCACAATGCATTATTCGTTTAAAACGTCACAGCCTGGTTGAAAAATTAGAAATTAAAATTACAAATTTGCGATTTGCTTCGTTATTTGTGGAAATATGTCGATAAAATTTGTAAATATATGTATTTTATATCACCAGGAACATATTTAGCTAACATGTAAAAAATCGCGAAGTTTCCCTTTAATGAGGTTCCACTCAACCCTTTTTGACAAGGAAACATCGTGTGTAGTTAACTTGCTACTAGTCATCCGGATATGTTGTTTGTAGATCTTATATATCTATAGGATTTTTACTTTAACATTACAATTATGTATTCATAGAATTTTAATAAATGACGAACTATTGTGGTGACTGAATAATTGGGGTCAAAATCTATGTATTGGTGTATTTTTGTCTTTTTATATAAGAAAAACGTGATTATTTTCGTTGTTGAAAATAAATTCAAATTCAAAATTGTATTGTCATTAAACAATACAGTTTGTGACAATGTTCGGGTATTTTCAGTCTTCTGTAATATCATATCTTCTTCTTCTTCTTCTTCTTCTTCTTCTTTGGTTACGGAAAACCATCAACGTACTGATGTTTACTTTCCGGCGTATGCCTGGTAAAATGTTTTCAAATTTATAAAAATTTTCGGAACATAGAAAATTAGTTTGATATAATTGTTATTTGTTTTTTAGTTTTATATTATCAGTTTTTACAATTTTTCTTTTAATTTTGGATTTTTACAATTTTTTTATTTTTTATTTTTTCATTTATTAAGATAAAAACATGATTTCTGTTTATTTTATTCTGTGTGGATAAGTATCAAGGAGCACATTGTGAGTGAGTGCACCCTTGAAGGATTCTGTAGTGGTGTTTTTGGTTATGTCGGGGGGTAATTTGTTCCAGTCTTTAATGGTTTGACAAAAGAAAGAAAATTTATAACTGTCTTTATTGCATTGGATTTGTCTGTAGGAGTCTTTTCGGGAAGATCTTATCGTAGACTGGCTCTGAAGTAATATATTTTGTGTAGGGATAGCAATATTTTCATTTATTACTTTGTGAAACATTATGAGCCTTATTACTTTGTGAAACATTATGAGCCTAGTTCTTAGTCGGCGTTCTTGTAGAGTTTGCCAATTCATGGTGTTTAACATCTCAGACACACTGCTGGTGTTATGATGTCTGTTGCATATATACCTGGCTGCCCGTCGCTGTACCTTTTCTAGCGAGTTGATGTTTTCGTTTGTGTGAGGATCCCAAACAGTGCAGCAGTATTCTAATTTGGGTCTTATTAGGGTTTGATATGCTCGTTCTTTTATTGTTTGTGATTGTACTTTTAGATTTCTTCTGATAAAACATAATGATTTGTTTGCTTTGGCGGCAGTTTGTTGAATGTGGGTGTGTTGAGATCTGTTGAGATTGTGACACCTAGATATTTTGCGTGTTGAACAGATTCTAATATATGGCCATGCATGTTATAGTAAAAGTGGATTGGATTTCTCTTGGTTGTTATATTCATGATGTTACACTTGTCTGGGTGAAATGACATGAGCCAGTCTTGTTCCCATTTTATAGCAGCTTCGAGATCTTCTTGGAGCTTGAGGCAATCGCTTTGTGATTTGATTTGTCGATAGATCATACTGTCATCTGCAAAATGTCGGATACGGCTATGTTTGATGTATAATATAGATTAGAAAAAGTATTGGTCCAAGAACTGTACCCTGTGGGACACCGGATGTGACTGGTATTTTTGATGATGTCATATTTTCTAAAAGTACTGTTTGAGTTCTGTTTGAGAGAAAAGATTTAACCCAGATTATGATTTGTTCTGATATGCCAAAGTATTTCATTTTGTACAGCAGTCTTTTGTGTGGTACCTTGTCGAAAGCTTTTGCAAAGTCCATTATTATTAAATCTGTTTGTATATTTTTGTCATTGTTTTGTGATAAATCATGTATTAAAGAAATTATTTGTGACTCACATGATCGTTTTGCCCTAAATCCATGCTGTAATTCATAAAGTATGTTGTTGGTTTCTAGATGTTGCATCATGTCGCTGGCAAAAATATGTTCAAGTAATTTGCAAGCTATGACGTTATGGATATAGGTCTGTAGTTACCTGGGTTCATATAGTTTGAACGAATAGACCTATGGTATTGAAGTAGACAACAAATCAGTTTAAAACAAATATACATATGTAGATTATGTGGTAAAAAAAATTGTCCACATAGATTTTAGGGTTAATTGAAAATTTGTCGCTCAAATGTCCACTAATGTCGTCACTCAAATGTCCACAGTGTCAATTTTTTGTTCGCTCAAATGTCCATCGCCCGAAACTACAAGTTTTCGTTAGAAACACTTCGGGGTTTTATAATTTCCGTCTTTTTAACACTTTATTTTTATTTAAGTGGGTATTAATAAATCATATAAAACCACCCACTTGATATCATATATTAGCGCCTTTAAAGTTTAAATCAAATATTGTTTGTTCGTGTCTATACATGTACCCTTTAAATATATCAAAGACCCTAACGTACTTATATATCCTTTTTTACTCGGATGTAAACTGCCTGTACATTGAATGGATTTTTATTCATCCGTTTTATTTGAACCCCCTCTGGGTTTAAATGTACTTTTTGTTAGCCCTATGAATGAATTGTCCATTGATTTGGTAACGTTATACCGGTATGAGATTTAAATTATACATTTAATTGTTTATTGTAATGAACAAGTGTTGATTTTATGGCAACAAATAAATAATTTAATGTGTTCCGAAGGAGTGTTTTAGAGAAAAATGTCCGTCCCAGACAAGATGTGTTGAAGCAAGTCAGATTGTGTTTTACCATGTATAAACTGTGACGCGCTTATATTTACATATTTATTTAAACATTATTTTGTTTATTTATTAAATCCATTAAACTATATAAGCGTGGAAAGGGAGGCGGTAATACATACAATATTCATAAATCCATTTACCTGTTTTATATAATTAGTTGGCATCAAAGGATCAAACGCTTTGTAGGTCTCACTTTATATTTATTAAACCTTTGAAGGTTTTAACTGTAGAATTTTAAGATCGGTTTATCAAAGAGTTTACCATATTATTATTCTTCATCAGCATAGAAGAAGACAATTGTCCATGCTTGATGATTTTCAGATCACATTTGGATGTGTTTATTGATTGTTAGTTACTATTATGTGGTTTTGTGATGATTACACAGTTTTCCCAGAATCCTGAGGTCCTACTGATTCTAATTTCAAGTATTGTAGAAATTTTCAATCTGTCGTTTCTTTGCCCAGAATTTATGCACAACTAGCTGTCATTTACGGCTCAATTCCTTGCTAAAAAAAAACAATACCTTCAAATTCAGTGCTTGTTTTTGAATGTTTGGTTGCAGTAACACTTTGAACATACTGAATGAGAGAGTGAGTGATTGTTGTTTAACACCAAGTGGTGAATTTGTCCGCTGTATCATACCGAGGACAAGTTGCATGTCAATGAGATGATGATGTCCCTTTTGTACTAGACCAACACACGTAGTTGCTAGCTCACTGAAACAACAGTCCATTGGTAGACATGTCGCTCCACATTATCCTGATTCCGAGTCAACAAGTCTTTGCTCTACTTAGTCTTTGATATCTCCCGACCGAACTCAGGATCTATATGTGCAATTGTCATCAACTTCTGAGCTTTATACTAAACCCCTGCTATGTATTTTCGCTGCCTAATAAACCACCTCAAGTGTTTAAAATAGGGTTCTACACACCTACACATGATCACCGGTCAGTTCGTTGTGCCTGTCATGGCTATTAATCCCAATAACTCTAATAGTCATGAGGGCCGGGTGGCTTAATGAGTTAGGTAGTTGGATTACCTAACAACTCATACAGGCCTATCACCAATACGGCGTGGGTTCGCGCCCGGCTTTGTAAATTACAAAAAGAGTGCATTCGACTCGCAGCCGCAAGTGATAAAGTTTACCAGTTGCTTGCCCATGGTTGGTGGTTCTCTCCAGGTACTCCGACTTCTTCCACCACTGCCACGATATTGCTGAAAGTGGCGTTAAACACCAAAAATAAAAAATAAAATCTTAGTCATGAATATTGATATAGATAAAAAAAATTACTGAAAGTGACGATGAATACCAATAATCCTAACCCCAATGTACTAGCATAATGATGTTACAATTATTTACTCGTATTTACTATTAAAGTAATATTACACCAGTTTTGGGTGAAGAAAATTTGTCCCTGAAAATTCAATTTGGAATACGGCGGTACCTTTACTAAGCTATTCATGCATGTTTCAAGTCGAAATATGTTCCCAACAACTAGAAATCTGCAAATCCGTGTGCATGTTTATCGTCCTCGCCATTATTGTGGAGACTGATTAACTTTCGGTTGTTTTGTTCCGATGATTGCCGATCATAACCTCGTGAAGAAAAGTTTTAGTTCGATGATTGCCGATCATGACCTCGTGAAGAAAAGATAGACAATCATGGATGCTGAGGTAAGCACGCACACATTCCTGACAATGATTATTGAGGAATCTGTCTGTTTCATGTTGTGTGAACAAATTTTTTTTTTTGCAATTCTTATGTGGTACACACGGAATATAATTTTTTGTTCTCATCAACTGAACATTGCGCATGAGCGATAATTTCCCCGAAAGAGTTCAAATCTTGTGTCACGCGCATATCATTTGCATTACTGTACTGGAAAACAGAATTATATGCTGTCAAATATTTTGCGATTTGCTCTTAAAATCTGCTCTTGAGCGGATTTTTAATGTTATGCAGTTGATTTTAGGTAAAATTAAGTGACATTATTAAGTGAAAATATTTAATCCAAAAATTCCACGATATTTGCCTTTCATATTACTTTAAACCAGTTTGAGAGATTAGTTGTTGTTTAACGCCTAGTGCGTATGTTTTGCAATTATATCATGGCGATAACGTGCTGAGATCCTGGAGATGGTGATATCTGTCATTAACTAGTGCTAGTTAACTTACACCATAGTCGACATGTAGATACGTCCCTCCACTCGGACACATTCAATCAGATTAAAATCACTCGTCTCATTTGCTTCCCTTTACCGCCATATGCTACGACCCGACATATTAGTAAAGGGGAGCTAGTGAGGGGTGTGATTTAATCAGATTGGGTCACATTATCCTGACTGCGAGTCAGTTAGTGTTTGCTCTTGTACTTCTTAAATGCTGTGTGTTTAGCGGAGAAGAAGCTAACACCAATTTTATAGTATTTCGTTTGACCCACGATATACCGTGATATGTCACCGAGTGGGAGACACCACGACATACTAGTAAGAGGTACAAATGAGAACTGTGGTTTTAAGTAGAGTGGGTTGTCCATATCACATTTCTATACTTTTTTACATATTTTTCACTGTCCTGTTAGCTGCTAAAACATAATATTAATCTTCTGTAGAAGGAGACTGACTTATCTGTCTTGTCTTATCTTCATGCTTCAATTAACAAATGAAAACCTTTGTTTTTAATTTATTAAATTGTTCTTTCCTTAGGGCGAGTATTTGCTGGATAAAATTAAAAGAAAATTATTTTATTAATTCAAAGTTCCGACCACCTTAGCCTTCGGACTGTTGTGATGTTATGATCCAGTTAGTTATCCTGTAGTATATAAAGGCACCGTTTCTGAACACTTCGGGAAGTTATAACCTAGATTATTTGTTGTGAAATGACTGGTTGTGTAACACTCACAAAAAATAATAATTTGGTAAATGAATACAAAAGAATTGCTCACCCTTATTCTTAACGTTCAATCAAATAAATTCAATATTTGCAAATATTACATTTCAAGTGAAATTGTCTTCATTTGAAATATTTTAAACAACGGAAAGTAGTCAAACAAAAGTAAAGCCTCTAGATTTACAAGATCAAAAGCTTTTTGTGCTTTAAATATAGATCTGATTATTTTCTTTGATACAGTAACAATATAATGTGTCCACGTGTTCCTTTAGCTCATTTACTCACGAAAACCTTTTGTAGAAAACGAGGGAATTAATTTTTTGACCATTTTTGTTAATCTTCATATTGTATTTAACTGTTACAACATGAAACTAAACCAATGGTTTCAAAAATAGCCAATTCTATTAACATTTTAAATAAGAGGTTGACTTTTTACACAACATATTAATATTCTGTCACGAAATAGTATACAGTTAAATCCAAGTCTGGCTGTTTCCTGTCCTAATTAAACTAATGTATGCTTCTTCAACCTTTTAGGAATGTTATATAGGTACCAACGCGGGAAACCCGGTAAACAGACTCCCAGTTCCTTTAAAATATATTAACAAGTTTTTATTTTAAAGTGAATGTCATACACTCATTCTGTTTTGTTTTGTTTTGTGGTTGTTTTTTTGTATTTTTGGTGGTGGGGTGGGGGTGGGTGGGGGATTGGGGGTGAAGCGCGTCGTGGTTGGGATCGTATGTTAGTTGGATTTCAATAACCTATGCAATCAGTGCTTATCACCATCAACGTTGTGATAAAGTTTATCTGTGACCTGCGGCTGGTCGGTGATTTTCTTCGCTTTCCTCCACCAATAAAACTGACCGATATAACTGAAATATTGTTGAAAGTGGTGTTAAGCACCATAACCCTAACACTAACCCGTTTTTGTTATATACGAGCGCAAAAAAAAACGTGGTCATCGTCCGTCTGTAGTTCTAGTTGACCGATCCTTCTGAAGTTTTAACATAAATATCCCAGACACATATTTATGTATTGATCTGGTTTACAAACAAGAGGCCACAACGTGCAAAAATCGGTGTTTCTGTTTTGTTTTACCCCCTTTTATATCTTGGAAACGGCGAGATGTAAATAAAATTAATATAGTTTCAGTGAGCTAGCACTATACAAAATCCAACTGAGAAGACCTCCTCATCATCTCATTGAAAATTAACTTGATCTGGCCTTGATATAGCTGAAATATTATCGAGTTGGCATTAAGCAAAAACTCACTCACTCTTTCAGATTTTTCTATTTTCTGCTTATAACTTAGATTTGTATTTAGAAAGGCAATCATGTGTATTTCATATAGCCTCTGTCCCTCCAACTTCAAATTGAGGTTATTAGAAAGTTCATTCATGGATGCTTTTTCCTTCAATGTATGTGTTTGCATACGTTGTGCTATACTATGTTGCAAGAAGAGTGTGAAGATAACAATGTGGTAATCAGAATCCTTAAATCGAAGAAGGACAGACAACACAATGGTCTATTAAACACCACACAGAAAACTAAAGATTGAGCAACACTAACACCACTGAAACCAGGGGTGAACTCGTGCTCCGGAAAGGTAAGCAGTTCCTGCTCTACATCATGACACTCTAGTTACAAAGCAAGCAATAAGTCATGAAGGAGGAAAAGACCTGGAAGTGTTTATGACAAGTGGAACATATCCATAGTCATTTGTGACCCAGATATTCTGTAACGGTCAACCAAGTTATAGTGGCGAGATAAAACTTTCGAAATGATGACATAACCAATAGGAACCCTCCATCAAAGAAATCCTAATAGGAACCACAAGCTCTGGAATACCGGATCAACTGCAATATATATACTCTCATGGTTGTGATCATATGGTAGTTGGATTTACAACTACCTATGCAATCAGTGCCTATCACCACTAACGTTGTGAGTTCAAATCCAGCTCAGGTGAGGTGTACTCGATACAACATTATGTCATAAAGTTTGTCAGTGACTTGCAACAAGTCTGTGGTTTTCTCCGGGTTCTCTGGTTTCCTCCACCAATAAAACTGACCTGCCATGATATACCTAAAATATTGTTGAAAGTGGCATTAAACACCATATCCCTCCTATACTCCATATTATGATGCTGCTGGAATGTTGCAATTCATGTCACATGCTTAAGACTCAAGCAACAAGTTAATACAAATTTTCTGAATATCTTGTAAAATAAATTGGAAGACATCATAAGTTTTCAAAACTTTATTGTTTTTTCATCATTTTTAACAAAATAAATACTGTTAATTGCAAACCAGTCACTCCTGAAGTGCTATAGTATGGAATGATGTATGACTGGTGGGATGGATTCAATAATACTGAATGGAACTGGAATGGTCCAGCAATCTCTAGTCTGTTCTTCTTAGTGTAAGAGTTATCTCCCATGATAAATTTGTAAAATAATTTAATTTTAAATCAACAAAAACATATCCATAATCTCCTATGAATCGTACACAATTTAAAGACATTAAAACACATTTATAAGATTTAGAAAAGAATAGCATCTTATACAAATTGTAAATACATTTTTGTACTTTGATTTAAAGACCTTTTGTTTGAATTTAATCCTCCATAAATCATGAAAATACTCTGATATTTTCTTACAGACGGAACTAATGTGATTACTACTTTACTGTTATAATTTAAATTATTATGCAGAATCAACTGAATATTTATCATTACTACAATTATACATATTATTGTGATCATATTTTCAATGACATCGTTATCAACATTTAAAACTGCAAACTTGTAAAGTAGAACAGACTAGAGCTAGATCGAGTGTTATAATGACAATGAATAATGTGTGAGCAGAATAATTGTTGTAACGATTCTTAACTCCAAACAATGCTATACAATATGTACAGAAATAAATTAAATGTCTCATTTACAAGGTCATTAAAAAATTGACCCAAATATGTGATAAAACTTTGTACTGTACAAATACAGGAAAAAATATCTCAATAAATAAATATATATCTTATAACAAATAACAAATTTATTTAAAATACTGGAATGTTTTTAAAACAATCAAAAATCTTGCAAATATTGTTTCTTCGTTTTTTAATATCATAATCTTGTATAAATAAGTCAAATACTGGCATTTATAAATCTAATTATTTAAAAAAAAAAGAAGAAATAAAACAGATGGCCACTTAATTAACCCATTATTGGAAAAATAAGAATTACATTTAAACATGATGAATAAAATCATGTTTTCATTCCTTTTGTTTCATTTCATATTTTTTTCTGAGAATCACAGATAATGTTAAATTTACATAGCACTTGGTTTTCTTGATCACAGTCACAGATATGATAAAAAAAAAAAAAGTAAAATATGTTATATTGATCACAGTCACGAATATGGTAAAAATGTAGAAGAGAATATAAATATTTTCACTTTAATTTCTCATGATTTTTTGAAAGTTGTTTAGAGCTGATACTGTTAACTTATCAAAAATTAGATACATTTTTTGAAAGATGAAATGAAATGGAAAAGAAATAGCACTTCACTTACATTTATACCATCTAATTTGAACACATAATATAGGTATGTCACTGAAGTAACTTTCTTTTTTTTTAATTTAGCTTTTGGTTTCTATTGAATTATGAACACAAAAGCAATTACACTTTTAACTGGCACCATTTTTTTCTGGAATTTGTTCACTGAGTATAATAGTTAGCTTTGAGCAAAAAAAAAATGTTTAGTGTCCTATTTCAACATTTTTAACATAAATTAAACAAATGACTAGAAATGCATGTTCATCATGACAATTTAGGACTTGGAATATTTTCCAGATCAAACAGATTGTCTACATCAAAGGCTTCAGCAATGTCTGCAAATGTACTACTCTCTGCCCATGGATGTCCATCAAGATTATCATGTTCTTGAACAGGTGACGACACAATTGGCGTATGTAGTCCACTATTATGTTTCACGTCCACTTGCTCCCCAGCATTTAAACCCTCACTCCACCAATCAGCTGGTGGTGACAGGTGAGAACCATTTATTGTCAAATCTAGAGGATCATTTGAGGTATAATCAAATGGTACATCTTGTGAGAGGTCAGTTTGTGCAAATAAATCCTCTATACTGAAATTGTCAGAACTACATTCGGAAGATTGCGGACTCATAGGATCTGATGGCACTGAACTTGATGAATCTGGTCCATCTAATAAGTCCTCAGTTTTAATTTTAATCCCTGCAATTTCAATATCTTGATGTAATATAGAGGTCCAATTGAAATCACCTTTTAATGACTCGTGTTCTTCATTACTAAAATGTACTACACTTTCATTTCTGGAAGATTTATTGTTACAACTTGGAAAGTAATCATCCTCCTGCTCTTTCTTAATCTTCTTTAATGGAGGTGGAGCTGAACCCTCCCGACTATTGCGTCGTTTCTTGAACACACCATTATCGATCATGTCATTATAATCTGGATTTATTCTCCAGAATCCACCTTTACCCGGCTCGTCTTTTCGTCTTGGAACTTTCTGGAAACATTTGTTCAGAGACAGATTGTGTCTGATCGAGTTCTGAAAAATAAAGTATTTACATTATTTCTCTTACAACTTACCCGGTAAATAAAATAAAGAACAAATGTAGCCATATTTTATGACTTACTAATAAATTTGGTGTATTTTTAAACATACAAGGATCTTATCTGAACTCAGAACTGTTTTCCTGTCATGTCACCGCATCAGTGGTGTAATGTTTAGCGTGTTCACCTCAAGTGTGGCAGATAGTGGGTTCGAGCCGCAGTTGAGTAAAACCTAAGACTATAAAATTTGTATTTGTTGCTTCTATGCTCAGCATGCAGCATTAACGAGTCAAAACAGACAGTTTGGCTCAGAATTAGGATATTGTGTCCAATTGGAGTGACATGTTTACCCACAAACTATTGTTTCTGTGAGCTACATGTAGCACTACATTTTTGTATACAAATCCAATTATGGGTATTGGTCTAGTACAAAGTGGACATCATCATCTCATTGACAATTAACTTGTTCCTTCCATGATATAGCTGAAAATTGCTCACTTGGCGTTTAATCACATTCACTCACTCCTGTCATGTGTATCAAGGTAGATGTACATTATATACATTGTATGTAATTTAAGTTTTGTTTGTTGAGTATTTGAGAATTAATTTCTATATTTGATGTACACATGCAACAAGGTAAAACTCTTTCTTTTAATACTTTATTTATGCAACTTGCCACATTTCTTGATGTCTTGTATGACATGGATGTTACATATTGATTGAAATGGATTCCTATTGTCATTGAGTATTGAATGTATGTCATTACACAATTTTAAAAGTGATAATGTAATGTGGAGAAAGAGGTTGATCATGTTAATATAGAAAAAAGATAAGAAATGATGGTTTCCATTATTTTTTGCAATAACAAATTCTTTCATTTTCTTTTGTTCAGACTGAATTTAATGAAAGTGATCAATAACCTTGAAATGTATACATTCAAAGTTGACAACAATAATCATGATAATTTAGCAACAAATTTATACTATATATATTTCAGGAGGTTTTAAAACATATTCAGTTATATAACGTAATTCAGTAAAAAAAAAAAAATTCAATAAATATTGTACCTACCTGCCAACTAGGATCAGCTAATCTGTAGTACATGAAATTGTCTGTAATCCAGGTGTAGATTGATGATAAGGTGATTTTGCTCTTCTTTGTCTCCTTCATTGCCATGCATATAAGAGTGGCATATGAGTATGGTGGCTTCACATATGGATTAGTCTTATAGTCTATAGCTTCACCATTGAGACTGGTAGTTGCTGTTTCACCAAGTGGAAACTTGGGTTCCAGCTTACACTGTGGCGGAGAGCAAGAAACATTCAATATTGCATTTGGATTAACCTTCATATTCTTGTTGATCTCATTGTTAGCATAATTTCCAAAAGGTACTGGACTGGGAGGTGGTGTTGGTGATGTAATCTTCATGATGTTTAGATTCTGAAGCCAGTTCAGGCTTGTTAAACTGTCATCTAGGTATGTTGCTCCATTGCTGCAGGTATCAAGGGGATATTTAGCCATCCAGTTTTGCCGAAATTTGACAGCTAAATTTTCCCTGGTTAGAACTGGCATTTTCCCAGCCCGACTCTGCGGAGGGACAGCGTAGGCTTGTGGGTACTTCGTCTTGGCGGTTTATGTATCCACTTGAGTAAGAAAAGATTTCAACCTGAAAAATAAACCCAATAGATTTAGAAAATAACAAATTGAATATTATTAAATACATATCAAGTCATTTGAGATCTGAAATCAGTAACAAGTTCTTTGCTTCCTGAGAAGGTATAAATCATTATAAAATGGAAGAGTATGACTAAATATGCAGTGAATATATATTCCAATATAAGTCTTCATGCTATAATATCCAGTTAAAAGTACAAGTTTTTTTTTATATAAAATGATAAATGCTAAAATAATTCAATGTTCCCCAGACAATTTTGTTTATAAAATGTTTGCTTTGGTCAATTCTTTTTTTCAATTAATTTTGCATTTTTATAATAAATTATATTAAATGCAAACTCTACAATAATAAATTACTAAATACCTTCAGTCCCTCTTGACTTGATTAACTTTCAACTTGTTTCAATGTACTGTACATTTATCCCGGAAATTTAATTTGTTCAGACCTAAACTTGTTTAATCAAAGATATACGGTATGTGATCAAACATGTACCAGAAAAAGGCGTCAATTGAGTAAGACCTTTAAATCCTTCAACAGAACTGATATTCATTGGTCCATGTTTCAACTATTTATAGCACTAGCTGACACGTGTATTTGCGACAGAACAAGTCAAATAAATTGTTCAAAAACAATTCATAATTTACTTAAACATGTCAAACTGAGATATGGATATGCTTTCAACATTGATTGCCACAGATTGGATTAATCAAACTTACCTTGACGGATCAAAATTAAGATGAAAACTGTTCCCAATAAATATCCTTAATTGTTTTTAGATAAGCCCAGGCCTGTCCAACAAGACCCCGCTCTAATTAAATAAACACAACAATTATCCTTGATTAACTGCAAGCTCAGCTTTGATTGCTTTACGGCTTTTCAGTTTTCAATTTCATATTTGCTGTTGTTTTGGCCAGTAGACGAAAGCAGAAGCCAGTTATAGAGTGAGAGAATTAACCAAAGCATTGAGAAGATAAATAAATACAGTGTGGCAACAATATAAACCTTTGTAAACAGTTTCTTTATAATTTACCTTTGTTGTACTACCGCGCTATGGCAGCAGGTAAACAATACAGCCTTACTCTCGACAAAACGGTACTTTTGATTGGTTTGCAATACACGTTGAATGTTAACGTTGTTTTTATTGGTTATTTTGTAAAGGTCATAACATGGAAAATAGGTGAAAGGTAATACACATTCATTCAAGAAAATATTTATGTTTTAAAACACGTTGCCGGTAAACTTGAAAAACATAAATAATAAAATTTTGAAGTCGCCGGTTTGGTTAATTTTAACTGGAATTGCCCTTTTTTTAATTTTCAGCAAATATCTCATTTCTGCGGTTTATGAAAGTCTAAATTCTAAATCTAATTAAAAAAGATTTGTCATAACTTGTAATTTTTCATTTCGATAAATTAAATGTCACTAATATAGATTCAAGTTTCAGATTCTAATATATAAATACTTTTTATCCAAATCATGTGCCAAACTCGTTAACATATTTAAAATTCACTTTAGACTTGACATTTCAAATTTTACCATTAAATCTTTGCATCTCATTATTTTTAAATAACTTTTGATCTGCTGTGTTTTTCATTTTTGCACTTTATTAAATATAATAAAGAAAAAAACTTTCTTTGCGGGGAGAAACAAATCCAAGATTTATTATAACTTGTTCTACATTTTCGGGGGTTAGGGTTATGGTATTTAAGGCCACTTTCAACAATATTTCAGTTATATTGTGGCGGTCAGTTTTATTGGTGGAGGAAACCGGAGTACCCGGAGAAAATCACAGACCTGTCGCAAATCACTCAGTGGCAAACTTTTTCATACCTCAACTCAACTCAAATATTTATTGCCCTTGAATTAATCATAAGTGTGTAACAAACAAATAAACAAACAAAGATAATAACATGGCAAGCCTTAAACAGTGAATCAATATTACTTTGTTTTTATGTATATTACAAGTTAGAAATAGTCATGAGTCCCCTGTCCTCGGCTCTAATGTTTTATAAAGGAACCTAGTTTTTTCTACTCGTCTCACGTTTGGTGTTGATGAGTTTTACAGGATATAAAATTTTCTCTCAAGTACGAGTTAATTTCGGAATGTAACACCAATGTTTTTCATCAGCTATTAATTTACATAAGCATAGACCTTCTTCTCTGGTAAAAGAAATCTCCCCTTTTCAGTCAACAAGCTGTGGTCACCAATTATTAGTTAACTTAACTTATCTAAGAAAACCTTGCGACTGGAATTATTTATTGGGTGAATTGGCAATGTGTGTTTTTTTTAAATTTGATTACCGGAAATCATGATTGGAACTTTCTGATACTTTCCAGAATTTATGTTCGGAACTGGCTTTATACACTGTTTTATATGATCAAAATCCGTTGCTCGACCTCGGCAGGAACCAGATTTGTGTCATATGAACGCTGCATTGAAGTAATGTGATGTCGAATGGCGTGTTGGACAAGACTGGTGAAAAAAAAAACCTACCTACCGACCCATTAGAGAGATGGGGTGGGAAACAAACATATTATTTTTAAGGGTTGCCCAGTTCTAAATCTGCAAAATATTATCCTATCTCTGGTAATAAATTAAATATTTTTCAAATTCAATGAGTGGTTGGTTGGTTTTATGGTGTTTAACGCCACTTTCAACAATATTTCAGTTATATCGTGGCGGTCAGTTTTATTGGTGGAGGAAACCGGATTACTCGGAGAAAACCACCGACCTACCGTAAGTCACTGACAAAGTTTATAACATAATGCTGTGTCTTCGCCCTGAGCGAAATTCGAACTCACAACATCAGTGGTGATAGGCACCTATTGCATAGGTAGATGTAAATTCAACTACCATACGATCATGGCCACGGCGGTCCCTCAAATTCAAATTTTATATATTTCAAAATATATATTCAATTTTTTTTTTTAAATTAAACCATGAAGAGAAACTGACAAAAATACTTAACCCGTCAACACCCGAACAAATTAGGACTGTTACGTCTTTCATTAGACAGTTATTATAACTGAGAGAAGGGAGACTCATCACAGTCATAATTGCAGTTCATGTTATTGTATTTTTTTTTATGTAATCATTTGTCTTGTCTGTACATGTATATTATGTAAATTGTAATGCTAAAACCCAAATGGGTTACTTGTGTGCATTAATAAAATAAAATACATGTATATAAATTATATGATAAGCCTTATGACGAATTATATTTATATTTGACCGCCAGTTTTGTTGAAATTGATCAAATAACTTTTGTTTCAAACTACTAATACCTAACCATTTTGTGCTAGTTAGTTTTGTGACAACCATAAATTACAATAACCACAAATATCGAGAGTATGTTTACCCATTCGGACATATGACTGTTCTGTGAATATTTTAAAAACACAAATTTATACAAAATGTGAGATATTATATTTTCTTTTAAACATGTGCATGTGTGGCAAAATCAGCTGATCGCTACTGTTTACAAAAAATATTTATGGCAGGTAAAATCCATTTGTCACAATATATATTTAAACTACTAAGTACAGAATCAACTCTCGGGATTACTAGCTTTACTGCTAGTAAATATGTATTAAAATACCTGGTAATTAAGTATGGAAAAAAACAGTGTGTACAATATCACTTTTAATTATCAAATTGTTGAATTTCCGTAGTGTACATGCTATTATTTGACAGTTTAAAACTGCAGTCATGTGACCAATTTTATTTTATTTTTTAAAGAATTGAAAAGAAGAAGGAATGTATGTTTGCATATATCAACATTATTTTTATTATTATTATTATTATTATTATTATTATTATTATTATTATTATTAAATAATTATTTCTTTACTGTGACCTTCTCTCTCTGGAATTTCAACTACGACTGACAATTGTTCTTGTTTATATAGATCGAACGCGGACGTATTAGAAGACACCCATAAAAAAGAGGGTCAAATCCATTACACGACGTCGGTAAAGTAATTGTGTGATTCTTGAAAGATTTATTTGATGATTTTCTCTACAATTCTGTAAAAAACTAATTACAAATGGCATACCAAAATGACCATTACACATTGACGTCTCAGAAGAGTTTATAAGTGTATCGTATCGTCGCTCCAGTCAAATTATATCGACACTTAAAGTTGACTCGACCCAATTGTCATTCAGCTATCCAGATATACTTTAAAAAAAAATATTTTCTTGTGTGCGAGATTGCATCGGTGTAGAAAGATATATTTGTAGTAAAATCATTCATTTGTAGACTTTCAATCCCACGAGATCGATGGAAGCAAATGTTTCATGAGGAAAACACTAAAGTTCAATCACAGTATCTTGACGTTTTATCTGGCGAAATAGCGAAAAATCTGTATAAAATCCATTATACAGATATTTCTCTATTTCGCCAGATAAAACGTCAATATTATACAGATATTTCTCTATTTCGCCAGATAAAACGTCAAGATAATGTGATTCAATCGCCATTGTTTTGTAACGTCGTCGATTAAATTATCAAAATTTATCCCTTTCAACTCCCTCGAAATGCTACTTTAAAAATCTGTTTTGACAAATTTTAATCAAATTAATTATCAAATCTTTAATATTAATTATTTCTTGATGTTTTCATTTAATTAAAAAACAAACAAACAACATAACAACTGCTTAGAAATGAAGAGTTTAAAATGACACGATCAGTTATACATGTATATATAAATAACGATGCTGGGCACAGTTCTATGTTTATAGTCCAGTCAATCTATCAATAAAATGGTTAAACATCAACAAAATTGCAACAGGAAGTATTGCACATGTTTTAACACCAAAGAACCGATATAAAGCATATACTAAAAGTCTATCACGATTGCATTGGTGCAAAATGATGAATTTTGATCAAATCTGTGGTTTTCACATAAAATCGCTGAAAACAGGAAAAAAAATTTTTATGTTAAATACCACTATACCACAATGATGACAATTAGAATAGATGACCATATATGTTGTTAATAAGTCATATTAATTAACTATAATTGAAAAAAAATTCTGTTAAAGTCAAGTTTATATTGGAGCAAAATCTATATTTTTTTTATTGAAAAAGTTAGGCCGGAAAACTGGAAAAGTATTCATTTTCCAAACTGGAAAGATATTTGCTAAAAGTTTTCTTTAAGGTTATTTGAAATGATTAAAGTGAATATAATCATATTTTCATATATAACAATTGAAGACATTTTGAGATAAATATTGTAGATTTTATGATAAATCGCAAAGAAATGGAGTTTTTGTTCTTGTCTGGAGTGAGTGATTGTTGTTTAACGCCAACTCAGCAATTTTCAGCTATATCATGACGAGAACAAATCAATTTTCAATGAAATGATGAGGTCCGCTTTGTACTAGACCAACACGCTTAGTTGGATTTTTATAGTGCTAGCGCACTGAAACAACAGTCCGCGGATAGACATGTCGCCACACTCGGACACATTATCCTGATTCTGAGTCAACCAGTCTTTGATATTTCTCCTTAATGCTGTGTGCTTAGCGGAGAACCAACAAATACCAATTTTATAGTATTTGGTTTGACCAGATAAGGGCTCGAACCCACGACCTACCACAAACTAGGCGAGAACGCTAACCATTACACCACCGATGCGGTTTTATTGTCTTGATGGGAAGCATATTGAGTAAGTGAAATGTTCAAATAAATAAACTATTTGAAATAATTAGATGATAAAACACGTTTTAGTTAATAATGGCATATATTTTGTGCCAAAAACTATATTTTTGTGGGGAAAAACTGAATACTGTGATAATATTTTATTCTCAACTTGAGATAATTTCAGGCCTCACAATGTTTCCATTACCACGCCTGTTTAATTGAAATCAAAGTTCTCTAGATGAATCGAATTTTATTTGACTCCTTTATTAGTACTCAAAATCACTCAAATGCGGGATAAAACACAACATACATCTACCAAACCCCAACACACCAAGTACATGAGCAACACGAACTCTTAATAAAAAAGGAGGTACCCGATGATCCTGAAAGGTCAGCATAATTATCTTGATGACGAATTCAAATTGATTGTCAAAAATCCCTATTTCTCTAGTCTTTCGGAGCAACAAAAGCTTGTCAATAAAATTAAGATAAGAAACGTAATCTTTGCAAGCCATCATTAATTTAGACCTCGGACGGTAACTGTGGTATAGAAATAGGTCTTGTATAGTCGCCTCCTTTCTGAGTGGTAAGATACCACTTAAAGTGAGCATCTAACAAACGTCTGTCATATGGGGACGCTTTAAACAGAGGTCCGCTTTTGGCCAAATACAAAGTTTTCAAACTTTTCTAATTTATCATCATCAAAAAGTCAATTCCATATCTTCAATATGTCCCTAACAATTGTGTATTGGTTTGAAATCATTTGGTTGTAATAATTGTGCAATGAGTTGATTACATTAACAATGTATCCCTTTTCCTCAACCCACTCGCCATTTCACCATAGTATAACACTATTTGCACTACGTGCAAACCGGTTGAAAATCATTTGTTAAAGAAAAAATCCACTTTTTATTCTAGAAAAAGTCAATTACGCTTATTAAAGGACAAGAACTACTGAATGATACTGATATGAAGGTGCAAAACAGTGATAAAAGAGTTTCTGGTAAATACTGAAAGATCCAGGAAACTGAACATTACGTTTGTCTGAACAAGGATGCAATATATATATAATGTATGAAATGTGTACAAAGTAGTATCATTGAAATAATAAATTAGTAACTTTTTCTCAGAGTAATGACCAACTTTTTTTTAGGAATGTAGAATTAATCTATTGTCTGGAGATAAACATTTTTCTTTAAAGGCGAGGTGACACAAATCTACCGAAAGTCATGCACTTCTATCAATTAAAATTATTTCAATATCTGCAGATATTATTAGATTTACACATATATTGATGAAACATTTGTCACACGCATCAGGTTATCCTATATTAGTTACATAATACCAAACGACCAATAATTTATTTCTTAGAGAAAAAGTTACGAAAATAAAAACAGAAACGTGGCGAACACCGAAAAAAATCACTAAAGTTGGATGAAAATAGTTACATGATTTTCGTATTGGTAAATGTCTAAAGTTATATACCATCTGTAGTGAATATTCTTGAACTATTTGAAGATATCAATTTGGAATAGTTCTGGACAATGTGGACAACATAGATTCAAAGACAGATTTGTTTTCTATGGAAGAAGATCAACAGATGTGAACCGCCCTGCTCTCTTCCAAATAGAAAAAAAGAAAAAAAGAAGAAACAATCGGAGACACTGACAACATTGGGTACACTAGACAAAACAAAAACAAAAATCGCAACACAGAAAACCGAAAAGATGAGAAACGCGGACCCAACCAAAAACCGGAGGTAAACACTGGTGCTGGCGAAGGTTTGATAGGTTTTCCTCTTGTCGTAATCCAATATCTCAAGGAAAATCGCTGAAGATTGACTGTTATATACAACTCCACCTTTATAAGGTACCAGTATACATATTAAATATAACATTATACATATTAAATATAACATTATACATTTTACCATTAATATCGTTTCTAAGTAATTTCTTATGCAAATTATGTCTCCACACAGAGTCAAAAGCCTTAAAAAGTCATAAAACTGCAATATTTACTGTATTGTTTATCAATCATATCTACAAGTTGAGCTAATATTTTCTTCTTAGTCCTTGCTATGCCTCATGGCACATAGGGCCAGGACACGTTTCCTCCACTCTTCTCTGTTGTTAGCTTTTCTTTCTATTGTGCACCAGGTGTATCCTCTTTTCTTTATTTCATTTTCGATGGTGCGCCTCCATGTTGCTTTTTGGTCTTCCTCTTTTTCTTTTCCCTTCTGGTGTCCATCTTAGGCCTACCCTTGTCATGTCTTCAGATGGTTGACGTAGAACATTACCAAGCCATCTCCATCTCTTTTGAATCAACAAAATCTCCATGTCCTTGGTGTTTGTGATGACACCTGCATGAGCTAATATTTCATGAACTCTTTCTCCGTCTATGTTTTGAATACAATCTACAGTTTTATCACTTTACGTCTGTTTATAACTTTTTCGTGGGACATTTCATCGGTAATTACGTCATTTTGCTTTATTTCGGCTTTAAGATTCAATGATAGGGGATTATGTAATCATGTATGTATCAGACAACACATTGTTTGTTTCTAATATCAACAAAATGTTGGACAAGTTTAAGAAAACATGGAGAACCGATGTTATAGTCCACAGGCACCACGCTGTCATTTTTGCAAATAAATCAAGTTGTACAGTGATACGATCGTCACCAATTCTACCTTTAAGTATAAGCATATTATTATATTTACAAAAATCTAGTGAATAATTATGAAAATTAGCCGAAAGCCTGATACTGTTGATATAGACTATGATGAGTTATCAGGAATGTTAGATATTGAAAATACTTGTATAAATTACATTAATTAGTTTAGGTTTATCAATTCAGAGACAAAGAGTAGATTAAAGAAACTAAATAAACATAACATGAGAGTAACAACCAAGACTGAATCAAAATGTAAACTAAACCACAGACAGGATCTATCAGAGGGGGGTTCACCTGGTACATCGGTTCGGGGCCCGGAGAGCCAAGAAGGGGCCCGTGAATTTCTGAAGGACCCCATAGCTGTAGCCATTTACGTTTATTTTGATGTTTTCATTTTTTTTTTATTTATTTGTATTTTCAACTCAAATCCTCAATCTTGAGAAAAGTTTCAGTCTGTTCCCTGTGCCCCAAAGCAGTCTTGTTCCGCCTTGCAAAATTTCTCTTGGAGGCCCTGACCACAGATCCAATCACTTTAACATATACTTAGTTGTTTCATTGTCTGTTTGTCATGTTCAGATTTAACATCGCTAATAGTTTTGTTCATTCGAAACGTGTTAGTGCACGCTATGTTGTCTTATTTTGTAATGTGTTGGATATATGAAGTCAACCCCCAGTGTTACTACAAAGGTCATCGGGTTGCCTTGTTTTGACTTCATGTTATGCTTTTCAAATTAATTTGGGAGGGTCGTTTCTGTACTCACAAGCAAAGTGATTTTGAAATAATATTGTTTCGTGTTTGCTCCAGTTAATCTAGCCGTATTTAATTTGAATTAAGATTATAATTTTGATCTTGCTGTCTTTGTCGATACCTTTGTATCTTTGATGTTACTATTAAGTCTCTGATGTTACTGTCTATAAATGCATCTAGATAGATAAAAGATGACCATTATTCAAGATTGTCTATAAGCATCTGGAAAGGTTCATATTCAATAATAACATCAAGCCGCACTAATTTTGCAATTATTTTCTTGTTATGATACAAATCAGTATTGACAATAGTTATGCAGAGGACATTTGAAATATTTTCAATCTTTAATTCTGAAACGAAATAACTGAAATATTGTTGGAAGTGGCGTTAAACACCATAACTCTAACCCCTTAATTCTAAAGTTTATGCTCAAACATAATGCGAATATCAAAATGCTTGATCATAATGAAACAATTGTTTGGTAGATGTGCAATTTAAAAACAAAATGTTTACTTTTATATCGGTAACACCAATGAACTGATAGTGTTAGGTGGTGACCTATATTTGTTGATTCAGATAGTGTTAGGTGGTGACCTATATTTGTTGATTCAGATAGTGTTAGGATGTCTTGAAAAAATGCTAAACTAGAATTTTCGAAATACTGTTTCTAAATAAGGGCAGTAATTATTTTATTAATTGGTAAACATGTACATGTACTTTTTTTCTGTGCTGTAGGGCATGTATACAGTTAGGTTATTTGTACTCACTTTGAAATAACATAAATTCAATGCTAATTTTCTTGCGGTATAAATATACCGGTATTGTAAACATTTCTGAAATAAGTGATTTCATGGATTACTATTCTTTTCTTGAATGAAGCACGAGAATGATACACGTACGTTTATCGTTAATTTCATACTTATTTAGCAGAAATTCACGAAATAAATAGAAAAAGGGTACACATTGTTGGTTAAAAACAAATGATACCGAGAGGTAAGCTTTAGTGTTAATTAATAATGACAATGTCCAGAAGCACAATCAGCTGATGATATAAATGAGGTCAGATTTCTGTCACTCTGTAGAGAATTAAAATAAGATCTTTAGGGCTAGAACTTTTTCTCTTTTATACCAACACTTACGTCATCTTTTTTAGAGACCAAGATGTTTGATTCGCAGTATCCATTACTATACACAAAGAAAACAGTTAAGCATCCCCATGTTTTTTTGGAATGACAAATGATACGACAAGTATCACGAGATTACTGACCAGATAATCTCAAGAACGCAATGGTGACATATTAGAACATTAAATTGGCTGTAAGAAACCACAAAACCAAATCAAGAAAAATGTTAATTTAATGAATATTTAATCACAATATCACAAGGCCAGTCTTTGCAGTAAAACATGTCCATTTTAAATATTGACCTTCACAGTTCAAAAAGCACGATAAGATTGTCATTTCACTTTCAAAACTTATGAATCACTTGACGACATCTATTGTTCAAAATTCAGTACCGGGTGTAACCCCCACGTGCTTGGATGACGGCCTCAACCCTGCGTCTCATCCCTCCAGTTAGACATCGGATGTCCTGTTGTGATAGCTGCTGCCATTCCCGATGCAATGCTGCTTCCAACTGACAAATGTTGTGCACAGGAGGTTCCCAAGCATGAATACGACGGCCTAACATGTCCCAAATATGCTCTATGGGATTCAAATCCGGGCTCATGGCTGGCTAAGGAACAGAAGTCATGGCTTCACTTTGGAGGTAGGCGGTTACTGCTCTTGAACGATGAGGCCTGAAGTTGTCATCCATATACACATACCTTGTAGCTAGTGGGTGGTTGTCGAAATGGGCCCGGACAACAACTGGTTGCAAGTCGGAGTTCGGTAATTTTGTTATTACCCTTATGTACTTGATCACCAGTTAGGTGATGGCGACTAAATCCAGCTTGCAGTCATGAGAGATACACCCCCCAAATCATTACTGAGCCTCCACCATAAGGGACAGTTGGCTGGATGTTCCCTGAGGTATAGGCTGTATTTTTGTGTGTCTCCAAACCCTCATCCGGCCGTCGGTTACATGAAGCAGAAACCGGCTCTCGTCTGACCAATGGATCTTGCGCCATGTCCTTAAATTCCAACCACGTCGTGCTAAACACCATGCCTAACGTGATCGTCGATGTCGGTCTGCCAACAGTGGACGTTTAATGACTCTCTTTGACTTAAGTCCCTCTGATTTCAGACGGTTTCTAACTGTTCTTGTTGACAGACGTCTATTGGGCAGCCAGTGTTGTTTGAGTACGGGACTGGTTGCGAATGGCATCCGTCTAACCAAACGCTGCAATGCCCTGTCGTCACGATCAGATGTTACCCGTGGTCTGTTGGATCTTGTCAAGTCTTTCACATTGTTGGTTTGTGTGCGTTTTCTCACCAGTCGGCTGACTACAGTATAGTGGTAGCCCATCTGACGTCCAATTAGCTTTGAAGGACATCCCTGTTGTATGCATGCCGATTATTTGCCATCTTTGTGCTTCTGATATTCGCCTTCGTGCCATGCTTACTGAGAATGAATACATTTTTTAAAACACCGGACTTAAATACCCAAATTTGAAGCGTGAACATACTGAATTTTGAGTAATGCGTGAGAGGCATGTTTCACATGCATGACTAGTCGATATTAGACATAGTGGTCACACCTGTGTGAGCACATCTTTTTAATGGAACATTGTTCTTGCTATAATCAATATAAATATTAGAATCTAAACTTAGTGTAATATATCAGGGGGTGCTTAACTTTTTTCTTTGTGTAGAGTATTTTGTCGTAAGTGAATCAGTCACCCTTTTTCATGCAAATTAATATTGAAAGGAAAATAATCAATTAACTGACTAAAAAGATGAAAACAATTTAAAAAAACAGTTTGGTGCATTATAAAAGTGTATGCAAATGGGTAAGTGATCTTATTTATTTTTAGAATTCACAACAATGTCATGTCATTTGTTTTCTTTACAAGTAAACACAGTGTTTCGGTGCAAATACAATAAGTTCTGTTTTGTCTTGGTTTAATTTGAGCATAGTTGAGCTCATCCACACACTAACGTCTGATAAACAAGTCTCCAGGCGTCTGGATATATTTTCCAGTTATCAAGTGGTTTAATTACAAGGTACAATTTGGTGTAATCGGCATAACTGTGATAACTAAAATTATGGCGTCGACAAATTTCACTGATTGGTTTTGGAAAAATACAGTACAATCTGGGCCCTAAAACAAAACTTTGCAACACACCACATTGAAGATGCATTGCATTTGACACTACTGAACCAACAGCTACACGTTGAGTTCGGCCATTCAAATAGGACTTCATCCACACCAGAGCTGTGCAGGGCCGTCTTAACAGCATTATAAACCCCCAGGAAAGCAGTGCACTGGGACCCTACCTACACAACCACTCACAGGAATAAAAATGTAAATGGTCGATAGAATTAGACATATCTTTATTGTATTGGTACTTCCAATAAACTCAGTGTTTAAACATTCAATAACATGCCATACACAACATACCTAGATTAGCATGGGGCCCCTATGCTGTGGACCCACGGGCAACTGCCCATCGTGCCCATGCTCCAAGACGACACTGTATAGCTACCCCTTAAGTGATACTGCGAACTTCGCGGAGAAGCAGCACGTACCATTGTTTTGTCTTTGGTTTTACCTGGCCGAGGCCCCAACCCCCCACCATCTACCACACACCTGGCCGAGGCCCCAACCCCCCACCATCTACCACACACCTGGCCGAGGCCCCAACCCCCCACCATCTACCACACACCTGGCCGAGGCCCCAACCCCCCACGATCTACCACACACCTGGCCGAGGCCCCAACCCCCCACCATCTACCACACACCTGGCCGAGGCCCCAACCCCCCACCATCTACCACACACCTGGCCGAGGCCCCCCACGATCTACCACACTCGTGGCGAGCAGCTAAACATTACACCACCGAAGAGGTTTATTTAAATTTGAGCACAATACATGATCTGCTTACAAAATATGGATACATTTATTATAAAAATCGGACGTTGTCGATCACGTTATATATCTATACCTTGTTCGAGGGGTGGGGCACATGTCGAGTCGTCAACTATTTAGAATTTTTATTTTCCGTAAATGAACCCTTAATTTGGACATTTCAGTATATTCAAATTTTAATTTTTATCTCTAGTTAATTTGTCCTACAAATGTACCAGATAAATTCACATGTTCTCTTAGGTCAAAAGTCAGAAAATATTCACAGTGCAGTGGCGTAACTTACGTTAGGCAGTATAGGCAGTTACCTACATATCATTTCGTCAAACAAACAAAAAAGACTTGCCCATCCCATTGAAATATTGTTTTGTAATAGTTGTTTTTCATCATCATTTTAAATAAAATAACGTTAAAGTGCCAGACCTCTTTTAGAAGACGTCCGTTAACTCATATTACGTTCCACTTGAATAAACAACGGTAAATCCGGTGCCAACATTCGATCCGGATTTCAACTCTTTACTTAGACCGTGTTCACATTAGATCGATTGCGATCGGTTTAGGTTAGTTCGATTCAGTTTGAAACCGCTTTGTGTTCAGATTGGATCGATCACGAACCGATTGCAATCGTTTCCGGTAATAACCACTGTTCACACTGCTCATCTGATTCGATCTCGAATCGATTCAATTTTCTGTTGTCTTCCGGGCACGTGCCATCAGCAGACTGTTGCTTGGATATAATCATGGCTGATCTTGCAAACAGAATGTTGTTTATGCTTATTTGCATTTTAAATGCAATGACAGTTGACTTTATGACCAGAAGACTGCTTCAAAGGAGGATCTACAGATTTGTTATTCAACGCATGCCTAATGAACACGTTTTGAACCGATCTCGAATCGATTTAGTTGTTCTCATCTAACTGTTTAGAGCGATCTAATTTAGACCACATATTTTATGGGTCTCAAATTAGACCGATTGCGATCGATCTTTCTTTGGTGTGAACATTGAAATTGATCTCGAAGCGATCGCGATCGATCTAAATACGCTTAGTGTGAACAGGGTCTTATTCGTTACATTGTATATCCGCCAAAAACAAATGCCAAAATACAAAAAATCTAGACTCTTTCTTCAAACCAAAGAAGAGAAGCTCACCCGTGCCTGATCATAACCCTCCACTGAGTCAGACACAAGGATCAGATAGTAGCCTACAAAATGAGTCAAATGGATAGTGCAGCTACTAGTGTAACAGAAAGCACCGACAGTGTGGTCCTCCGTATTCTGATATAGCAGAGTGTATGAATGATGGCAGTTTACACAGTGACATCGTTAAAAAGAGTCTTCTTACAGAGAAATGGAATAGTGCCTTTGGATTCAAATTTCCAACAAGGTCTTTATTTAAAAAATCCTAAACAGAGAACTTCAAATAACGTTGTGTAACCAAAAATAAAGATAATAAGTACTTTGCCGTTCTTTGAAGATATATTTGTTACTCTTCTCCCTATCAACGTATGATTTTTTTTCAAATGTTGTTATTAGGGGGTAATTTATTATGAAAATATGAAGAAAAGTAATTAAAAAAAAATCTCTTACAACTTAAAAATGTAATTAAAAAAAAAAATCAGTAGGCCTTATTTATCGTTGGCTTATAGGGAGTTGGAGAATCTAAAATTTCAATGAAAGCCCAATATTTAAATTTTTTAAGCTTTAAATTCACTGACGTGTAGCTGTGTTACTGTAGCTTTTGTGGACCCATTTTACAATTGCTATGTTTACTGATTTTTGCACGGTCCGCCAAATTGAAATAAACTTCAATTAGGACCTATAAGAGCTATCAAACAGCTAACTGACATCAAGACCTTTTTAGTATTTTTTTTTAGTAAAATAAATAGAGCATGCATCATATATGACATATAGAAACTAAATCTAGCTACTTTGGCTACCAATCCCAGTGTGATTCTGTTACAAAGCTGATGACTACCAATCCCAGTGTGATTCTGTTACAAAGCTGATGACTACCAATCCCAGTGTGGTTCTGTTACAAAGCTGATGACTACCAATCCCAGTGTGATTCTGTTACAAAGCTGATGACTACCAATCCCAGTGTGGTTCTGTTACAAAGCTGATGACTACCAATCCCAGTGTGGTTCTGTTACAAAGCTGATGACTACCAATCCCAGTGTGGTTCTGTTACAAAGCTGATGACTACCAATCCCAGTGTGGTTCTGTTACAAAGCTGATGACTACCAATCCCAGTGTGGTTCCGTTACAAAGCTGATGACTACCAATCCCAGTGTGGTTCTGTTACAAAGCTGAAACACTGTAACCTTCCTTCGACAGCTCGTTTTCTAATCTTTATATACATTTTCTATAAAATTGTTTTGTGGGTTTATTATGCAACTTCTTAGAAATATTCAACACTATATATATAATTTATTTCGGGTGTTTACATGAGATCGAAATCAATGTGGAACGCGTCATCGAACTGTTCGCAAGTCTAAAGAATAGAAAACTTGCGTTCTTTTGAAAGTAAAACGGTATGTCAACAATGCTAATGCTAAACTCAAAAGCACTAGTCTGCAATAAAGCTATGCAACTATTTTTTTTACATCTTTTTTAATTCAACTTAGACCAACAATTGCCTATTAACTTGCTTTTATTTAGTAGCAAGTCAATTGTACAGTGAAATCTCACCGAAACAGAGGTCGACATAGGTTTTTCTCAGATATTAGAAGAGTAGTATTCAGATACTGTAAGTAAGTGAGAAAACCATCTTACATGCTGATATGTCGTCAGCTTAAGGGGGCTTTTTCCCCCTGTGCCCCCTACAAGGGCTCTGCCCTTGACCCACTGGAGCCCCTCGCTTACATATCATCTAGTGCCTAGCTACGCCACTGACTTCAACAGTTTGAAGATTATGTCAAAGGAATTGCGTTGCGAAAATGGAAAAAAAGTAATAAAAAGAAAATAAGCTTAAAAATATGTACAAAAAAGGGGAATGAATTTAGAGATAAGATGATCAGGTAATGGCAGCCCTGAAGGACTCGACTGAGTCACTCAGCTCTTCAGTCTGGGGTAGGCTGTTCCAGTTAATCTTTTTTTTTGACAAATCTGCAGTCATGTGATCAAAAATATAACTTAAAAGGAAAAATATCATCAATTTCTGGATATGATTTATTATAAAATATAGGAGCGAAACGATCCGAGGAGAATGTGGATATGACAGAAACGACTCTTGGGACGAACGGCATTCGGGGTGAAACGACCGGAATTCTCACGGCTTACGGCAATATTTCATTTTCTTTTATTTTTTAAAGAATCGAAAAGAAGAAGGAATGGGTGTTTGCATATATCAACATTATTATTATTATTATTATTATAAATAATAATAATAATAAAAATGATAATAACCAAATTTTCTAACCTGCGACCTTCTCTCTACCGAATTTCGTTGTGTATCAATCATAATTGTTATTTGTATATGCCCTCCTGGGGCCCTGATTTGGTTAATAAACTTATTTCTATTTCTATTTCTATACAGATCGAATGCGGACGTATTAGAAGACACCCATAAAAAAGAGGGTAAAATCCATTATGCGACGTCGGTAAAGTAATTGTGTTTCTTGAAAGATTCATTCGGTGATTTTCTCTACAATTCTGTAAAAACTAATTACAAATGGCATACCAAAATCACAGGCACTTGACCGATGGACCTTAATTTCCCCGTGTTTGCCACGGGGGTACGTATTTTCAGGGCTAGTAACGATGTAGGGCCTCTATTTCTGGGTCCTGGGTCCACACGAATACTAGAAATAAACACAAGGTAAGCAACAAAATGGCGGGGTACTGCTAAATTTCTTATAATTGTCGATTTCCCCGATTTCTGAAAAATAAACGGATGGAATGCACTAACCTTGTGGAACCCCATCAGCTGTTGTGCCCCTGGTTTACTGTCGTATTCGTACTATTTTGCATATATACCCCCGACAACCTGTTCCCAAGACTGATTGTCAATTTAGTCGGTGGTCTATTTTGGATTCTCTCCGACTCCAACGTGTCTTTAGAACAAATCTGGCTTACCGAATGCATTTATTTGGCGGACTATTTCAAACTTAGAAAAAAAAACAAAAAAACAGAATGAAACGTCTTTTTTAATCACATGGTAGGTATGAAAACAACAGGTGAACAAATATCAATCCTTTGCCACAATGGAGCCATATTTGACAAACCCCGGGATAAAAACTGGACTGGCCATCAAAAGACACGTTGGAGTCCGAGAGAATCCAAAATAGACCTCCGACTAAGTTGACAATCGGTCTTGGGAACAGGTTGTCGGGGGTATATATGCAAAATAGTACGAATACGACAGTAATTTCGAAAGTGTAGTCTGTTAAACTTTGGATCCCATATTCACAAGGACTTCCACTGTGCAAGGTTGAATCGCTTTCACAAGGAAATTGCATGTAAAATCTAGCTGGACCTTGAGAACCTATGTGGAACTTCAGACCTCATACACTTTGTTTATACAAATCAAAATCTTCTTCATATCACAATGATGCTGCACAAAAATATTGCAGTTTTCTGAGAAGAGGTGTTATGGGTTTTATGCCACTTTCAACAATATTTCATTTATATCGTGGCGGTCAGTGTTATTGATGGAGGAAACCAGAGTACCCACAGAAAAAACCAATCGACCTGACAAACTTTATCACATAATGTTGCATTGAGTTCACCTCGCGATTCGAACTAACAGTTTTAGTGGTGATGGTCACTGATTGCATATATAAGTAGTTGTAAATCTAACTACCATACGATCATGACCGCGACGGTCCCCCGAGAAGATTTTTTAAAACAGGTTTACTTAATTTTAGCCTGTTATGCCACTTCCCATGAAAGATCAACTTCCTTTGTACGATTCTGTATCTACTCTTCCTAATGATGGTCCACTCCACGTTTGGTTTCATTTGGTTCAGCAGCAATGCCAGAGAAGATTAACATTTCAAAATGTCAACAATGAGATTGGTTGCCAAGTGATACAAACAGCTAACTTGGCTTATGGTCAGGAGAGATAAAAAAAATAATTTAAAAATGTATTCATTTGTTTTCAAAAACACCTGTAATTATCATGGTGTAGATGTAATTGAAGTAACACATTTAAAAAAAGAACATCATAAACGGGTCAATCTGCTTCAAATAGCACACTTTCAAATATGTTAGAGTGAGCGATTGTTGTTTGATGCCAAATGAGCATTCTCAGCTATATCATGGCGAGAACAAGTTACATTCGATCAGATGATGATGATATCTGCTTTGTACTAGACCAACAGCTTAGTTGGATCTGTATCGCACAAGCTCACTAAAACAACAATCCTCGGGTAGAAAAGTCGTTCAACTGAGTGATTGTTGTTTAATGCCAAATTAGCAATTTTTTTCAGCTATTTCAAGGTGAGAACAAATTACACTCGATGCAATGATGATGATGTCAATTTTGTACAAGACCAACACACTTAATTGGATCTTTATAGTGCTGTGTCACTGAAAAAACAGTCCACTGGTTGACATGTTCCACTCGGACACATTATGCTGATTCCGAGTCAAATTAGTATTCACTCTTACTCCATAAAGCTTAGCGGAGAAGCAGCAAATACCAATTTTATAGTCTTTGATTTGACTCGACAGAGGCTTGAACCCATGATCTATCGTGCTGGAGGTGAGCACGTCATTACACCACTGATGAAGATGATAACAGGAGGTTGATGGTAGTGTCTCCTCCGTACCACCCTTCATCAACATTATAGTGTAGAAGATGTGCAGTTTGGATACTTAAAACAAGTCTTGAGAAAGGAATGTTTATTAAAAATATTCAGTAGTACAAAAATGAAATATAGATGTACCGGTATTATCAACAAAGAAAAGTGAAGCAGAGTAGTATTACCTACAAATTTTGAAAATAATATTTTTTCTTCTTCTTCTAATCCCAATTAAACTGCTCATTAGTCACCAGCTAATCACACACACTACCAGCATATGTTGAAAATTTGCTTACTACGAATAATGTTTCCTAGAATGTACAATGTATATACAATGTATCAAAGAGAGAAATCTTAAATTTGAGAAAAGGTAGATTTTCTAATATTGCATATGAACAATTTTAAAAATCAATAAATATCGACAAAATATACAAACTACATATGGAGTAACAATATATGTTGCATACAATTTTGTATCATTGTTTAAACTTTCTACTTTCATTTCATACCTGTCCTCATTGATGATATAAAAAATCTAAAATTTTCAGAATTTTGGAAGTGTAAATACATACCTATTACATACATAGTGTGTTGGTACAAGACTTTGTATCAGGTCGAGCCTATTGTGTGAACCAGTATCACTACGAGTCACGATTGCAACGAGTTGTGATGCGGTTAGTTCATGCAACAGGCAAGACCTGATATTTATCTACCATTTCAATAAAAACAAATAACAAGGGTTGAATTAAAATTTGTACAATACTCTCAGGGAGACTACGTTTTGTGCATGACGTCACATTATTTTTTCCGTTCATTCATCAATGTCAGGTTACTGATATGACGTCATGTCAAAGTAGTTCGGCAGAGAATGTCTTGTGCAACATCGTGCCATTCTTTTATCACCACAGTGTGGTGATACAACATCTTGTATCAGACAGATGACTTTTGTTAATTTCAAAGGAAAACGTACATAATGTTAGATAAAGGTAAATCATTTAAGCGTATTACACAACTTTGACTTTGAATTATTTTGATACATGTTGTATTAAAATTTGATACCCAGGTAAAGTATCACCTACAGGTCTAGTGGTAAAATCAGGTTAGTTGACAGGTATGACATTTGACAACGGCAAACAATGAAGGTGTGTACTGTTTGAAGAAAATAATTCTATCTACTGAAAGTCATGTCTTAATGACTGATAATGTGCTGTTTTAGAACTATTACAACCTTCACTCACCAAGTAATAATTACGATTTCAAATCCATAATAGAGCAATTAGATCCAATAGTAGTTTTTCAAGATTAATGTACAAAATAATTGTAACCATGAAAATGCAATATTATCATCATTGTAAAAATATGAAATATCAGTACAACTTAAATTGAGACTCAAATCCACACTGAACTTAACAATATTTTACAAAATATGTTTATCATATATTAACAAATCTACAAACTACTGTGAATTTACTTTTATTTTGAATCTCAGTTTTTTCTTGGGATTTCGCTGGTTCAATCAAATCACGAATTTAAGTGCACAACGGAAGGCGTAAATAACAAAAGAAGTTATTTGCAAGTATCAAAACCATGAATGTTAAACACCCACAAACCAATCAATCAAAAACCATGAAAATCAATCAATATCTGCTTCTGCCTGCCAAGCCAAGAAATTTGCATTTTTGAATATACAACAAACCAAATACAATTGAATTTATTGGGAGATTTGTTTTTTTTGTAGAAAACACATTTTTTAGATTTGTCAAAAAGTTAATTTTGGGATATTATTCAAACAGACCACAACTAAATTGATTTTTGCAGTTCATAAAATATTCATGGCAGGTCATATAATTTATGACATATCTATATCAATATAAGTATATACAAAGAATACAAGGATTTATTTAAACAAATATATAGTTCCACTATTAATATTATATGTAGTGAATTCTGTGATTAATAATAGTTTTAGCTCCAAAATATTATTATCTGTGATATTTTCTTTTCAAGATTTACAAAATATATGAAAATTTCAGCAGTATGTGCACAGAAAAAATTCAAATTAGACTAAAAATGAAATTTCTTAATGAAATAAAATAAAATTTTAATTAGGACCAGTCCAAGCCCAGTCTGTTGGTTATTTTATAATTCATATACTGGTACAATAAACTGCAAGTATATTTTTATTTCAAACAATTCTTGGGAGTTTCATGAAAAAAAATGCATATAAATAATTCTATTAAAAGTTCTTTATTTAAGGTCTGAACAACAATTGTCTTTTGTCTTTTCCTTATGTAAATCAAACACTAAATGAGTTAAGAGTTGTTATGTCTGTCTCAGATTTTAAGTTAGTCTGTCTCAGATCTTAAGCTAGTCTGTCTCAGATCTTAAGCTTTATTCTTTCCCCATTCATGTGCCTTGCAGTGTTCAACCATCTGAAAAATAACAGAAAAATAATTAATAAATAATTCATGGAAGCCATAATGTGTTGTGAGTTTTAACATAGGTTGGCAGGATATTAGTAAATGTATAACTTGCTATATTCTGAGGAGAAAAGAGCATGATAGATGATGTTAATATATATTGATTAATTGCATATGCTAAACGGTTTGAGATCTATGAACCAGATGGTTTATTTCACTTTTCCATCAAGTTTTTTTGTTTTTCTATGTCTGGGTTTCTGATCAATGACAAAAGAAAACTAAAAACAGACTTAGTAGAGTGTCATATACATGTAAGGAAGGTTTCTAACAAGAAAGAATCCTGTCACAGATGCTCCTTCTCAAAAGAAAATTGATATTTAAAATTTAAAATAGCATGTTAGTCTCTATTTTTGAATAGAACGAAAACAACATACAATGTTATGGACCATCCAAGTAACATTTCAGCCAAATTTTGTCAATGTCATTTAATTCTGTATACCGGTATACAAATACAGCAGAACAACCCTCTGCCAGTTGATTTTGAAAAACAAGGTGGGAAGATGTCTCCTTTATTAAGTCAATATTAAAATTATTCTCACAAAAGAAAGTCTGAGGTAATAAATTCATCTCATTAAGCATGCACCAATATTCTTTTCAGGAGCAGAAATAAAAACAAAGAACTTACTCCACATTCCTTGGCATTTTTCATACTATCACACCAATAGGATGGTCCATAGCTACATTTCTTCTGACCTAGTTTGTCCATCGCTGGTCTGAAGTAGAGTTTACTGTCTAAGATTTGTTGACGTTCTGATAAGACATTCTTGATTTCATCCTTGATCTTGTGCTGTTTTCTGTTGATTTTTGCAGATTTACAAATACCAAGTTCCTGGTGACACAAAGGATATATTTAAATGATTAATATTTACCTTGACCTAAAGAATATCTAAATGTATCTTTCATTTTGGAATGTGATTGTCCATTTATCTATGCATTCAGTGCCTATCACCACTAAAGCTATGAGTTCGAATACCGCTTCATGACGAGGTGTACTCAATACAACATTATGTGATAAAGTTTATCAGTGACTTGTAGCAGGTCTGTGGTTTTCTCGGGTACTATGGTTTCCTCCACCAATAAAACTGACCGCCACGACTTAACTGAAATATTGAGTGTTGTAAAATACCATAACAAAAAACCATCCCCACACAAAATTACTGACACAATATTAAAAGTTGTGAATACATTTAACAAGAGTTATCTCCCACTTCATATATTTTTGATACATGTTCTTTCAACTGGCAGTAATAGAAATATTTAAATTCATATATATTTATTCATCATGGTTTGTCAAATTATTTTCTCAGCATAAAAAAGATAGACATGTATATATATATAAACGTCTAAAATGTAGCACAACAACATCAAAAAAGATGCTAAAATATAACAAAAATAACTATAAGTCTACAAAAAGACTATAATTATAATCAAATTGATGGATATTTCGCTTGACCGACAAGCTTCATCAACGTCTGTAATCTGATTTGAAAAATTGTCACGTGACCATCAGTTATCGTGACGTAAAAATCATAATCTTGAACTTTATACTTTATATTATTAAAATATATATGTACACTAATTTATAAAGAATATGAAAACAATGAGAAAATGTATGATGAAATTTACCAACTAGCTAAGGACCAGGTAATGGTTAAAAAGTTAAAAAACAACAAAATATTTAGGCCTTTTTGTTTATGCCCTCCAGATGTAATGTTTGTAACTCGCGGATCCAAAAACTCTCTCTTTCTTGTCTTTGATTCTCTTTCCAACTTGGATTGTGGTCAATGATATAAATTTTGGATCTACCAAAGTCATCCAATGAGTGCCCCCGCGAAACAAAGTGTTGACTCACGGGCAAGAGCGTCTTTTTCGTAAGGTCACTTCTGTGTCCATTCCATTGTTGAATGGTTGGGCACTTTCTCCTACATATTGCGACCCGCAGACGTGACAGTCAAGGAGGTGAACCACATTAGGTGTTTTGCAATTGACATTGCAAAAGATCTTATACTCCTTTCCTGTCGTCTTACTATGGAACACTTGTGCGTGTGGCAATTGGAGACAGCACTTGCAACGCTTGTCACCACATGGTTTACACTGGCCGACCATCGATGAAGGTCTAGATACCGCAGCTCTGACCAGTGTATCCTTAATGCTTTTAGGTCGCCGGAATGCTACAACGGGTGGTTCAGGGAACAACTTGGCCAGCATTTCACTTTTTTCAATTTCTTTCCAATGACGGACGATGCCTGAAATTTTCTCTAAAGAGGGATGGTATGTGAAAACAATGAGAACCCATTTGTTGATCTTTTTTTCTTTGTACTACAGGTTATTTCTGTTAATTTCACTAGAATTTGAATACCCACTCTCTATAACTTTGTCATTATATCCCCATGTCTTCAAATGATGGTGTAAATCTCCTAGTCTTTGCTTGGTGGTTTCAACAGTGGAGCATATTCATTTTATCCTAATGGCTTGGCTGAATGGGATACTCTTAAAACAGTGCTTAGGATTGCAACTACTGGGTGAAAGGTATTGATGTTTGTCTGTGGGTTTAGAGTACAGTTGTCATGTTGCCTTCCTTGACCGTGGTGGTAGTATCAAGGAAGGATATTTTGGTTTTCGACATTTCATGTGTGTCGACATCCCGTAGGTGCATACGTTGGCTACTTTTTCAGACGTTTATATATATACATACATCTAAGCAGGTGAGAACCATACAATATATCTGTCCCACTGGATCTCAAAGTTACTTGTGATACTAGGTTTACTAAATATTATATATGTCTGAAAATTAAACCAAACAAAGTTAGAATTAGATTTTTGAGCTATCAAATATTTTGTTATATTATTGACAATCAAGAGTTTTTTTGCTTTGTTTATGGACTTACCGTACAAATTTGTTTTGGGTCTATATCTTCTTGTAACATCTTAACAATCTCTGGTCCAAAGGCAATAAGTAATCCCTGACACTGAAAAACAAGTCATATAAATCATTACTAATTGTTAACTAGGTATATACCCCAATAAACAAGTCATAAAAATCATTACTAATTGTTAACTAGGTATAACCCAATAAACAAGTCATATAAATCATTACTAATTGTTAACTAGGTATATAACCCAATAAACAAGTCATATAAATCATTACTAATTGTTAACTAGGTATTTTACCCAATAAACAAGTCATATAAATCATTACTAATTGTTAAGTAGGTATATTACGAATTTAGTTTGTTACACATATTTTCATTGGTTCTTCAGCCCTGAATGTCAGCATATATTCGGAAAACAGACGGGGTATATATTTCAGTTCCCAAAAACATGGACGACAAAACATTAGGCTTCACTGAATCAATGGTATAACACAGGATAATAAATGTATTTTTACCAAATTAAATGCTATTTTTATACTCAAAACGGCTGCATGAAGAAAAAAATATTACAACGGTTAATTCCGTCACAAATACCTGATCGATTCAGCAAACTCCTATGTTCCACGGCTGTACCATAACAAATAAACAAAACGTTGAGCCTTGAAAACTTTCGACGTCATGGGGCCACACCAAGGTTTTATTTACATGTAGTTAACATTTAAATTATTGAAACTGTTTTGCAAACCCGTTGTTTTGTTATGTGATATATTAATGTTATATTTATAAAGTTTATAAAATTTACTACATATGAAACTGTATTGATTTAGAAATTTAGTACAGTATTTTCCTTCATGAGACACCCTATACATGAAATATGACGTGACACATATATTGACGTCATTGAAGAATGACGTCAAAGGTACGGACATCTTGAGATACGAAAAATGAAAATAAAAGAGGCAAATTTATTTAATACAGTTGGATGTTGTATTTAAAAAAAAAAGGTTAAATCCGTAATATATCTGTTATTCAGCTATCAGACAGGGTATATAATGTGACATTCCCGGCTTATGATATATATTCCCTTCGGCTGCGCCTCAGGGAATATAGATCCTAAGCCAGGAATGTCACAGTATATACCCTGTCTGATAGCTGAATAACATATAATATACCCCAATAAACAAGTCATATAAATCATTACTAATTGTTAACCAGGTATATAACCCAATAAACAAGTCATATAAATCATTACTAATTGTTAACTAGGTATATAACCCAATAAACAAGTCATATAAATCATTACTAATTGTTAACTAGGTATATAACCCAATAAACAAGTCATATAAATCATTACTAATTGTTAACTAGGTATATACCCCAATAAACAAGTCATATAACTCATTACTAATTGTTTCTGTTTTCTGCTTTTCTGTTTCTGTTTCTGTCTTTTAAAGGCCACCATCAACTAGTTGATTAATCTGCCATTGGAGTGCGCATGTAAATTTATAGTGTTGAAATACTGACGGGTCAGTAGTATGTACATTTAAAACTATGTACAGTTCCATTTTCTAATGTGGAAGTTGGCTAACTTGTGCTTTGAAAGCAACAAGTGTTGTGACGGCTGCTGTGTTTGTAGGTAGCGAATTCCAATCTTGAATAGTTCGTGGAAGAAGGAATACTTTCTATAGTCGCTGCTGCTGGATGGTACTTGGAAAGATAGCAGAGGCATGTTTCTGGTGGTTCTTTTTGATGGTACAAGTCTTTCCTCTTTGCTAATAGCGACATCTTCGTGGTGTGTTTTATATAGCATGTGTAACTGAGCATCACATCTTCTGTGTTGTAGTGATTTCCATTTAAGTGTGTCAAGCATGGAATCGACACTTGATCTGTTGCCTTGTCAGTTACAAACGTATCTGACACCTCTATGCTGGACTATTTCTAGAGTATGAATATCTTTTTGTGTGTAAGGATCCAATACAGTTGAGGCGTATTCCACCATTGGTCTTACTAGTGAGTTGCAGCAGTACGCATTTTGTTTTACAGTTGTTGATCCGATGTTAAGGTTACGTCGTTGGAATACTAGTGTCTTATTTGCTTTGCCGAATATTGAGTTGATGTGTTTGGTCCAACGAAGTTCTGATGAAATTAGACAGCCCAGATATTTGGCACTTTGAACGGATTCTAAGGTGTGTCCATGTAGACTGTAGTTGTATTTGATTGGATTTGGTTTCCTGCTTATTGTTAGGACATTGCATTTGCCAGGGAGGAATTCCATTTTCCATTTCTTCTCCCAAATGCCTAGCTTGTTAAGGTCTGTCTGGAGTGCTAGGGCATCATTCTCTGATGTTATGGTTAGGTATGCTATGGCATCATCTGTGAAGAGCCTAACTGTTGATTTTAGACCTTGTGGCATATCGTTGATATAGAATAGGAACAGGCTAGGTCCTAACACTGATCCTTGTGGTACACCCGAGTCAACGCTGATGTAATCTGATGTTACTACCGTCTGTGATCTATCGTGTAGGAAGTTTTTTTATCCAGTTGTTAGTTTTACCACAGATTCCATAGTTAACTAGGTATATAACCCAATAAATTTATTTTAGAGTCACATGTCATTCTATACATGTTTTGATTGGTTTAAAAAGTTGAGGTTATTTGTCAATGAATGGAATCTAAAAATAGACGTCGTTCTCAAGGCATCACGTGCCGTTGTCATCAGGTGATTTTCTTTAAATGAGGCACCTTTGGGGTTATTTAAATTTATTTCCGATTGAATCGAATAAATATATTTTTCAATATCATAACAAAAAAAGTTTGAATTAATTAATAAGGATTGATCGAAATTATTTGTTCGGTTCATTCGTTTGTACACACCCTTGCATAACCCGTTATGCGGGTTACATGGTGTGTACAACCTGATTGAGGTTATTTCTTCATGAACCGAACAAAAATTGCGATCAATCCTTAAATAAACAAGGTAATTAGAGTATAGAATCCATCAGGCTTGTTTCATAAATGAATATTTTTAATTGCAAATTAATTTTATGTATATGACCAAATAAACATAACAAATAAAGTGCTGAATACACCAAGCTTCTTTGTTAAATGCTTCAATTTAAATTTTAAATGTAAGAATATGGTTGCAAAAGTCTAAACAAAAAATATCTTAATAAAAACCTAAATAAAGAATCCTTTTCATGGATAATTCTGCTTTAGTAAGTTCATAATTAGTTAACTAATTTTAGTTACGATTGATATCTAGATTGTATGTGTGATACATGGTAGTTTTGTCAGTGTAATGTTTTGTAGATCGTTGTTTGTTCTTATCTCCGTTTTCTTTTGGTCATTGTGTTGTCTGCCCTTCTTCGATTTAGAGCTTCTGATTTCCCCTTTGGTATCTTCAAACTTTTCTTGACATAAGGCAATAACTAATGATATAGCCACTGTAAGTGATTGTTGTCAATCACCCTACAGTAACATTCTTCAGCAACCTTTTACGGAAGCACCAAAAAATTGAGGCATTTTTTTTAGATTGTTTATCCTATGCTGTTTGTTGAGTATACAATCAGAATGTAGAATGAAAACTTGCAAAACTAGAATTTTTCTGATGAAGCACCAAACTTAAAACTAGATGATATCAGTTACATACTTCATCTGACATTGATGAAGGCAATTCTTTACAGGCTTTCTTTAGTAAAGACATAATAGCTACTACTGTTTTGTTCTCCTTTAGAGCCTCAGCGACAAAGTCCAACACAGTTTTACATACTAAACAGGTTTCTGGACTTTTGACTGGTTTTCCTGAAATAAAGAAGATAATCTATTGACTCAATGAGTTAAACTTGTACATAACCTGTAATAGCTCTACCGGTAAACACTTATCTTGATACATTATTGTGTTTAACGCCACTTTCAACAATATTTCAGTTATATCGTGGCGGTCAGTTTTATTGGTGGAGGAAACAGGAGTAGCCTGAGAAAACCACCGACATGTTGCAAGTCACTGACAAAATTTATCACATAATGTTGTATCGAATACACCTCGCCATGAACGGGATTCGAACTCACAACTTTAGTGGTGATAGGCACTGATTGCATAGGTAGTTGTAAATACAACTATCATACGATCACGACGCCACCCCCCCTCCCCCTAAATATTATTGAACTAAAGAATATTTACTAATACAGTATCCATTTAAAATTGATAAATTAAATACTTAAAAAATTCCCCCATAAAAAAATCTAAATATTACATTCGACTACTAGAAAACTATAAATATGAAAAGGAATATATTATCTTTATGCTTTAAATTACAAAAAGTAATTTTGAAAAGGAACCATCCAAGGACCATACAAAGTTTGGCTTCAATTGTCAAGCAAGATGGTAGACTTCTGCAATTTCCTAAAAGATGTCAGACAGAAAGGCCAGTACCACTTACAACACATACGCAACATGAATGAAATTCCAATGTATATTGATCTGGGTCCGAATAAAACATTAAACAGAGTCGGCGACAAGACAGTTAGCATACGGATAACAGGAGCAGAAAAATGACATCTTACAATTGTATTGTCCTGTACAGCCAATGGTGACAGACATCTACCCATGATCATCTTTAAAAGAAAGACAGAACCCAAAGTAAAGACACCTACTGGTTTTGTGGTAACTGCCAATGGTAAGGGGTGGAGATATGAGCTCCTAATGAAGATATTCATTACAGACATATGGATGAAAAAAGTTGGTGAAGTCCCTCCTCATCATGGACTCCTTCCATTTTACTATACAGATATGGTTATGAGGGCTTTACATGCCTGCCATCATCCCAGATGTACATCAATACTGCAGCCACTAGATGTATCCATCAACAAACCCTGCTGAGAAAGTACTGGACCAGTTGTCACCAGGCAAACAATAAAGCCACCCAAATCATTAAACCACCAACTGCACAACTTGTCAAGACGTCATAGATTGGGTGGAAGTGGCCTACACAGAACCAAAGCAGAGACCATCATCAATTCAGAAAGCCTTCTTAGTGTGTGGCATCAGTAACAACATAGATGGTTCCGAGGACCACATGATTATCAACCCCACCGAGAAGGAAGACCACATTCCTGACATCAATGTAGATGACCTGTTTGGTGAGGAAGAAGAACAGATCGAGTTGGAAGGGTTTAACACTAACAGACAAGAGTAAACACGAAAACGGCATGCTGTCACATATTATTTCAACAGCCCTTTTAAGGACTACCCAAATATTTAACAAAGAATGTAAATTGTTGTTGCATTAATATAGCTTTGTCTAATATGCCCATTTCCTTCCTCATTTATTATTCTTCTCTCTTTTAAATATTATTTTCTCTTTCATTTATAGTTATTTTAATATTAAAATAGCATTCAAAATAAATTAAATCCCTTACCGTACCCATTTAATTATATTCATATATAGAACAGAAGTTGAGTAATAAAAACGTAGATATACAGTCAAACCTGTCTATAGTGGTCACCTGGGGGAGAATGACAAAATGACCACTATATACAGGTGACCTTTATATGGAGGGTGTGAATTTTCGACAAGATATTGTACATTTGTTGTGATCATGTTACTGAACTTACTCTTGTTTACATTTGTTGTAGCTGCAATAATGTAGCTCCTGTGACAAACTTGTGTCTCGGCAGAGTAAGCGAGCATTTAGGGTTTTATTATTAGAACTACATTTATTGTTGATGAAGTTATCTCAAAGTGATATTAAATAAACCAGTTTCATCCATATTATAAATATCTCTTGGATGATAATCCTTTATCAGATTTGGTAATTTTGATTTCCACTCAGATACAACTGTGACATTTACATCACCACTTTTACCTGACATTGTACGAAAAACGATGTTATGTCTCTTTAAAAAAGATTGTAGCCAGCCATTTGAAGCTTTGAATTGATCTACTCCAAGGTCCTTAGCAAACTTGAGAGCTTGTTCCTGTATCAATGGGCCGCTAATATTTATTCCTCTGCCAGTTGCTTCTTGAAACCAATCCCAGCATAATTGGTTAATGTCTTCATTTCCTGTCGCACGACGTTGACGTTTTCTTGAACCGGGCATATCGTTTTTAAAATCGTCAAGTATCTCACTTTTTCTTTATAGAATGTTCATGATCTGGGTGCGACCAACACCCATCTCCTCGGCCACAGCCCGACAACTTTTCCCACCATCACACAGATTTATAGCCTCCATTTTATCGTCTAAATTTAAAGCTTTCCTAGTTACGGATGTTGACATGATGCACTAGATACGTAATACAATCTTTCCGATGCAAAATATTTTTGATGAGTGAATTTCTACTCTCATTGTAGTGAATAAAAATCTCAAATAACCCCCCGGGTATTACCTGTTCTTCAAGTAATTTATTATTCACAAAATGTAAAATAGAGTTTGTTTATTAAGTTAATTAAATTAATCAATATGCTTTGTTACACTTGTAACACCTCGGCATTTTTAGTACATTAGAGAAAAATACCGATCTTCCGAAATCACTTCCGGTATTATTTAAAAAAACCAATTACCGTTATACAAAGGTTTTATGCTGAAAATTACCAATAAATGGTGGCCGCTGACCACATTGAACAGGTGACCGCTATATCGAATTAAAATATATAGTAAAACGCACTGGGAGAGCACGAAAGTGACCGTTATGACCAGGTGACTTCAACTTCAACTTCAATCAGGTTACTTAGTAACATCCGCAAGCAGACATCTCACTAAGGACTATATTTACACGCGCGCACAGCAGAGCCTCAAAGTTTAAAAGAAAAACATATTTACACTGTACAAGTATGTGGAAGTTTAGAATACTCCCTTGACTGCCACCTTGAATGCATCCAAGTCCGGGACGGCTATCACAGGCGGTAGTAGTTGGTTCCACAGGATGATCGTTCGTGGAAAGAATGAATATTTATATATATTTATGTTTGTCCTTATTGTCTGAAATTTCCAAGCATGGCTGTGGCGAGTTGATGTTATTTCTGCCATAGTGGGGGTGATGGTAAACCGGCACAGCGATGAGGTGGTGGACTACATTATGCATGAGTGTTATGTCTGATCTTTTTCGCCTCTGTTCTAATTTTCCCCAATTTAGATCTTTTACCATTTTCGTTGTGCTGTCAGGTTTTTTGTAGTCATGCGGCTTGTTCAGGACAAATCTTGCTGCGTTCTTTTGGCAGATTCTAATTTGTTGATGTTGCTCGTTGTATGAGGGTTCCAAATCGTTGAGCAGTATTCTAATTTTGGTCTTACAAGGCTGGTATATGCTCTATCTTTTACACTAGATGGACAGTGTTTAAGATTTCTTTTAAGGAAACCAAGTACTTTTGATGCCTTCTTGCAGATTTGGTCGATGTGCAAGTTGTACTTGAGGTTGTTACTGAGTTCTACTCCAAGGTATGGTTGATGGTCAACTTTTTGTAGAGTCTCTCCTTTCATTTTATAAGGGAAATCGGTTTTTGATCTTTTGTTTGTCGTTTGCATTATTGCACATTTGGAAACATTAAATTCCATTTGCCATGTGTCTGACCAGCCTACGAGTGTGTCCAGGTCTTCTTGCATTAGTTGATGATCTTTTTCTGTGTGTATAGGTCTATATATTACACAGTCGTCTGCAAATACTCTGGCGGTGGAATGGAGATTGTCTGCGATGTCATTGATGAACACCAGGAATAATGTAGGACCGAGTACTGTTCCCTGGGGAACCCCTGATGTTACATGGGAACACCTGGAAGCTTCCCCCTCTACGACTACTCTTTGGATCCTTTTACTGAGGAATGCATCAATCCATATTCTGGTGGTTCCATCAATGCCATAGTATTGGAGTTTCTCTGATAGTCTTTTATGAGCAACTTTATCGAAAGCTTTTGCAAAGTCAAGGATTGCTATGTCGACTTGTATGTTGTTGTTCATCCATTTGGTGATGTCGTTGGCTTTCACATGATCTTTTTGCTCTGAACCCATGTTGATTTTCATTGAGAATATTTTGGTTGTCTAAGTGTTCCATAATTTGTGATACAATGATATGTTCTAAGATTTTTGATGCCACTGATGTTAATGACACTGGTCTGTAATTAGATGGTTTTGAGCGATCCCCTTTTTTAAATATTGGAACTATGTTGGCATTTTTCCAATCCTCTGGTATTTGGCCTGTGTTGATTGACTGTTGATAAATTTTTGTAAGAATATGTGTGATGATATTGGCTGTCTCTTTAAGTATTCTTACTGGAACTTTGTCGGGGCCGGTTGCTTTACACAGGTTTAATCTGTTTAATTCTTTTTTTACACCTTTTTCGCTGATTTTGATGTCCTTCATTGGCTTAAATGGCGAGTTCCCTTTCGATGGCATATTGGTGGTGTTTTCAGTTGTAAATACTAATGTAAACTGATTGTTTAGCATTTCAGCTTTCTGTTCTGCAGTCTCGGCTAATACTCTTAAGAGTGCCAATCCCCATTGTGTCTTGTTTCCTTGATTTTATATATTTCCTTGATTTCTTACTGTTATTGTCTTTTTCAGGGTCTAACATGTTGTTTAGGTAATCCCAATAGTTCTTGTCTTTTTCAGGGTCTAACATGTTGTTTAGGTAATCCCAATAGTTCTTGTCTTTTTCAGGGTCTAACATGTTGTTTAGGTAATCCCAATAGTTCTTGTCTTTTTCAGGGTCTAACATGTTGTTTAGGTAATCCCAATAGTTCTTGTCTTTTTCAGGGTCTAACATGTTGTTTAGGTAATCCCAATAGTTCTTGTCTTTTTCAGGGTCTAACATGTTGTTTAGGTAATCCCAATAGTTCTTGTCTTTTTCAGGGTCTAACATGTTGTTTAGGTAATCCCAATAGTTCTTGTCTTTTTCAGGGTCTAACATGTTGTTTAGGTAATCCCAGTAGTTCTTGTGTAGTTTGTTTCTAATTAAGCTTCTCATGTCTTTGAAAGCTTTTTTGTGTGATGGTTTCTTGCTTTTCTTGATTTTGTTGTATAAGCGTTGTTATTTCCTAATAAGTCTTTTGATATCTGTTGTCATCCAAGGTACGTCGTGGTGTTTCCCTATATTCTTTTTGGAATATGTTTTTCAATGGCCTCTTTAAATTGTTTCCAGTTTTCTTCTATTGTGTCCATGTTTGTTCCTGATTCAAATTTGGCAATAAATTTGTCTCTGGATGATATGAGATCCTGTTTGATTCCTTCCCAATTTGCTTTTTTATAGTTGGGCACTGATCTACTTTGCTGTTTGCTTAATTCTTGGTGTTATATTTGTTGATACTGATAATATATCATGGTCGCTTTTTCCAATAGGTGGACATGTGGTGGTTCTTGTAACAAGTGTTGGATGTGACGTTATCATGAGGTCTAATATTCTGTCGTTTCGTGTCGGTAGTTCATTGATTTGTTCCAAGTAGAAATTATTTAATACGTTTATCAAGATGTTACTTTGAGATATGTTCCTCCCGCTTGGAATTGTTCCTCCTGTCGCCCAGTTTATGTCACCAAGGTTGAAGTCTCCTCCCAAGAATATTTTAGCATTTCTATATCTTTTGTCACTTTTGATTTTTGAAAGTGATTTTTCTAATTCTTGTCAGGTGGTCTGTAAAAGGATCCTATAAGTATTTGGTCTTTATCATTTGGTCTAATTTCAATCCATTTGATTTCACATTCTGTGTCTAAATCTGGGCACTCATCAGATTTTATGTCTGGTCTTACCATAATGAGTACACCTCCATCGTTTTTGTCAATGAGTTCTTTCCGGTCTTTCCTGTATATTTTATACTGGTAGCTACTTGGTATGTCATACGGTAATATTTCGGCATTGTTATATGTTGGGTCCAGGTGTGTTTCCGTGCCAATTATTATTTCAGGTGATGAACTTGATATGATGTTGTATAGTTCAGTGCCTTTATTTGTAATGCTTTGAAAGTTGATTGTCAAGATGGTGAAATTGTCAGTCTTTGTTGTAGTTTCTGACTGGCTGGTAGTGTTACTATTTGTTCTACTATAATGTACTGTAGATCTGGAGTTATCTCTATTTTTTTGGGGGGATGATGTAGCTATCGGTTCTAATTTTCCTGATGTAAGTTCATCTATTGTGGTGTTTCGGTAGTGATCTAGTACTATTTCTTGTTGTTTCCGCGGTGATCTCAATGGATGCTTCTTGGAAGTTTCTCATACTGACAGCATGGTTGTCAGGCGGTGGGTTAGAGATGTTAATCGGTATGACAGCAGGGCTGTCATTTAAAGTGTTAATCGGCATGACAGCAGGGCTGTCATTAAAGGTGTTAAATCTGTTCGATATTTCAATACGTTCTTCGGTTTCGAAAAATGTAGTTGAGAAGTTTGGTAGATCGCATTGAAAGCATATCCAGCTTAAGTTGTTACCTTGAAGTGCTTTGAAAATATGTGGTGGTATGTTTGAACATTTTGTATGGTACCAGATATCACAGCCGTCACATTGTAGGGCTTTAGCATTCCAGTTGACATTTTTGCTACATATTCCACACGGATACTTTATATATGTTGGGCCTGGCTGAATTTGTATGTCCCCGGCCTGTAGAATTAACATACACAGGTAGATGGCGGATTTACAAGTAATGTTTATGTGTAATCTCTTTTTTAGAAGTTTTGACTGACTTACAGTTACCATGAAATGTTGAAGGTTGTTTTCTTCATTCCTGACCAAACCTTGTTTTGAACAGAATCGATCATTTTGCTTCATATGTTCTTCTGGTTTGCACGATATCAATGTTATTAATATAAAACAAAAACAAATGTTTACTTCCGGTCTCATCATTTCCGATTGCGCAATACTATTGCCTGGGGCAGTCAAAGGATTTGAAGTCTGGAGTTTTGCAAAGTTGTGTTTTTTACACATTTCACATTGACTACAAAGGATACTGAACAGATTTCCTGAATATTTGTGATCAGATTGTTGAATAACATGGATCTTCATGCAGATTTTGTAGCTCCAAGTTTTATTGAGGCTCTACTATACAAAGGTGACCGTTAGGGCAGGTTTGACTATACAAACTGTGCTTCTCCATTTTTGTAATTGCAATTGAAGTGAAAATGTTGCATTTCACAAAGTCATAAAACGTTCTAATTAAAATCAATCAAAGCTTAGGTAATATTTGAACAACATTAAAGGATCATCAGCTTGTCACCTGTCAAAAGGAAGCAATTGACCATGTAATCACTTTAACCCAATTTTATTTTCACCAAATATTTTTCAAACTGTAATTTTTGGTCAGTTTTGTAAAAATTAGGACATGTAGGTGTTTTGAGTGACCAATAATTGCAGTAATTACAGGGTACTATAGAATCAACGTACTCTTGTTAAAGATGGGTTCTCCTCTCAGTAGTATACCAGATATTGCAGGTCTTGGTAAGGTTTTCTTTACAGTAGAAGTACACAATTCAATCAGAGTACACACTTTTTCAGGTCCAACTTCATTAAGCAAAAGTTTGATAATCTCAGGACCATAATGTTGAACGAAACTAGTACATTCTCTGCTAATGGTTGATGGCATTAAATCACATACTTTGTCCAGGGCATGTTCTATGGCTGCCTGTAATAAGAATTTATAAGCTTATTCAAATTGTCCAGGACTTGTTCTACAGCAGCCTGTAATAAGATTTTATAAGGTTATCAATCAAATTGTCCAGGGCTTGTTCTACAGTGGACTATAATAAGATTTTATAAGGTTACCAATCAAATTGTCCAGGGCTTGTTCTACAGTGACCTATAATAAGATTTTATAAGGTTATCAATCAAATTGTCCAGGGCTTGTTCTACAGCGGCCTGTAATAAGATTTTATAAGGTTATCAATCAAATTGTCCAGGGCATGTTCTATGGCTGCCTGTAATAAGAATTTATAAGCTTATTCAAATTGTCCAGGACTTGTTCTACAGCAGCCTGTAATAAGATTTTATAAGGTTATCAATCAAATTGTCCAGGGCTTGTTCTACAGCGGCCTGTAATAAGATTTTATAAGGTTATCAATCAAATTGTCCAGGACTTGTTCTACAGCAGCCTGTAATAAGATTTTATAAGGTTATCAATCAAATTGTCCAGGACTTGTTCTACAGCAGCCTGTAATAAGATTTTATAAGGTTATCAATCAAATTGTCCAGGGCTTGTTCTACAGTGGCCTGTAATAAGATTTCATAAGGTTATCAATCAAATTGTCCAGGACTTGTTCTACAGTGGCCTGAAATAAGATTTTATAAAGTTATCAATCAAATTGTCCAGGACTTGTTCTACAGTGGCCTATAATAAGATTTTATAAGGTTATCAATCAAATTGTCCAGGACTTGTTCTACAGTGGCCTGTAATAAGATTTCACAAGGTTATCAATCAAATTGTCCAGGACTTGTTCTACAGCAGCCTGTAATAGGATTTCATAAGGTTATCAATCAAATTGTCCAGGACTTGTTCTACAAAGGCCTATAATAAGATTTTATAAGGTTATCAAATTGTCCAGGGCTTGTTCTACAGTGGCCTGTAATCAGATTTTATAAGGTTATCAATCAAATTGTCCAGGGCTTGTTCTACAGTGGCCTGTAATAAGATTTTATAAGGTTATCAATCAAATTGTCCAGGGCTTGTTCTACAGTGGCCTGTAATAAGATTTTATAAGGTTATCAATCAAATTGTCCAGGGCTTGTTCTACAGTGGCCTGTAATAAGATTTTATAAGGTTATCAATCAAATTGTCCAGGGCTTGTTCTACAGTGGCCTGTAATAAGATTTTATAAGGTTATCAATCAAATTGTCCAGGGCTTGTTCTACAGTGACCTATAATAAGATTTTATAAGGTTATCAATCAAATTGTCCAGGGCTTGTTCTACAGTGACCTATAATAAGATTTTATAAGGTTATCAATCAAATTGTCCAGGGCTTGTTCTACAGCGGCCTGTAATAAGATTTAATAAGGTTATCAATCAAATTGTCCAGGGCATGTTCTATGGCTGCCTGTAATAAGAATTTATAAGCTTATTCAAATTGTCCAGGACTTGTTCTACAGCAGCCTGTAATAAGATTTTATAAGGTTATCAATCAAATTGTCCAGGGCTTGTTCTACAGCGGCCTATAATAAGATTTCATAAGGTTATCAATCAAATTGTCCAGGACTTGTTCTACAAAAGCCTATAATAAGATTTTATAAGGTTATCAATCAAATTGTCCAGGGCTTGTTCTACAGTGGCCTGTAATAAGATTTTATAAGGTTATCAATCAAATTGTCCAGGGCTTGTTCTACAGCAGCCTGTAATAAGATTTTATAAGGTTAACAATCAAATTGTCCAGGGCTTGTTCTACAGCAGCCTATAATAAGATTTTATAAGGTTATCAATCAAATTGTCCAGGGCTTGTTCTACAGTGGCCTGTAATAAGATTGTATAAGGTTATCAATCAAATTGTCCAGGGCTTGTTCTACAGCAGCCTGTAATATGATTTTATAAGGTTATCAATCAAATTGTCCAGAGCTTGTTCTACAGCAGCCTGTAATAAGATTTTATAAGGTTATCAATCAAATTGTCCAGGGCTTGTTCTACAGCAGCCTGTAATAAGATTTTATAAGGTTATCAATCAAATTGTCCAGGGCTTGTTCTACAGTGGCCTGTAATAAGATTTTATAAGGTTATCAATCAAATTGTCCAGGGCTTGTTCTACAGTGGCCTGTAATAAGATTTTATAAGGTTATCAATCAAATTGTCCAGGGCTTGTTCTACAGTGGCCTGTAATAAGATTTTATAAGGTTATCAATCAAATTGTCCAGGGCTTGTTCTACAGCGGCCTGTAATAAGATTTAATAAGGTTATCAATCAAATTGTCCAGGGCATGTTCTATGGCTGCCTGTAATAAGAATTTATAAGCTTATTCAAATTGTCCAGGACTTGTTCTACAGCAGCCTGTAATAAGATTTTATAAGGTTATCAATCAAATTGTCCAGGGCTTGTTCTACAGTGGCCTGTAATAAGATTTCATAAGGTTATCAATCAAATTGTCCAGGACTTGTTCTACAAAAGCCTATAATAAGATTTTATAAGGTTATCAATCAAATTGTCCAGGGCTTGTTCTACAGTGGTCTGTAATAAGATTTTATAAGGTTATCAATCAAATTGTCCAGGCTTGTTCTACAGCAGCCTGTAATAAGATTTTATAAGGTTAACAATCAAATTGTCCAGGGCTTGTTCTACAGCAGCCTATAATAAGATTTTATAAGGTTATCAATCAAATTGTCCAGGGCTTGTTCTACAGTGGCCTGTAATAAGATTGTATAAGGTTATCAATCAAATTGTCCAGGGCTTGTTCTATAGCAGCCTGTAATAAGATTTTATAAGGTTATCAATCAAATTGTCCAGAGCTTGTTCTACAGCAGCCTGTAATAAGATTTTATAAGGTTATCAATCAAATTGTCCAGGGCTTGTTCTACAGCAGCCTGTAATAAGATTTTATAAGGTTATCAATCAAATTGTCCAGAGCTTGTTCTACAGCAGCCTATAATAAGATTTTATAAGGTTATCAATCAAATTGTGCAGGACTTGTTCTACAGCGGCCTGTAATATGATTTTATAAGGTTATCAATCAAATTGTCCAGGGCTTGTTCTACAGTGGGCTGTAACAAGATTTCATAAGGTTATCAATCAAATTGTCCAGGACTTGTTCTACAGTGGCCTGAAATAAGATTTTATAAGGTTATCAATCAAATTGTTCAGGACTTGTTTTAGAGCGGCCTGTAATAAGATTTTATAAGGTTATCAATCAAATTGTCCAGGACTTGTTCTACAGCGGCCTGTAATAAGATTTCATAAGGTTATCAATCAAATTGTCCAGGGCTTGTTCTACAGTGGCCTATAATAAGATTTTATAAGGATATCAATCAAATTATCCAGGGCTTGTTCTACTGTCGCCTGTAATCAGATTTTATAAGGTTATCAATCAAATTGTCCAGGGCTTGTTCTACAGCAGCCTGTAATAAGATTTTATAAGGTTATCAATCAAATTGTCCAGGGCTTGTTCTACAGTGGCCTGTAATAAGATTTTATAAGGTTATCAATCAAATTGTCCAGGGCTTGTTCTACAGTGGCCTGTAATAAGATTTTATAAGGTTATCAATCAAATTGTCCAGGGCTTGTTCTACAGTGGCCTGTAATAAGATTTTATAAGGTTATCAATCAAATTGTCCAGGGCTTGTTCTACAGCGGCCTGTAATAAGATTTAATAAGGTTATCAATCAAATTGTCCAGGGCATGTTCTATGGCTGCCTGTAATAAGAATTTATAAGCTTATTCAAATTGTCCAGGACTTGTTCTACAGCAGCCTGTAATAAGATTTTATAAGGTTATCAATCAAATTGTCCAGGGCTTGTTCTACAGTGGCCTGTAATAAGATTTCATAAGGTTATCAATCAAATTGTCCAGGACTTGTTCTACAAAAGCCTATAATAAGATTTTATAAGGTTATCAATCAAATTGTCCAGGGCTTGTTCTACAGTGGTCTGTAATAAGATTTTATAAGGTTATCAATCAAATTGTCCAGGCTTGTTCTACAGCAGCCTGTAATAAGATTTTATAAGGTTAACAATCAAATTGTCCAGGGCTTGTTCTACAGCAGCCTATAATAAGATTTTATAAGGTTATCAATCAAATTGTCCAGGGCTTGTTCTACAGTGGCCTGTAATAAGATTGTATAAGGTTATCAATCAAATTGTCCAGGGCTTGTTCTATAGCAGCCTGTAATAAGATTTTATAAGGTTATCAATCAAATTGTCCAGAGCTTGTTCTACAGCAGCCTGTAATAAGATTTTATAAGGTTATCAATCAAATTGTCCAGGGCTTGTTCTACAGCAGCCTGTAATAAGATTTTATAAGGTTATCAATCAAATTGTCCAGAGCTTGTTCTACAGCAGCCTATAATAAGATTTTATAAGGTTATCAATCAAATTGTGCAGGACTTGTTCTACAGCGGCCTGTAATATGATTTTATAAGGTTATCAATCAAATTGTCCAGGGCTTGTTCTACAGTGGGCTGTAACAAGATTTCATAAGGTTATCAATCAAATTGTCCAGGACTTGTTCTACAGTGGCCTGAAATAAGATTTTATAAGGTTATCAATCAAATTGTTCAGGACTTGTTTTAGAGCGGCCTGTAATAAGATTTTATAAGGTTATCAATCAAATTGTCCAGGACTTGTTCTACAGCGGCCTGTAATAAGATTTCATAAGGTTATCAATCAAATTGTCCAGGGCTTGTTCTACAGTGGCCTATAATAAGATTTTATAAGGATATCAATCAAATTATCCAGGGCTTGTTCTACTGTCGCCTGTAATCAGATTTTATAAGGTTATCAATCAAATTGTCCAGGACTTGTTCTACAGTGGGCTGTAATAAGATTTTATAAGGTTATCAATCAAATTGTCCAGGGCTTGTTCTACAGTGGCCTATAATAAGATTTTATAAGGTTATCAATCAAATTGTCCAGTGCTTGTTCTACAGTGGGCTGTAATAAGATTTTATAAGGTTATCAATCAAATTATCCAGGGCTTTGTTCTACTGTCGCCTGTAATCAGATTTTATAAGGTTATCAATCAAATTATCCAGGGCTTTGTTCTACTGTCGCCTGTAATCAGATTTTATAAGGTTATCAATCAAATCTGACATGACATGAGAACAAACACTACCATACATCAATCAACACACTTCTATCTTCCTACTGTTGTGAGGGTGGGGGTTAGGATTGGAATAGCCTAGTGCCTCTCTTTATCTAAATTCGGCATTGCAAATATGGAAATATAACAAGGGTTTAATGTATTCTAACTTACTTTGGATTTATTCTGTGAAATCAGACTATCTATCTCACGCATGACATATTCACATAGTTCACATCTTGGACTTGACTTTGCTCCACTTTCTGAAATGAAATAAAACTATGTAAATTAACCAACATCACAGATGGACAAAACAAATCTATGTAGAAAACATAACTGCAGTACTTTGTATTGTATAGAAGACTGGGATAAAATTGTACACAATATAGAAAACCTAACTGTAGCTCTATGTATCAAGGACTAGACTGTCAGATATTTTATTTGAATAGGACTTCTTAATGACCATCCCAAACCAAAATTACAAGTGATCACCATTCAGGTTGAGCAGGTATACAGGTATCTTACTTTTCCTCTCCTGTGTCCCTATATGATTTTCTGTAAAAGTTTAAAAGTCTCAAGTACTTTACTTTGAATTCAACAGAAATAGTCATTAAAAATATTATTAAAGGAGCTGTATTTTAATAATTTAATTGACTTCCTATGTTAGACAGAGAACATTATATATTATACAGTGAATACCCTCTAAACCAAACTATTTTGAGTTCTGACCCTTTTGTTTGCAACTACTGACATTTTGATTAGATGGGCAAAATTTGCAACGTTTTCATGTTCACTTTAGACAAGTTAGGATTTAAAATATACAGTGAAACTTGTGTAAACCGAACCCTGAATAACTCGGATTCCTCCATAAACCTAAATCTAGATAAAGTCCCAATGCATAAACTCTTTGTTAATTTAACATGCATAAACAGAACACCTGTCTATTCCAAAAACAAAAGTTGGTTCCTAGGAGATTATATTTAGACAGGTTTAACTGTACAAGTTATGATTATAACAAGTGATAGAGTCAGAAATGTTACATTTGGTACAAATCATCAACAGTCAAGACTGTGGAACTTACAACCAGATAATATTAGAGAAAGTCCATCCATTCAAGCCTTGAAGTATTCTCTAAAATCAAATGTATCTTCAAAACCATTTTATTATTATACTGGTAGTCGTCTTGGGCAAATTCTCCATTCCAGATTACAAATGCAGTGTTCCTCTTTAAACCAACATTTATACCGTAAGAACATTGTCGAATCGCCTAACTGTATTTGTGGTTTAACTGAATCTACTACCCATTACTTATTTCACTGTCCAAGATACACTGCACAAAGGCAAATGTACATCAATTCTATTAATGTACCCATAAACTCTTTGTTAATTTAACATGCATAAACAGAACACCTGTCTATTCCAAAAACAAAAGTTGGTTCCAAGGAGATTATATTTAGACAGGTTTAACTGTACAAGTCATGATTATAACAAGTGATAGAGTCAGAAATGTTACATTTGGTACAAGTCATCAACAGTCAAGTGTAACAAGCTGATTCAAGAGAAGTCTAGTCAAACATGTGGCAAATACTTTATATTGGGTGTATACTCTGTTAGTTGAAACAGCAATTGTAATTTTTTTTTGTAATACCTCTATATAGAGATGTAACCTTAGACTCCTCCCATGGGTCAAATCAAAATGACAAAAAATGATCCTAGATAAGCTATTAATGTACAAGTAAATATAAAATCAACATACTCTTGTTAAAGATGGGTTCTCCTCTCAGTAGTATACCAGATACTGCAGGTCTTGGTAAGGTTTTCTTTACAGTAGAAGTACACAATTTAATCAGAGTACACACTTTTTTAGGTTCAACTTCATTAAGCAAAAGTTTGATAATCATAGGACCATATTGTTGAACGAAACTAGTACATTCTGCGCTAATGGTTGATGGCATTAAATCACATACTTTGTCCAGGGCTTGTTCTATGGCTTCCTGTAATAAGAATTTATAAGGTTATCAATCAAATTGTCCAGGGCTTGTTCTACAGCAACCTGTAATAAGATTTCACAAGGTTATCAATCAAATTGTCCAGGGCTTGTTCTACAGTGGCCTGTAATAAGATTTTATAAGGTTATCATTCAAATTGTCCAGGGCTTGTTCTACAGCAGCCTGTAATAAGATTTTATAAGGTTATCAATCAAATTGTCCAGGACTTGTTCTACAGTGGCCTTTAATAAGATTTTATAAGGTTATCATTCAAATTGTCCAGGGCTTGTTCTACAGCAGCCTGTAATAAGATTTTATAAGGTTATCAATCAAATTGTCCAGGACTTGTTCTACAGTGGCCTTTAATAAGATTTTATAAGGTTATCAATCAAATTGTTCAGGACTTGTTCTACAGTGGTCTGTAATAAGATTTTATAAGGTTATCAATCAAATTGTCCAGGGCTTGTTCTACAGTGGCCTGTAATAAGATTTTATAAGGTTATCAATCAAATTGTCCAGGGCTTGTTCTACAGTGGCCTGTAATAAGATTTTATAAGGTTATCAATCAAATTGTCCAGGGCTTGTTCTACAGCAGCCTGTAATAAGATTTTATAAGGTTATCAATCAAATTGTCCAGGGCTTGTTCTACAGCAGCCTGTAATAAGATTTTATAAGGTTATCAATCAAATTGTCCAGGGCTTGTTCTACAGCAGCCTATAATAAGATTTTATAAGGTTATCAATCAAATTGTCCAGGGCTTGTTCTACAGCGGCCTGTAATAAGATTTTATAAGGTTATCAATCAAATTGTCCAGGACTTGTTCTACAGTGGCCTTTAATAAGATTTTATAAGGTTATCAATCAAATTGTTCAGGACTTGTTCTACAGTGGTCTGTAATAAGATTTTATAAGGTTATCAATCAAATTGTCCAGGGCTTGTTCTACAGTGGCCTGTAATAAGATTTTATAAGGTTATCAATCAAATTGTCCAGGGCTTGTTCTACAGTGGCCTGTAATAAGATTTTATAAGGTTATCAATCAAATTGTCCAGGGCTTGTTCTACAGCAGCCTGTAATATGATTTTATAAGGTTATCAATCAAATTGTCCAGGGCTTGTTCTACAGCAGCCTGTAATAAGATTTTATAAGGTTATCCATCAAATTGTTCAGGACTTGTTCTACAGTGGCCTGTAATAAGATTTTATAAGGTTATCAATCAAATTGTCCAGGGCTTGTTCTACAGTGGGCTGTAATAAGATTTCATAAGGTTATCAATCAAATTGTCCAGGACTTGTTCTACAGTGGCCTGAAATAAGATTTTATAAGGTTATCAATCAAATTGTCCAGGACTTGTTCTACAGTGGCCTGTAATAAGATTTTATAAGGTTATCAATCAAATTGTCCAGGACTTGTTCTACTGTGGCCTGTAATAAGATTTTATAAGGTTATCAATCAAATTGTCCAGGGCTTGTTCTACAGCAGCCTGTAATAAGATTTTATAAGGTTATCAATCAAATTGTCCAGGGCTTGTTCTACAGTGGACTGTAATAAGATTTCATAAGGTTATCAATCAAATTGTCCAGGACTTGTTCTACAGTGGCCTGAAATAAGATTTTATAAGGTTATCAATCAAATTGTCCAGGACTTGTTCTACAGCGGCCTGTAATAAGATTTTATAAGGTTATCAATCAAATTGTCCAGGACTTGTTCTACAGCGGCCTGTAATAAGATTTTATAAGGTTATCAATCAAATTGTCCAGGGCTTGTTCTACAGTGGCCTGTAATAAGATTTCATAAGGTTATCAATCAAATTGTCCAGGGCTTGTTCTACAGTGGCCTGTAATAAGATTTCATAAGGTTATCAATCAAATTGTCCAGGACTTGTTCTACAGTGGCCTATACTAAGATTTTATAAGGTTATCAATCAAATTGTCCAGGGCTTGTTTTACTGTGGCCTGTAATCAGATTTTATCAATCAAATTGTCCAGGGCTTGTTCTACAGTGGCCTAAAATAAGATTTTATAAGGATATCAATCAAATTATCCAGGGCTTGTTCTACTGTCGCCTGTAATCAGATTTTATAAGGTTATCAATCAAATTGTCCAGGACTTGTTCTACAGTGGGCTGTAATAAGATTTTATAAGGTTATCAATCAAATTGTCCAGGGCTTGTTCTACAGTGGCCTATAATAAGATTTTATAAGGTTATCAATCAAATTGTCCAGGGCTTGTTCTACAGTGGGCTGTAATAAGATTTTATAAGGTTATCAATCAAATTATCCAGGGCTTGTTCTACTGTCGCCTGTAATCAGATTTTATAAGGTTATCAATCAAATCTGACATGACACGAGAACAAACACTACCATACATCAATCAACACACTTCTATCTTCCTACTGTTGTGAGAGTGGGGGTTAGGATTGGAATAGCCTAGTGCCTCTCTTTATCTAAATTCGGCATTGCAAATATGGAAATATAACAAGGGTTTAATGTATTCTAACTTACTTTGGATTTATTCTGTGAAATCAGACTATCTATCTCACGCATGACATATTCACATAGTTCACATCTTGGACTTGACTTTGCTCCACTTTCTGAAATGAAATAAAACTATGTAAATTAACCAACATCACAGATGGACAAAACAAATCTATGTAGAAAACATAACTGCAGTACTTTGTATTGTATAGAAGACTGGGATAAAATTGTACACAATATAGAAAACCTAACTGTAGCTCTATGTATCAAGGACTAGACTGTCAGATATTTTATTTGAATAGGACTTCTTAATGACCATCCCAAACCAAAATTACAAGTGATCACCATTCAGGTTGAGCAGGTATACAGGTATCTTACTTTTCCTCTCCTGTGTCCCTATATGATTTTCTGTAAAAGTTTAAAAGTCTCAAGTACTTTACTTTGAATTCAACAGAAATAGTCATTAAAAATATTATTAAAGGAGCTGTATTTTAATAATTTAATTGACTTCCTATGTTAGACAGAGAACATTATATATTATACAGTGAATACCCTCTAAACCAAACTATTTTGAGTTCTGACCCTTTTGTTTGCAACTACTGACATTTTGATTAGATGGGCAAAATTTGCAACGTTTTCATGTTCACTTTAGACAAGTTAGGATTTAAAATATACAGTGAAACTTGTGTAAACCGAACCCTGAATAACTCGGATTCCTCCATAAACCTAAATCTAGATAAAGTCCCAATGCATAAACTCTTTGTTAATTTAACATGCATAAACAGAACACCTGTCTATTCCAAAAACAAAAGTTGGTTCCTAGGAGATTATATTTAGACAGGTTTAACTGTACAAGTTATGATTATAACAAGTGATAGAGTCAGAAATGTTACATTTGGTACAAATCATCAACAGTCAAGACTGTGGAACTTACAACCAGATAATATTAGAGAAAGTCCATCCATTCAAGCCTTGAAGTATTCTCTAAAATCAAATGTATCTTCAAAACCATTTTATTATTATACTGGTAGTCGTCTTGGGCAAATTCTCCATTCCAGATTACAAATGCAGTGTTCCTCTTTAAACCAACATTTATACCGTAAGAACATTGTCGAATCGCCTAACTGTATTTGTGGTTTAACTGAATCTACTACCCATTACTTATTTCACTGTCCAAGATACACTGCACAAAGGCAAATGTACATCAATTCTATTAATGTACCCATAAACTCTTTGTTAATTTAACATGCATAAACAGAACACCTGTCTATTCCAAAAACAAAAGTTGGTTCCAAGGAGATTATATTTAGACAGGTTTAACTGTACAAGTCATGATTATAACAAGTGATAGAGTCAGAAATGTTACATTTGGTACAAGTCATCAACAGTCAAGTGTAACAAGCTGATTCAAGAGAAGTCTAGTCAAACATGTGGCAAATACTTTATATTGGGTGTATACTCTGTTAGTTGAAACAGCAATTGTAATTTTTATTTGTAATACCTCTATATAGAGATGTAACCTTAGACTCCTCCCATGGGTCAAATCAAAATGACAAAAAATGATCCTAGATAAGCTATTAATGTACAAGTAAATATAAAATCAACATACTCTTGTTAAAGATGGGTTCTCCTCTCAGTAGTATACCAGATACTGCAGGTCTTGGTAAGGTTTTCTTTACAGTAGAAGTACACAATTTAATCAGAGTACACACTTTTTTAGGTTCAACTTCATTAAGCAAAAGTTTGATAATCATAGGACCATATTGTTGAACGAAACTAGTACATTCTGCGCTAATGGTTGATGGCATTAAATCACATACTTTGTCCAGGGCTTGTTCTATGGCTTCCTGTAATAAGAATTTATAAGGTTATCAATCAAATTGTCCAGGGCTTGTTCTACAGCAGCCTGTAATAAGATTTCACAAGGTTATCAATCAAATTGTCCAGGGCTTGTTCTACAGCAGCCTGTAATAAGATTTTATAAGGTTATCATTCAAATTGTCCAGGGCTTGTTCTACAGCAGCCTGTAATAAGATTTTATAAGGTTATCAATCAAATTGTCCAGGACTTGTTCTACAGTGGCCTTTAATAAGATTTTATAGGGTTATCAATCAAATTGTTCAGGACTTGTTCTACAGTGGTCTGTAATAAGATTTTATAAGGTTATCAATCAAATTGTCCAGGGCTTGTTCTACAGTGGCCTGTAATAAGATTTTATAAGGTTATCAATCAAATTGTCCAGGGCTTGTTCTACAGTGGCCTGTAATAAGATTTTATAAGGTTATCAATCAAATTGTCCAGGGCTTGTTCTACAGCAGCCTGTAATAAGATTTTATAAGGTTATCAATCAAATTGTCCAGGGCTTGTTCTACAGCAGCCTGTAATAAGATTTTATAAGGTTATCAATCAAATTGTCCAGGGCTTGTTCTACAGCAGCCTATAATAAGATTTTATAAGGTTATCAATCAAATTGTCCAGGGCTTGTTCTACAGCAGCCTGTAATAAGATTTTATAAGGTTATCAATCAAATTGTTCAGGACTTGTTCTACAGTGGCCTGTAATAAGATTTTATAAGATTATCAATCAAATTGTCCAGGACTTGTTCTACAGCAGCCTGTAATACGATTTTATAAGGTTATCAATCAAATTGTCCAGGGCTTGTTCTACAGTGGGCTGTAATAAGATTTCATAAGGTTATCAATCAAATTGTCCAGGACTTGTTCTACAGTGGCCTGAAATAAGATTTTATAAGGTTATCAATCAAATTGTCCAGGACTTGTTCTACAGTGGCCTGTAATAAGATTTTATAAGGTTATCAATCAAATTGTCCAGGACTTGTTCTACAGTGGCCTTTAATAAGATTTTATAAGGTTATCAATCAAATTGTTCAGGACTTGTTCTACAGTGGTCTGTAATAAGATTTTATAAGGTTATCAATCAAATTGTCCAGGGCTTGTTCTACAGTGGCCTGTAATAAGAATTTATAAGGTTATCAATCAAATTGTCCAGGGCTTGTTCTACAGTGGCCTGAAATAAGATTTTATAAGGTTATCAATCAAATTGTCCAGGACTTGTTCTACAGTGGCCTGTAATAAGATTTTATAAGGTTATCAATCAAATTGTCCAGGACTTGTTCTACTGTGGCCTGTAATAAGATTTTATAAGGTTATCAATCAAATTGTCCAGGGCTTGTTCTACAGTGGCCTGTAATAAGATTTTATAAGGTTATCAATCAAATTGTCCAGGACTTGTTCTACAGTGGCCTGTGATAAGATTTTATAAGGTTATCAATCAAATTGTCCAGGGCTTGTTCTACAGCAGCCTGTAATAAGATTTTATAAGGTTATCAATCAAATTGTCCAGGGCTTGTTCTACAGTGGGCTGTAATAAGATTTCATAAGGTTATCAATCAAATTGTCCAGGACTTGTTCTACAGTGGCCTGAAATAAGATTTTATAAGGTTATCAATCAAATTGTCCAGGACTTGTTCTACAGCGGCCTGTAATAAGATTTTATAAGGTTATCAATCAAATTGTCCAGGGCTTGTTCTACAGCAGCCTGTAATAAGATTTTATAAGGTTATCAATCAAATTGTCCAGGGCTTGTTCTACAGTGGGCTGTAATAAGATTTCATAAGGTTATCAATCAAATTGTCCAGGACTTGTTCTACAGTGGCCTGAAATAAGATTTTATAAGGTTATCAATCAAATTGTCCAGGACTTGTTCTACAGCGGCCTGTAATAAGATTTTATAAGGTTATCAATCAAATTGTCCAGGACTTGTTCTACAGTGGCCTGTAATAAGATTTCATAAGGTTATCAATCAAATTGTCCAGGGCTTGTTCTACAGTGGCCTGTAATAAGATTTCATAAGGTTATCAATCAAATTGTCCAGGGCTTGTTCTACAGCAGCCTGTAATAAGATTTTATAAGGTTATCAATCAAATTGTCCAGGGCTTGTTCTACAGTGGGCTGTAATAAGATTTCATAAGGTTATCAATCAAATTGTCCAGGACTTGTTCTACAGTGGCCTGAAATAAGATTTTATAAGGTTATCAATCAAATTGTCCAGGACTTGTTCTACAGCGGCCTGTAATAAGATTTTATAAGGTTATCAATCAAATTGTCCAGGGCTTGTTCTACAGCAGCCTGTAATAAGATTTTATAAGGTTATCAATCAAATTGTCCAGGGCTTGTTCTACAGTGGGCTGTAATAAGATTTCATAAGGTTATCAATCAAATTGTCCAGGACTTGTTCTACAGTGGCCTGAAATAAGATTTTATAAGGTTATCAATCAAATTGTCCAGGACTTGTTCTACAGCGGCCTGTAATAAGATTTTATAAGGTTATCAATCAAATTGTCCAGGACTTGTTCTACAGTGGCCTGTAATAAGATTTCATAAGGTTATCAATCAAATTGTCCAGGGCTTGTTCTACAGTGGCCTGTAATAAGATTTCATAAGGTTATCAATCAAATTGTCCAGGGCTTGTTCTACAGCAGCCTGTAATAAGATTTTATAAGGTTATCAATCAAATTGTCCAGGGCTTGTTCTACAGTGGGCTGTAATAAGATTTCATAAGGTTATCAATCAAATTGTCCAGGACTTGTTCTACAGTGGCCTGAAATAAGATTTTATAAGGTTATCAATCAAATTGTCCAGGACTTGTTCTACAGCGGCCTGTAATAAGATTTCATAAGGTTATCAATCAAATTGTCCAGGGCTTGTTCTACAGTGGCCTGTAATAAGATTTCATAAGGTTATCAATCAAATTGTCCAGGACTTGTTCTACAGTGGCCTATACTAAGATTTTATAAGGTTATCAATCAAATTGTCCAGGGCTTGTTCTACTGTGGCCTGTAATCAGATTTTATAAGGTTATCAATCAAATTGTCCAGGGCTTGTTCTACTGTGGCCTGTAATCAGATTTTATCAATCAAATTGTCCAGTGCTTGTTCTACAGTGGCCTATAATAAGATTTTATAAGGATATCAATCAAATTATCCAGGGCTTGTTCTACTGTCGCCTGTAATCAGATTTTATAAGGTTATCAATCAAATTGTCCAGGACTTGTTCTACAGTGGGCTGTAATAAGATTTTATAAGGTTATCAATCAAATTGTCCAGGGCTTGTTCTACAGTGGCCTATAATAAGATTTTATAAGGTTATCAATCAAATTGTCCAGTGCTTGTTCTACAGTGGGCTGTAATAAGATTTTATAAGGTTATCAATCAAATTATCCAGGGCTTTGTTCTACTGTCGCCTGTAATCAGATTTTATAAGGTTATCAATCAAATTATCCAGGGCTTTGTTCTACTGTCGCCTGTAATCAGATTTTATAAGGTTATCAATCAAATCTGACATGACATGAGAACAAACACTACCATACATCAATCAACACACTTCTATCTTCCTACTGTTGTGAGGGTGGGGGTTAGGATTGGAATAGCCTAGTGCCTCTCTTTATCTAAATTCGGCATTGCAAATATGGAAATATAACAAGGGTTTAATGTATTCTAACTTACTTTGGATTTATTCTGTGAAATCAGACTATCTATCTCACGCATGACATATTCACATAGTTCACATCTTGGACTTGACTTTGCTCCACTTTCTGAAATGAAATAAAACTATGTAAATTAACCAACATCACAGATGGACAAAACAAATCTATGTAGAAAACATAACTGCAGTACTTTGTATTGTATAGAAGACTGGGATAAAATTGTACACAATATAGAAAACCTAACTGTAGCTCTATGTATCAAGGACTAGACTGTCAGATATTTTATTTGAATAGGACTTCTTAATGACCATCCCAAACCAAAATTACAAGTGATCACCATTCAGGTTGAGCAGGTATACAGGTATCTTACTTTTCCTCTCCTGTGTCCCTATATGATTTTCTGTAAAAGTTTAAAAGTCTCAAGTACTTTACTTTGAATTCAACAGAAATAGTCATTAAAAATATTATTAAAGGAGCTGTATTTTAATAATTTAATTGACTTCCTATGTTAGACAGAGAACATTATATATTATACAGTGAATACCCTCTAAACCAAACTATTTTGAGTTCTGACCCTTTTGTTTGCAACTACTGACATTTTGATTAGATGGGCAAAATTTGCAACGTTTTCATGTTCACTTTAGACAAGTTAGGATTTAAAATATACAGTGAAACTTGTGTAAACCGAACCCTGAATAACTCGGATTCCTCCATAAACCTAAATCTAGATAAAGTCCCAATGCATAAACTCTTTGTTAATTTAACATGCATAAACAGAACACCTGTCTATTCCAAAAACAAAAGTTGGTTCCTAGGAGATTATATTTAGACAGGTTTAACTGTACAAGTTATGATTATAACAAGTGATAGAGTCAGAAATGTTACATTTGGTACAAATCATCAACAGTCAAGACTGTGGAACTTACAACCAGATAATATTAGAGAAAGTCCATCCATTCAAGCCTTGAAGTATTCTCTAAAATCAAATGTATCTTCAAAACCATTTTATTATTATACTGGTAGTCGTCTTGGGCAAATTCTCCATTCCAGATTACAAATGCAGTGTTCCTCTTTAAACCAACATTTATACCGTAAGAACATTGTCGAATCGCCTAACTGTATTTGTGGTTTAACTGAATCTACTACCCATTACTTATTTCACTGTCCAAGATACACTGCACAAAGGCAAATGTACATCAATTCTATTAATGTACCCATAAACTCTTTGTTAATTTAACATGCATAAACAGAACACCTGTCTATTCCAAAAACAAAAGTTGGTTCCAAGGAGATTATATTTAGACAGGTTTAACTGTACAAGTCATGATTATAACAAGTGATAGAGTCAGAAATGTTACATTTGGTACAAGTCATCAACAGTCAAGTGTAACAAGCTGATTCAAGAGAAGTCTAGTCAAACATGTGGCAAATACTTTATATTGGGTGTATACTCTGTTAGTTGAAACAGCAATTGTAATTTTTATTTGTAATACCTCTATATAGAGATGTAACCTTAGACTCCTCCCATGGGTCAAATCAAAATGACAAAAAATGATCCTAGATAAGCTATTAATGTACAAGTAAATATAAAATCAACATACTCTTGTTAAAGATGGGTTCTCCTCTCAGTAGTATACCAGATACTGCAGGTCTTGGTAAGGTTTTCTTTACAGTAGAAGTACACAATTTAATCAGAGTACACACTTTTTTAGGTTCAACTTCATTAAGCAAAAGTTTGATAATCATAGGACCATATTGTTGAACGAAACTAGTACATTCTGCGCTAATGGTTGATGGCATTAAATCACATACTTTGTCCAGGGCTTGTTCTATGGCTTCCTGTAATAAGAATTTATAAGGTTATCAATCAAATTGTCCAGGGCTTGTTCTACAGCAGCCTGTAATAAGATTTCACAAGGTTATCAATCAAATTGTCCAGGGCTTGTTCTACAGCGGCCTGTAATTAGATTTTATAAGGTTATCATTCAAATTGTCCAGGGCTTGTTCTACAGCAGCCTGTAATAAGATTTTATAAGGTTATCAATCAAATTGTCCAGGACTTGTTCTACAGTGGCCTTTAATAAGATTTTATAAGGTTATCAATCAAATTGTTCAGGACTTGTTCTACAGTGGTCTGTAATAAGATTTTATAAGGTTATCAATCAAATTGTCCAGGGCTTGTTCTACAGTGGCCTGTAATAAGATTTTATAAGGTTATCAATCAAATTGTCCAGGGCTTGTTCTACAGTGGCCTGTAATAAGATTTTATAAGGTTATCAATCAAATTGTCCAGGGCTTGTTCTACAGCAGCCTGTAATAAGATTTTATAAGGTTATCAATCAAATTGTCCAGGGCTTGTTCTACAGCAGCCTGTAATAAGATTTTATAAGGTTATCAATCAAATTGTCCAGGGCTTGTTCTACAGTGGGCTGTAATAAGATTTCATAAGGTTATCAATCAAATTGTCCAGGACTTGTTCTACAGTGGCCTGAAATAAGATTTTATAAGGTTATCAATCAAATTGTCCAGGACTTGTTCTACAGTGGCCTGTAATAAGATTTTATAAGGTTATCAATCAAATTGTCCAGGACTTGTTCTACAGTGGCCTTTAATAAGATTTTATAAGGTTATCAATCAAATTGTTCAGGACTTGTTCTACAGTGGTCTGTAATAAGATTTTATAAGGTTATCAATCAAATTGTCCAGGGCTTGTTCTACAGTGGGCTGTAATAAGATTTTATAAGGTTATCAATCAAATTGTCCAGGGCTTGTTCTACAGTGGCCTGAAATAAGATTTTATAAGGTTATCAATCAAATTGTCCAGGACTTGTTCTACAGTGGCCTGTAATAAGATTTTATAAGGTTATCAATCAAATTGTCCAGGACTTGTTCTACAGTGGCCTGTAATAAGATTTTATAAGGTTATCAATCAAATTGTCCAGGGCTTGTTCTACAGTGGCCTGTAATAAGATTTTATAAGGTTATCAATCAAATTGTCCAGGACTTGTTCTACAGTGGCCTGTGATAAGATTTTATAAGGTTATCAATCAAATTGTCCAGGGCTTGTTCTACAGCAGCCTGTAATAAGATTTTATAAGGTTATCAATCAAATTGTCCAGGGCTTGTTCTACAGTGGGCTGTAATAAGATTTCATAAGGTTATCAATCAAATTGTCCAGGACTTGTTCTACAGTGGCCTGAAATAAGATTTTATAAGGTTATCAATCAAATTGTCCAGGACTTGTTCTACAGCGGCCTGTAATAAGATTTTATAAGGTTATCAATCAAATTGTCCAGGACTTGTTCTACAGTGGCCTGTAATAAGATTTCATAAGGTTATCAATCAAATTGTCCAGGGCTTGTTCTACAGTGGCCTGTAATAAGATTTCATAAGGTTATCAATCAAATTGTCCAGGGCTTGTTCTACAGCAGCCTGTAATAAGATTTTATAAGGTTATCAATCAAATTGTCCAGGGCTTGTTCTACAGTGGGCTGTAATAAGATTTCATAAGGTTATCAATCAAATTGTCCAGGACTTGTTCTACAGTGGCCTGAAATAAGATTTTATAAGGTTATCAATCAAATTGTCCAGGACTTGTTCTACAGCGGCCTGTAATAAGATTTTATAAGGTTATCAATCAAATTGTCCAGGACTTGTTCTACAGCGGCCTGTAATAAGATTTCATAAGGTTATCAATCAAATTGTCCAGGGCTTGTTCTACAGTGGCCTGTAATAAGATTTCATAAGGTTATCAATCAAATTGTCCAGGGCTTGTTCTACAGTGGCCTGTAATAAGATTTCATAAGGTTATCAATCAAATTGTCCAGGACTTGTTCTACAGTGGCCTATACTAAGATTTTATAAGGTTATCAATCAAATTGTCCAGGGCTTGTTCTACTGTGGCCTGTAATCAGATTTTATAAGGTTATCAATCAAATTGTCCAGGGCTTGTTCTACTGTGGCCTGTAATCAGATTTTATCAATCAAATTGTCCAGGGCTTGTTCTACAGTGGCCTATAATAAGATTTTATAAGGATATCAATCAAATTATCCAGGGCTTGTTCTACTGTCGCCTGTAATCAGATTTTATAAGGTTATCAATCAAATTGTCCAGGACTTGTTCTACAGTGGGCTGTAATAAGATTTTATAAGGTTATCAATCAAATTGTCCAGGGCTTGTTCTACAGTGGCCTATAATAAGATTTTATAAGGTTATCAATCAAATTGTCCAGGGCTTGTTCTACAGTGGGCTGTAATAAGATTTTATAAGGTTATCAATCAAATTATCCAGGGCTTTGTTCTACTGTCGCCTGTAATCAGATTTTATAAGGTTATCAATCAAATTGTCCAGTGCTTGTTCTACAGTGGGCTGTAATAAGATTTTATAAGGTTATCAATCAAATTATCCAGGGCTTTGTTCTACTGTCGCCTGTAATCAGATTTTATAAGGTTATCAATCAAATTATCCAGGGCTTTGTTCTACTGTCGCCTGTAATCAGATTTTATAAGGTTATCAATCAAATCTGACATGACATGAGAACAAACACTACCATACATCAATCAACACACTTCTATCTTCCTACTGTTGTGAGGGTGGGGGTTAGGATTGGAATAGCCTAGTGCCTCTCTTTATCTAAATTCGGCATTGCAAATATGGAAATATAACAAGGGTTTAATGTATTCTAACTTACTTTGGATTTATTCTGTGAAATCAGACTATCTATCTCACGCATGACATATTCACATAGTTCACATCTTGGACTTGACTTTGCTCCACTTTCTGAAATGAAATAAAACTATGTAAATTAACCAACATCACAGATGGACAAAACAAATCTATGTAGAAAACATAACTGCAGTACTTTGTATTGTATAGAAGACTGGGATAAAATTGTACACAATATAGAAAACCTAACTGTAGCTCTATGTATCAAGGACTAGACTGTCAGATATTTTATTTGAATAGGACTTCTTAATGACCATCCCAAACCAAAATTACAAGTGATCACCATTCAGGTTGAGCAGGTATACAGGTATCTTACTTTTCCTCTCCTGTGTCCCTATATGATTTTCTGTAAAAGTTTAAAAGTCTCAAGTACTTTACTTTGAATTCAACAGAAATAGTCATTAAAAATATTATTAAAGGAGCTGTATTTTAATAATTTAATTGACTTCCTATGTTAGACAGAGAACATTATATATTATACAGTGAATACCCTCTAAACCAAACTATTTTGAGTTCTGACCCTTTTGTTTGCAACTACTGACATTTTGATTAGATGGGCAAAATTTGCAACGTTTTCATGTTCACTTTAGACAAGTTAGGATTTAAAATATACAGTGAAACTTGTGTAAACCGAACCCTGAATAACTCGGATTCCTCCATAAACCTAAATCTAGATAAAGTCCCAATGCATAAACTCTTTGTTAATTTAACATGCATAAACAGAACACCTGTCTATTCCAAAAACAAAAGTTGGTTCCTAGGAGATTATATTTAGACAGGTTTAACTGTACAAGTTATGATTATAACAAGTGATAGAGTCAGAAATGTTACATTTGGTACAAATCATCAACAGTCAAGACTGTGGAACTTACAACCAGATAATATTAGAGAAAGTCCATCCATTCAAGCCTTGAAGTATTCTCTAAAATCAAATGTATCTTCAAAACCATTTTATTATTATACTGGTAGTCGTCTTGGGCAAATTCTCCATTCCAGATTACAAATGCAGTGTTCCTCTTTAAACCAACATTTATACCGTAAGAACATTGTCGAATCGCCTAACTGTATTTGTGGTTTAACTGAATCTACTACCCATTACTTATTTCACTGTCCAAGATACACTGCACAAAGGCAAATGTACATCAATTCTATTAATGTACCCATAAACTCTTTGTTAATTTAACATGCATAAACAGAACACCTGTCTATTCCAAAAACAAAAGTTGGTTCCAAGGAGATTATATTTAGACAGGTTTAACTGTACAAGTCATGATTATAACAAGTGATAGAGTCAGAAATGTTACATTTGGTACAAGTCATCAACAGTCAAGTGTAACAAGCTGATTCAAGAGAAGTCTAGTCAAACATGTGGCAAATACTTTATATTGGGTGTATACTCTGTTAGTTGAAACAGCAATTGTAATTTTTATTTGTAATACCTCTATATAGAGATGTAACCTTAGACTCCTCCCATGGGTCAAATCAAAATGACAAAAAATGATCCTAGATAAGCTATTAATGTACAAGTAAATATAAAATCAACATACTCTTGTTAAAGATGGGTTCTCCTCTCAGTAGTATACCAGATACTGCAGGTCTTGGTAAGGTTTTCTTTACAGTAGAAGTACACAATTTAATCAGAGTACACACTTTTTTAGGTTCAACTTCATTAAGCAAAAGTTTGATAATCATAGGACCATATTGTTGAACGAAACTAGTACATTCTGCGCTAATGGTTGATGGCATTAAATCACATACTTTGTCCAGGGCTTGTTCTATGGCTTCCTGTAATAAGAATTTATAAGGTTATCAATCAAATTGTCCAGGGCTTGTTCTACAGCAGCCTGTAATAAGATTTCACAAGGTTATCAATCAAATTGTCCAGGGCTTGTTCTACAGCGGCCTGTAATAAGATTTTATAAGGTTATCATTCAAATTGTCCAGGGCTTGTTCTACAGCAGCCTGTAATAAGATTTTATAAGGTTATCAATCAAATTGTCCAGGACTTGTTCTACAGTGGCCTTTAATAAGATTTTATAAGGTTATCAATCAAATTGTTCAGGACTTGTTCTACAGTGGTCTGTAATAAGATTTTATAAGGTTATCAATCAAATTGTCCAGGGCTTGTTCTACAGTGGCCTGTAATAAGATTTTATAAGGTTATCAATCAAATTGTCCAGGGCTTGTTCTACAGCAGCCTATAATAAGATTTTATAAGGTTATCAATCAAATTGTCCAGGGCTTGTTCTACAGCAGCCTGTAATAAGATTTTATAAGGTTATCAATCAAATTGTTCAGGACTTGTTCTACAGTGGCCTGTAATAAGATTTTATAAGGTTATCAATCAAATTGTCCAGGACTTGTTCTACAGCAGCCTGTAATACGATTTTATAAGGTTATCAATCAAATTGTCCAGGGCTTGTTCTACAGTGGGCTGTAATAAGATTTCATAAGGTTATCAATCAAATTGTCCAGGACTTGTTCTACAGTGGCCTGAAATAAGATTTTATAAGGTTATCAATCAAATTGTCCAGGACTTGTTCTACAGTGGCCTTTAATAAGATTTTATAAGGTTATCAATCAAATTGTTCAGGACTTGTTCTACAGTGGTCTGTAATAAGATTTTATAAGGTTATCAATCAAATTGTCCAGGGCTTGTTCTACAGTGGCCTGTAATAAGATTTTATAAGGTTATCAATCAAATTGTCCAGGGCTTGTTCTACAGTGGCCTGTAATAAGATTTTATAAGGTTATCAATCAAATTGTCCAGGGCTTGTTCTATGGCTTCCTGTAATAAGAATTTATAAGGTTATCAATCAAATTGTCCAGGGCTTGTTCTACAGCAGCCTGTAATAAGATTTCACAAGGTTATCAATCAAATTGTCCAGGGCTTGTTCTACAGTGGCCTGTAATAAGATTTTATAAGGTTATCAATCAAATTGTCCAGGACTTGTTCTACAGCAGCCTGTAATAAGATTTTATAAGGTTATCAATCAAATTGTCCAGGGCTTGTTCTACAGTGGGCTGTAATAAGATTTCATAAGGTTATCAATCAAATTGTCCAGGACTTGTTCTACAGTGGCCTGAAATAAGATTTTATAAGGTTATCAATCAAATTGTCCAGGACTTGTTCTACAGTGGCCTGTAATAAGATTTTATAAGGTTATCAATCAAATTGTCCAGGACTTGTTCTACAGTGGCCTTTAATAAGATTTTATAAGGTTATCAATCAAATTGTTCAGGACTTGTTCTACAGTGGTCTGTAATAAGATTTTATAAGGTTATCAATCAAATTGTCCAGGGCTTGTTCTACAGTGGCCTGTAATAAGATTTTATAAGGTTATCAATCAAATTGTCCAGGGCTTGTTCTACAGCAGCCTGTAATAAGATTTCATAAAGTTATCAATCAAATTGTCCAGGACTTGTTCTACAGCAGCCTGTAATAAGATTTCATAAAGTTATCAATCAAATTGTCCAGGGCTTGTTCTACAGTGGCCTGTAATAAGATTTTATAAGGTTATCAATCAAATTGTCCAGGGCTTGTTCTATGGCTTCCTGTAATAAGAATTTATAAGGTTATCAATCAAATTGTCCAGGGCTTGTTCTACAGCAGCCTGTAATAAGATTTCACAAGGTTATCAATCAAATTGTCCAGGGCTTGTTCTACAGCGGCCTGTAATAAGATTTTATAAGGTTATCATTCAAATTGTCCAGGGCTTGTTCTACTGTGGCCTGTAATAAGATTTTATAAGGTTATCAATCAAATTGTCCAGGACTTGTTCTACAGTGGCCTTTAATAAGATTTTATAAGGTTATCAATCAAATTGTCCAGGGCTTGTTCTACAGTGGCCTGTAATAAGATTTTATAAGGTTATCAATCAAATTGTCCAGGGCTTGTTCTACAGTGGCCTGTAATAAGATTTTATAAGGTTATTAATCAAATTGTCCAGGGCTTGTTCTACAGCAGCCTGTAATAAGATTTTATAAGGTTATCAATCAAATTGTCCAGGGCTTGTTCTACAGCAGCCTATAATAAGATTTTATAAGGTTATCAATCAAATTGTCCAGGGCTTGTTCTACAGCAGCCTGTAATAAGATTTTATAAGGTTATCAATCAAATTGTTCAGGACTTGTTCTACAGTGGCCTGTAATAAGATTTTATAAGGTTATCAATCAAATTGTTCAGGACTTGTTCTACAGTGGCCTGTAATAAGATTTTATAAGGTTATCAATCAAATTGTCCAGGGCTTGTTCTACAGTGGGCTGTAATAAGATTTCATAAGGTTATCAATCAAATTGTCCAGGACTTGTTCTACAGTGGCCTGAAATAAGATTTTATAAGGTTATCAATCAAATTGTCCAGGACTTGTTCTACAGTGGCCTGTAATAAGATTTTATAAGGTTATCAATCAAATTGTCCAGGACTTGTTCTACAGTGGCCTTTAATAAGATTTTATAAGGTTATCAATCAAATTGTTCAGGACTTGTTCTACAGTGGTCTGTAATAAGATTTTATAAGGTTATCAATCAAATTGTCCAGGGCTTGTTCTACAGCAGCCTGTAATAAGATTTTATAAGGTTATCAATCAAATTGTCCAGGGCTTGTTCTACAGCAGCCTATAATAAGATTTTATAAGGTTATCAATCAAATTGTCCAGGGCTTGTTCTACAGCAGCCTGTAATAAGATTTTATAAGGTTATCCATCAAATTGTTCAGGACTTGTTCTACAGTGGCCTGTAATAAGATTTTATAAGGTTATCAATCAAATTGTCCAGGGCTTCTTCTACAGTGGGCTGTAATAAGATTTCATAAGGTTATCAATCAAATTGTCCAGGACTTGTTCTACAGTGGCCTGAAATAAGATTTTATAAGGTTATCAATCAAATTGTCCAGGACTTGTTCTACAGTGGCCTGTAATAAGATTTTATAAGGTTATCAATCAAATTGTCCAGGACTTGTTCTACTGTGGCCTGTAATAAGATTTTATAAGGTTATCAATCAAATTGTCCAGGGCTTGTTCTACAGTGGCCTGTAATAAGATTTTATAAGGTTATCAATCAAATTGTCCAGGACTTGTTCTACAGTGGCCTGTGATAAGATTTTATAAGGTTATCAATCAAATTGTCCAGGGCTTGTTCTACAGCAGCCTGTAATAAGATTCTATAAGGTTATCAATCAAATTGTCCAGGGCTTGTTCTACAGTGGGCTGTAATAAGATTTCATAAGGTTATCAATCAAATTGTCCAGGACTTGTTCTACAGTGGCCTGAAATAAGATTTTATAAGGTTATCAATCAAATTGTCCAGGACTTGTTCTACAGCGGCCTGTAATAAGATTTTATAAGGTTATCAATCAAATTGTCCAGGACTTGTTCTACAGCGGCCTGTAATAAGATTTCATAAGGTTATCAATCAAATTGTCCAGGGCTTGTTCTACAGTGGCCTGTAATAAGATTTCATAAGGTTATCAATCAAATTGTCCAGGGCTTGTTCTACAGTGGCCTGTAATAAGATTTCATAAGGTTATCAATCAAATTGTCCAGGACTTGTTCTACAGTGGCCTGAAATAAGATTTTATAAGGTTATCAATCAAATTGTCCAGGACTTGTTCTACAGTGGCCTGTAATAAGATTTTATAAGGTTATCAATCAAATTGTCCAGGACTTGTTCTACTGTGGCCTGTAATAAGATTTTATAAGGTTATCAATCAAATTGTCCAGGGCTTGTTCTACAGTGGCCTGTAATAAGATTTTATAAGGTTATCAATCAAATTGTCCAGGACTTGTTCTACAGTGGCCTGTGATAAGATTTTATAAGGTTATCAATCAAATTGTCCAGGGCTTGTTCTACAGCAGCCTGTAATAAGATTCTATAAGGTTATCAATCAAATTGTCCAGGGCTTGTTCTACAGTGGGCTGTAATAAGATTTCATAAGGTTATCAATCAAATTGTCCAGGACTTGTTCTACAGTGGCCTGAAATAAGATTTTATAAGGTTATCAATCAAATTGTCCAGGACTTGTTCTACAGCGGCCTGTAATAAGATTTTATAAGGTTATCAATCAAATTGTCCAGGACTTGTTCTACAGCGGCCTGTAATAAGATTTCATAAGGTTATCAATCAAATTGTCCAGGGCTTGTTCTACAGTGGCCTGTAATAAGATTTCATAAGGTTATCAATCAAATTGTCCAGGGCTTGTTCTACAGTGGCCTGTAATAAGATTTCATAAGGTTATCAATCAAATTGTCCAGGACTTGTTCTACAGTGGCCTGAAATAAGATTTTATAAGGTTATCAATCAAATTGTCCAGGGCTTGTTCTACTGTGGCCTGTAATCAGATTTTATAAGGTTATCAATCAAATTGTCCAGGGCTTGTTCTACTGTGGCCTGTAATCAGATTTTATCAATCAAATTGTCCAGGGCTTGTTCTACAGTGGCCTATAATAAGATTTTATAAGGATATCAATCAAATTATCCAGGGCTTGTTCTACTGTCGCCTGTAATCAGATTTTATAAGGTTATCAATCAAATTGTCCAGGACTTGTTCTACAGTGGGCTGTAATAAGATTTTATAAGGTTATCAATCAAATTGTCCAGGGCTTGTTCTACAGTGGCCTATAATAAGATTTTATAAGGTTATCAATCAAATTGTCCAGGGCTTGTTCTACAGTGGGCTGTAATAAGATTTTATAAGGTTATCAATCAAATTATCCAGGGCTTGTTCTACTGTCGCCTGTAATCAGATTTTATAAGGTTATCAATCAAATTATCCAGGGCTTGTTCTACTGTCGCCTGTAATCAGATTTTATAAGGTTATCAATCAAATCTGACATGACACGAGAACAAACACTACCATACATCAATCAACACACTTCTATCTTCCTACTGTTGTGAGGGTGGGGGTTAGGATTGGAATAGCCTAGTGCCTCTCTTTATCTAAATTCGGCATTGCAAATATGGAAATATAACATGGGTTTAATGTATTCTAACTTACTTTGGATTTATTCTGTGAAATCAGACTATCTATCTCACGCATGACATATTCACATAGTTCACATCTTGGACTTGACTTTGCTCCACTTTCTGAAATGAAATAAAACTATGTAAATTAACCAACATCACAGATGGACAAAACAAATCTATGTAGAAAACATAACTGCAGTACTTTGTATTGTATAGAAGACTGGGATAAAATTGTACACAATATAGAAAACCTAACTGTAGCTCTATGTATCAAGGACTAGACTGTCAGATATTTTATTTGAATAGGACTTCTTAATGACCATCCCAAACCAAAATTACAAGTGATCACCATTCAGGTTGAGCAGGTATACAGGTATCTTACTTTTCCTCTCCTGTGTCCCTATATGATTTTCTGTAAAAGTTTAAAAGTCTCAAGTACTTTACTTTGAATTCAACAGAAATAGTCATTAAAAATATTATTAAAGGAGCTGTATTTTAATAATTTAATTGACTTCCTATGTTAGACAGAGAACATTATATATTATACAGTGAATACCCTCTAAACCAAACTATTTTGAGTTCTGACCCTTTTGTTTGCAACTACTGGCATTTTGATTAGATGGGCAAAATTTGCAACGTTTTCATGTTCACCTTAGACAAGTTAGGATTTACAATATACAGTGAAACTTGTGTAAACCGAACCCTGAATAACTCGGATTCCTCCATAAACCTAAATCTAGATAAAGTCCCAATGCATAAACTCTTTGTTAATTTAACATGCATAAACAGAACACCTGTCTATTCCAAAAACAAAAGTTGGTTCCTAGGAGATTATATTTAGACAGGTTTAACTGTACAAGTCATGATTATAACAAGTGATAGAGTCAGAAATGTACAATCTGAGTTGCACCACAATCAGATGTGTACAATCTGAGTTGCACCACAATCAGATGTGTACAATCTGAGTTGCACCACAATCAGATGTGTACAATCTGAGTTACACCACAATCAGATGTGTACAATCTGAGTTACACCACAATCAGATGTGTACAATCTGAGTTACACCCAATCAGATGTGTACAATCTGAGTTGCACCACAATCAGATGTGTACAATCTGAGTTACACCACAATCAGATGTGTACAATCTGAGTTACACCACAATCAGATGTGTACAATCTGAGTTACACCACAATCAGATGTGTACAATCTGAGTTACACCCAATCAGATGTGTACAATCTGAGTTGCACTACAATCAGATGTGTACAATCTGAGTTGCACCACAATCAGATGTGTACAATCTGAGTTACACCCAATCAGATGTGTACATTCTGAGTTACACCACAATCAGATGTGTACAATCTGAGTTACAGTAATTTTGAGTGAAAAGTGAAAAATAAATAATATTACAGTTGACTCTCGTTATCTCGAATTCGATGGGACCATGGAAAAAATTTGAGTCAACCGTAGTTCGACTCAAGAGGAGCTACGAAGATACCGGAAGTGTAGTTTGTTTAACAACTCGAGCGAAATTTTGAAGAGCTAAAACCAGCATCGCATGTCCCTATTCTTGGAACGATTTTAAACATATTCGATGTTTTTGTTGCTGTTTTTTTCTCTCTGTTAAATTCTGTGAATCTTGTGAAAGGACTGATAACTTCTAGATATCTTTTTTTGTGTGAATGAATATGTTTATCTGTTTTGTTTATGTTGTTCACCTGTTGCATTGTCATTAAACTTCACCCATCATGACCTATTTTTATTTGTGCAATACTGTTTATTTACAATAAATTGTGTGTTTTTATTATTCAATAAAGTGTAGAAGAAAACTATTCTTCTTTAATCAAAATTAATTTCCGACAAATAATTCAATAGATAAAACGCTTCCTTTGTGTACTTTTCATAATCATTGATGTATGCCGACCCAAGCGCACTTATTATGAATCGATAATTTTTGATTGTAAACATCTAACCTGTGTCATAATACCAAGCCAATTCAAATATTATCACTAATTAATTTGACAGATTGTGAAATAGACATGTGAAATAGCCTAAGGTAAAAATGTCAAATTCAATGACCGGATGTTTCACCTGTGATCCGATTTTAATCCTAAGGTAATACACATGTTTTGACAGGTAAATTTGACTTAACGAATGTAAATAATATGGCTTTCTACATCTCGGGACCAAAACTTTTATTCGAGAGAACCGAAATTTCGACTCATCCGAATTCGACTTAACAGGAGTCAAATTATATATATTTATACACAACGAAGTTCGGGACTTCGATAAAAATTCGACTCAACCGGAAATTCGAGTCAACCGAATTCGAGACAATGAGAGTCAACTGTATTTAGATAATTATCAAAAGTCAACATGTATTTTGTCACTGTTTAAGTGATCTATTTTGTTGACAGAAAATACAAGGTTGGATATCAACAGTTGTATCTATATCAGTATAAAGTTTGATAATCTGGATATTTTAAAGACAAATTTTCATAATTTAACACATGATCAAATGTAAAAAAAAGAAAAAAAAAGGGAGTTAGAAGCTATTGTACAGTGACGTTTTCCAAAACAGAACTTTCTTGGGACCAGCTTTTGCATTCAAAATAGAGAGGTGTTCAGATTATACAGGTTAAATTAACAAAGACTTCCTATATAGCAAAAACCGTAGATAATATGGAAAATATTACTGTAGTACTTTAGAAGACTAGGATAAAACCATACTCAATACTGAAAATCTAACCGCAGCTCCATGTATCAAGGACTAGGCTGTCAGATATATATAATTTGAATAGAACATCTTTATAACCGATATAACTGAAATATTGTTGAAAGTGGTGTTCAGCACTATACCCTCTTTATAATCATCCCAAACTAAAATTAAAAGTGATCACAATTCATGCAGAACAGGTATCTTACTTTTATGTAATTTGAGAGGTGTACATAATCCTAGTTTGTCACAGATAACAGTTGGGTCCAGTTCTTGTTCTAACAGAGCTAGGATTGCAGAAGCATACTGGTTAATGAATGCTGTACATTCTGATGACAATTTTCCAGGCAATCTAGAACATACTTCATCTAAAGCAGCTTCTATTTGTTGCTGTAAAACAAACATAAAGATTTTTTTATAATGTTAATAACAATATAAACATACCACATTTGGATGGTTAATACCATCATTTGTTGTAACTAATACACACTTTCTTTCTAACTTGGGAGACAATTTACCGAGGGGTGTGGATTTTATAATTTTATACACCTGAACAAGACCAGTGACATTTGTTTTAGATTCTGAGACAAAATTGAAACATTTTAAATACTGTATAGCACATTATATTTGCAGTGTTAAAATTTGACAGTTTTATAACTCGGATTTATTGGCGGATATTTATTTTCGCGGTTTTATGAAAAGTAAAAAACATTACTATTTTGTTGTTTTTAAATTTTTTTTTTTTTTATTTATTGTGGACAGATTCCAGTAAGCTAATTATTTTAAAAGGAAATAATTTATTTCATTCATATTTAATTATCATTTAATTAACTGGGATTCCTAATTAATCCGTCTTTGTTCAGATTGTAATGTTATTCAGATGATCATTCAATGTCAATTTGAATGCCGATACATGTAGTTTTTAATCAAAGTTTACTTTAACATTAAAACAAATAACTGTTTATTGCTGATTTTAATACTGTAAATGTGTTGATTGGTTTGTAATAAAACGCTATAGTTGAGTAACTTCACCTATAAATACTAGTAGATACTAGGTTATGTTATCTCCTAACTTGTGAATATTGGAAGTGTTTATATTTGGCACTTTTTGTCAAATCCGCCAATAGTGCCAAAATAAAACCACCTCCAAAAATAGGTGCTATACAGTAATTTGTGATGTACTATTATCAAAAATTGGTGTTATTATTGATGGTTGATAAAAAAAAAAAAAAAATGGAAACTCAACTGACTATAGATCATTTTGTCATTTACCCATAGAGTCATATGTTAAATTATGTCCTGCGGTAGCAACCACCCTGGATTTTCAATCAACACGATAAACATACATTTTGAATAGGACTATGCAAAGAACATCCCAGCCAAATTTGTTTTCAAATTGCACAGTGATTCAAAGAATAATTCTAAATATTTTCCCATAGGAGGGTCCTATGTTAATAAGACAATATGATGGCAGCCATCTTGAATCTCCGTTCATCACAAAATAATGACATTTGTAATGTACCATCGAATGATTATTCATGTACAGTTTCGTTTCATTCAAGCTTCTATTTCCGAGAAAAATTATCATTGTGATGTATTATATATAACATTTTGAAAAGTAATTTTTGTCTACATAATTTGTTGTGCTAACCTTTGTGGCATTCTTTGTCAACACTTTGTCTAAATATGCCATGGCAAGTTTACACACTTCACAGAATGCTCCAGATGTCTTCACAGGCTTGACAGCTTCGATGGGTGTGGCAGGTACTAGGGATATGACTTCTACTGACTGTTTCCTTGTCTTACCAAGAGAGGTTCTACAGAAACCAACGAAGCTGCAGACTGTCTCAGGGTCCTTAAATAATTGAGATATTATTCAGGATAGGTTAAAATTAATTTAACTAATTTGGTTAAAATGAACAGCTGTTCAATTGTATAACTGTCAAATAAATAATTTATTAAAATCAAAAGTTTCCTAAAACAATTAGGTTCATCTGTAGAGATATGAGTTAGTGAGTGATTGTTGTTTAATGCCAATTCAGCAATTTTTCCGCTATATCACGACTAGAACAAGTTAATTATCAATGAAATGATGATGAGGTCCACTTTGTACTAGACCAACACCCTTAGCTGGGTTTTTTTTAATAGAGCAAGCTTACTGAAACAACAGTTCACGGATAGACATGTCGCCCCACTCGGACACATTATCCTGATTCCCAACCAACCAGTCTTTGCTCTTTCTCCTTAATGATGCATGCTTAGCGGAGAAGCAAAAAATACCAATTTTATAGTCGTTGGTCTGACTCGACTTTGGGCTTAAATCCAGGATCTATCGCAATTGAGATAAGCAGATATGAAGTATCTTTTTTTTACATTGTAAATTTCTTCATACAATTTATCATTTTTATGTGAAATGAGATATAATTAGCCAATACAATACATAAAGTATACCATAAGTTATAGATCATATCTATAGAGATGTGGAACCCCTTTACCTGGCCTTGTCACAAATTGCTTTGAACAAACAAATTATTTCTCTAGGACAATTATATTCTGTGGTAGTGTATCAAGTTCATACAAGAACTATTATTTTTAAGGAAAGTAGATTTTTGAATTCTACTTATAATACTTGATAAGTGTAAATTTATATTTTTAACCTCAAAGCTGTTCTCAATATGAAAGAACCTTATTAAACCAATGGAATAACATGTGATTTATTGATTGATTGGAGTTAAACACCAATTTCAGCAGTATTTCAGCTATATCATGACATGACCAAATTTAAGAATAACTTGGGAAGTGGAGGAACTTATTAGCAAGATCAATCATAAGATATACTGGAATGTAATGGACAAGATTACAGGTTCTTTCAAGTTCTTATAAACATGTTATGTACATATAACTACAGACTACTTTTAAAATAAAACATACCAATTCATTGGCCATTAACTCAAAGAAAATTAAAGCATATTCGTCAACCAAGTTAATACACTGAAAAAGAAAAGAAAGATCAACACTGGAGCATATTGATCAACACTGAAATTAAAAAGGGAAATACAGTATACCAGGAGAATCATTTTATAATTTAATCTTTACAGTATTTATTGATGGATATCTGACAAAGGGTGCTCATTTAAATCTGTTTGACATTTTACTTCACTACCTTTGACCAAGAGTTCAAAAATGTCAAAAGGGAAATCTGGGACAAATTTTTACTCATTCAATGTAGAGTCAAATCTAGTTATGTCTAAGAGAAATGGACTAAGGATTTAAGTTTGAAATATCTGAGTATACAAGTTATCTGGGGTGAATTAAGCTAACACAGTATCAATAAATATTAAAACTGGCACAGAGATATGCCATTCTATCAACATTTCACTTGTCCAGGTAAACAAATACAGGTAATGTATCAAACTTGAAATAATAACATACATCATTCTGTAATTCTCTCAGTCTCGTACATAACTCTTTCTTTACAAAATCTTTAATTTTATCCTGAAATAACAATAAATGTTAGACAAAACGTAAGGGGTAATCAAGAATGGACAAACCAGATACACAGACAACATATCCATTTACATGGAGATATCACAAGGCAGAGAACACAATACTTAAACATTCTTGTATCTTCATTAAATTCTTTTTCACATTTAACTATTCTATATCAAGTCAGCTTGAATGTATTTTTGTTAAATTCTTTTTCATATTCAATTATTCAATATCAAGTTAGTTTAGATGTAAGTTTTAATTCATGATGACTGAACCATGATACAGTCAAATTCAAATATAACGAACATGGTTACAACAAATTTACGCTTGTAGTGAATAATTCTGATTTCCCCTGCAAAAGTTTTAACAAACCAATATAGACAAGTGTGATTACAGCTAATTCAGTTAGTATGAATTTAGGGATATAACGAATAATTCTTGATTCCCCCCGAGATGCAATCCTACTATAATTATAACAGTTACAACATCTTCCTAGGACAGATTATTTGTAAGTCAACATGCTATCAGTATTTTTGCTTTAATCTGTACGTGTCACCTTCAAATATAAATTAATATACAGGTGAGTATCAATCAAATTGTGTTAATTAAATGGGGACATTTGTTGTTTGTTAATTGAAATATCAGTATGGCTTCTCTCTACAGTCTGAAAAGAAAAGCCATTTCCTTTACACTAAATACAGGTTAGGGTTATGGTGTTTAACACCACTTTCAACAATATTTCAATTATTCCGTGGCAGCCAGTTTTATTGGTGGAGGAAACCAGAGTACATAGAGAAAACCACCTACCTGCTTCAAGTTATGACAAATTTTATCACATAACATGTCAAGCACACCTCACCATGAGTGGGATTAGAACTCACAACATTAGTGGTGTTAGACATCAAGTTTAATGAAAAATATTTTGTATGTAAGTGCTCTAATGTATCAACTCTAAATTTAAATATGTTACCAATTTTTTTACAAAATATGTATTCAATCATGGTCAAAATTACAGGAACTTATTCAATTGTGTAATAATGACATTGATTACATTCTAAAAACCAGAATATTTTGTAACTCTTCAATAAATTTTAAAAACAAACCATTAGTGTTTACGTCGTTTCTGCAAAGTAACTTACGAACTATAAACGATATTTGGGATTCAAATAATACAAATTTTAAAAGTTGTCATGATATATACAATTTATTAATAGATAGGAGGAACTGTATTTCAGAGTTTTCTAAGATAAAAAGAGCAATCCCCGAAAAGTTCATAAAAGTCTTAAAAGGTGAAACTACAATAGTACCAGAACGTAGAGTTACCTTAAATATCAACGATAAGCTACAATTATTAAATGAGTCAAATACAACTATATCACCTGATAAATTGAAAATAAAAGTAATTCAGGGAATCTTTAAACAAAATATAAAACCAAAATGTCAGATTAAGAACAGTACGGGGGTAATATTGATTGGACACAAATTTGGACAAAATAAAAGAAAATCAAAGTTACTAATAAGGTCAAAGAATTCCAGTGGAAATGTCTCCATAATATAAATTATACAGAACATAGATTGAAAAAAATGAATTTGTCAAATGGAAGATGCCATCTCTGCCAAATAAGAGACAACAATGAAACGATGCAGCATATATTTTTTAAATGTCCTTCTGTGAACAAAATTATAAAAGAAATAGAAGCAATATTTAACAGATCTGGATTAACAGCCAATATAGAAATCAAGGAATTAAATATAATGTTAGGGCTATATGGGGGTGAGGATTTAGACGTCATTTTTAATACCGTAATATTTATCTCAAAGTGGGAAATATGGAAAATACGTAATAAGGTGAAATATAACCAATCCCGAATTGGAGATCAAACAATTTTCAACACTTGGAAAAATAATTTTAAAAAACATTTACAATGCACATTACAAACTTCGCATATTAATGAAAATGATAAAAACAAATTAAAACTTTTTCGGAATAACATATGAGTATTTATTATTTATGAACATAAAGCTAATGCATGGTAATAATTGTATCATCTAATTGTGTATATTATAATGAAATGTAAAAACAAATGAATATGAAATATGTTTAAGTGGACTTTTTATTTTTATTTTCACTTGCTACCCCTGGACAAGTGAGATTTATGTAAAACAGGGACCCTTAATGTTCACTCCTGGGCCATTAAGGTTATTGTAAACAGGAGATTTTGAATAAACTATATTATGATGGAAAAAAAAAAGAAAACCAAAACATTAGTGGTGATAGGCACTGATTTCATAGGTAGTTGTAAATCCAACTACCATACATTCACGACAATGATGGCCACGATCTGTATTGGACATGGTTCCATCACTGGATAAATCTTATTGGTCTGCTCTTAAAGGAAATGGCATTAAAATTTGCCACCGATTGGAGGATTAGCAACAGCTAGAAATATTACATCTTCCAATAGCTTTTACATTATGATAAAATTGCATTGGCTGACATTCCTCATGCAAAAATCTTGAACCTTGAATTAAAGGTCACCTCTAATAATCAGCCACTTTTCGATTTCCTTTTGAGTGACTGCTTAAATCATATTTTGTCTAATAATTGAAGAAATTTGTATGTTAGGGGAGATAACTCTAACCTGTGTGGTAACATCCCGATCTAAAGCCTGTACATCTGCCATTACAGCCTTACAGACATCACATTCTTCTTGTCCTCCAATTGATTTCTATAATTAAAAAAACTTAAACTAATCATACAATACAATAATAGCATGCCTTAGATAAAATCAAAATTATAATTGCTACAAAAAAATTTCCTGACAGTTTACTAACAACATATTAGTGAGTGAGTGATTGTTGTTAAATGCAAAGTGAACAATTTGTCAGCTACATCATGGTGAGAACAAATAACATTTCTATGCGATGATGCCGGCATTGTATTAGACCAACACGCTAAGTTGGATTGTTGCCCCACTTACATACATTAGCCTTATTCAGAGCAAATACATCTTTGCTCTTAATCCTTTTTACTGTGTGCTCTGTGGAGAAGAAGCAAAAACCAAGTCTTTGGTTTGACCTGACCAGAGTTCAATCCTACGATCTGCCACCCTCAAGCCAAGCACTCTTACCATTACATTACCAATGAGGTTGACAACATTTTTATATCAGATCAAGTCAGAGGTCAGAGTTCAATTGAACAATCAGTACAGAGTTTACAAAATCTTCACTAATAGAATAGTATAACAGTTTGAAGAGTATTATGAAGAGTTTGTTAATACCTGGTTGAATTGTTTTAAGAGTTTTATTAACTTCATCCTAATCCTGATGGCTGTGAAGATGTCTCCTTTGGTACAAAATCCTATGATTCTACATGCTGTTTGTGGATCCTGATAATAACAAAACAAAATATCAAATACAACAAGTTCTAGGCTGATACACTTTTTTTACAACTTCTCTAAATCTCAGACTGTAATGAGTCATTTTTTTTTAATTTTGGACAAACAATGAAACAAACTTATATGTTAAGTTGAAACTTTAGGTTAGAAAAAGAATGACTTTCATCCAGATTAAAGAATTCTAAAAGTTTCCAACATATAAAGCTATTATGAATCAGGAAATAGTTGGTATCTCCAGGGAAATTAACTTGTTACTGTCCTTATAGATAGGTGTACATAAATTAAATTGATCAAAGAAATATCATAAAGCATGTCAAAATAAACTTTGTTGATAACTTATGTCCCATCGGGGATGAAGAGGATAAGTAAGTAAGTTTATTTTAATAAACTGTAAACTCTTGGCAAGAAATTAATTAAATTAAATTTTTTGTTTTGTATCCAAGTTCAATTTTTTTGCATTTCAATACAAGAAATAGAGGTGTTCCAGTGTCTTTGTCTTACATTTACTTTGTTATTTGTTTTAACACTGTCAGATTCCATTTCTTGAAAACCAAAGTACAGTTGACTCTCGTTATCTCGAATTCGATGGGACCATGTAAAAAATTCGAGTCAACCGTAGTTCGACTCAAGAGGAGCTACGAAGATACCGGAAGTGTGGTTTGTTTAACAACGAAAGGGAGACAACTCGAGCGAAATTTTGAAGAGCTAAAACCAGCATCGCATGTCCCTATTCTCGGAACGATTTTAAACATATTCGATGTTTTTGTTGCTGTTTTTTTCTCTCCGTTAAATTCTTTGAATTTTGTGAAACGACTGATAACTTCTAGATATCTTTTTTTGTGTGAATGAATATGTTTATCCGTTTTGTTTATGTTTTTCAGCTGTTGCATTGTCATTAAACTTCAGCCATCATGACCTATTTTTCTTTGTGCAATACTGTTTATTTACAATAAATGGTGTGTTTTTATTATTCAATAAAGTGTAGAAGAAAACTATTCTTCTTTAATCAAAATTAATTTCGACAAATAATTCAATAGATAAAGCACTTCCTTGTACTTTTCATAATCATTGATGTATGCCGACCCAAGCGCACTTATTATGAATCGATAATTTTTGATTGTACACATCTAACCTGTGTCATAATACCAAGCCAATTCAAATATTATCACTAATTAATTTAACAGATTGTGAAATAAACATGTGAAATAGCCTAAGGTAAAAATGTCAAATTCAATGATCGGATGTTTCACCTGTGATCCGATTTTAATCCTAAGGTAATACACATGTTTTGACAGGTAAATTTGACTTAACGAATGTAAATAATATGGCTTTCTACATCTCGGGACCAAAACTTTTATTCGAGACAACCGAAATTTCGACTCATCCGAATTCGACTCAACAGGAGTCAAATTATATATATTTATACACAACGAAGTTCGGGACTTCGATAAAAATTCGACTCAACCGGAAATTCGAGTCAACCGAATTCGAGACAATGAGAGTCAACTGTATTTCCGATCACTCTAGGTTGCATGAAGTCGGTGGTGACAAGTTTAGTCTGTTTATAATACTTTAAGTACCTCACTTGTGGAGAGCTCATATTTTGGCATGCTTTTTAAAAGACAAACCAGTATCAGACCAGAACAATAATTTATTCATGAATCGCAAACGAAAAATTTGTGATACATCAGTGCACAGTTAGATAGATCGTTACACCCTTAATTGCCCACCAAAGGAATTACACAGTAAACTAAGTTACATCTGTCTATTAAATAGTAATAACTTACAACTGTCTGACCCATGAACTGAAGAATCTGTGGAATGTATTCATCTACTACAAAATCACACTACAAAAAATATATATTATATAGTTAATAAAAAAAAGTCAAATTCATAATGGCAAATAAAGGCAGTTATTGAAACAGCTATCAGTAACATTACATTTAAACATACACCTCAATATATTTTTTTTAGAAAACAGAAAATAAAAAGTGATTCATATACAGTGCTCCCTCGGTCTATCGCCCCCAGTTTTATCGCCAACCTCGCCTATCGCCAAAATTCTCGTCTGTCCCGATTTCCCCCATTAAAAATACCCCGTTATACTGCCAAACTCAGCTACTGCCATCCGCCACAGGTTTTCAGACACAAAAGTCGTAAAACCAATTTAAATTCCCCCATTAGTACCGCCCACAACTACCTTTTGACAGCTGTGTATTAATCGGTAATTATGGAATGTCAAGACTGGTCATCGGACACTGTCATTGATCTCATAGTTGAGGGTCAGAACAGGTGATTTGTTTTGATTAGAATAATTACCTGTGCAATGTATTTACTTTTCTAGTGATTACTTTTAATCCTGAGTAAAAATTGTAATTTAATTAGTTGTCATAAAAATGTTGTCCTTGAAGAGAAAGTGTAATTTATTAGACGACAAACAGAAACGTAAAATTATAAGTTATGCAAAGGAAAATCCAAAATTAACACAACAAATTGCCGATAATTTGACAATTAAATGGGATCTATTTATACTTATGTCTTTGTACAAGTGCAAAATGTATGTCAGTTGAGTTGAAACAATTTGAGAAAGTTTATCTTTTCATTTGATCACATGACTTCCGGTTTTCAATGTCCCTCAGTTTATCACCAAACTACCAATTGCACAGAAGGTGGCGGTTTAACGAGGGAGCACTGTATAAGGCTTACATATTCATATGCATTTATACAAAATTTCAACATTTTTATGAATATATTAATTACATTTGTACTTCTATTATATAATTGTTAAAATAGTCATAACACTAACAAATAATGGCTACATGTCATCAGGTAAGACATACTGGTAACACTGGTCATGTTTGGAATTCCACCAAACTCATCCTGGGGTCACCAGTGTCAAATTAAAATATAAACTTATGATTATATGTTCGACTATGGGTACCCATGGTCTGTTTACAAGATGTTCCATTCCCTGTACAGATGCAGACTGTGAACACAGACTATTTACAAGATGTTCCATTCCCTGTACAGATGCATGCTGTGAACACAGACTATTTACAAGATGTTCCATTCCCTGTACAGATGCATGCTGTGAACACAGACTATTTACAAGACGTTCCATTCCCTGTACAGATGCAGACTGTGAACACAAGGTCTGTTTACAATACATTGTACTTACCATTCCCTGTACAGGTCCAAGCTGTGAACACAAGGTCTGTTTACAATACATTGTACTTACCATTCCCTGTACAGGTCCAAGCTGTGAACACAAGGTCTGTTTACAATACATTGTACTTACCATTCCCTGTACAGGTCCAAGCTGTGAACACACGGTCTGTTTACAATACATTGTACTTACCATTCCCTGTACAGGTCCAAGCTGTGAACACAAGGTCTGTTTACAATACATTGTACTTACCATTCCCTGTACAGGTCCAAGCTGTGAACACAAGGTCTGTTTACAATACATTGTACTTACCATTCCCTGTACAGGTCCAAGCTGTGAACACATGGTCTGTTTACAATACATTGTACTTACCATTCCCTGTACAGGTCCAAGCTGTGAAAACAAGGTCTGTTTACAATACATTGTACTTACCATTCCCTGTACAGGTCCAAGCTGTGAACACACGGTCTGTTTACAATACATTGTACTTACCATTCCCTGTACAGGTCCAAGCTGTGAACACACGGTCTGTTTACAATACATTGTACTTACCATTCCCTGTACAGGTCCAAGCTGTGAACACAAGGTCTGTTTACAATACATTGTACTTACCATTCCCTGTACAGGTCCAAGCTGTGAACACACGGTCTGTTTACAATACATTGTACTTACCATTCCCTGTACAGGTCCAAGCTGTGAACACAAGGTCTGTTCACAATACATTGTACTTACCATTCCCTGTACAGATGCATGTTGTGAACACACGGTCTGTTTACAATATATTGTACTTACCATTCCCTGTACAGATGCATGTTGTGAACACAAGGTCTGTTTACAATACATTGTACTTACCATTCCCTGTACAGGTCCAAGCTGTGAACACAAGGTTTGTTTACAATACATTGTACTTACCATTCCCTGTACAGGTCCAAGCTGTGAACACACGGTCTGTTTACAATACATTGTACTTACCATTCCCTGTACAGGTCCAAGCTGTGAACACACGGTCTGTTTACAATACATTGTACTTACCATTCCCTGTACAGGTCCAAGCTGTGAACACAAGGTCTGTTTACAATACATTGTACTTACCATTCCCTGTACAGGTCCAAGCTGTGAACACACGGTCTGTTTACAATACATTGTACTTACCATTCCCTGTACAGGTCCAAGCTGTGAACACAAGGTCTGTTTACAATACATTGTACTTACCATTCCCTGTACAGGTCCAAGCTGTGAACACACGGTCTGTTTACAATACATTGTACTTACCATTCCCTGTACAGGTCCAAGCTGTGAACACAAGGTCTGTTCACAATACATTGTACTTACCATTCCCTGTACAGATGCATGTTGTGAACACACGGTCTGTTTACAATATATTGTACTTACCATTCCCTGTACAGGTCCAAGCTGTGAACACAAGGTCTGTTTACAATACATTGTACTTACCATTCCCTGTACAGGTCCAAGCTGTGAACACAAGGTCTGTTTACAATACATTGTACTTACCATTCCCTGTACAGGTCCAAGCTGTGAACACAAGGTCTGTTTCAGCAAGTCTTCAATCTGCTTCTGTAAATATTAAATAATCACATATACAGTGAAGCCTGTCTAAACCCTGAATATACAGAGCATTAAATCAAGTCCCAAACGTAGGAAACCATTTAAATTTGACATCCAATACCTGTCTATGCCAAACACAAAAGCTGGGCCCAATGTTGTTCGGTTTAGACAGGTTTTACTGTATAGGGAAGAGGTGGTAGGTGGGGATGGAAATTCTCAAAAATATTCTAAACCAATGACTTTTCTTTTAGTAACCACTTATTAACAGTTATTATACATTGTATATAATAATATAAAGAACTTTTTTTTTTCAACTTCTGTAGACAATCAACTTGTTCAACCTTTGCTATGATGATAGAAAATGTTAGCTTTCATCACTAGATTATCTTAAATGTCTCTACTTCTCATAATGTTAATTACTCAAAAACATAATATCAAATAAAGTATTTTAACTCAATAACTCTAAAATTTCTTCTGGTCATTTTTTTGTCATACATTATACTGTACATCATGTCAATATTTACTCATCAATAAAAAACAGAAACAATTTTTTTTAAAGTTCTTGACATACATTTTCATTATTACTGGTATCACTGCTAATCCTTTCAGACTTGCTACTATACTAGTATTAGCATTGTCCAGATATATATATATATATTTGCTATTTGGTTAAACCGCATTAATGGTGTAATGGTTAGCGTGCTCACATCGAGTACAGTAGATCGTGGGTTTGAGTCTAATATTAAAGGAATCTTTAGCGAAAAACTTGAGAGTGGATGGTATTGAGGAGGAATATCTGATTGAGCATGGTGATACAAGCCAAGCTGAGGATTCTCAACCCTATAACAGATCTGTACTATCACCTCAATGTAACACAATCCTGTCAAAATCCATTACAAAAGACATAGAGGAAAAAGTCATAAAAAAGTAAAAATCATTGAAAATGATCCATCAGAAAAAAAGCTGGTATAAAAAAACTATGGATAACTTCATGAAATCATCAAACAGGCCTACCCGCATCGGTGGTGTAATGGTTAGCGTGCTCACCTCGATTGTGGTAGATCATGGATTCAAACCAAAGACTATAAATTGGCATTTGTTGCTTCTCCGCTAAATAAGCAGCATTCAGTAGAAAGAGCAAAGATTGATTGTCTGGGAATCAGGATAATGTGTACGAGTGGGACGACAATTCTATCCGCAGATTGTCTGGGAATCAGGATAATGTGTACGAGTGGGACGACAATTCTATCCGCAGATTGTCTGGGAATCAGGATAATGTGTACGAGTGGAACGACAATTCTATCCGCAGATTGTCTGGGAATCAGGATAATGTGTACGAGTGGGACGACAAGTCTATCCGCAGATTGTCTGGGAATCAGGATAATGTGTACGAGTGGGACGACAAGTCTATCAGCAGATTGTCTGGGAATCAGGATAATGTGTACGAGTGGGACGACAAGTCTATCCACAGATTGTCTGGGAATCAGGATAATGTGTACGAGTGGGACGACAAGTCTATCAGCAGATTGTCTGGGAATCAGGATAATGTGTAAGAGTGAGACGACAAGTCTATCAGCAGATTGTCTGGGAATCAGGATAATGTGTACGAGTGGGACGACAAGTCTATCCACAGATTGTCTGGGAATCAGGATAATGTGTACGAGTGGGACGACAAGTCTATCAGCAGATTGTCTGGGAATCAGGATAATGTGTAAGAGTGAGACGACAAGTCTATCAGCAGATTGTCTGGGAATCAGGATAATGTGTACGAGTGGGACGACAAGTCTATCCACAGATTGTCTGGGAATCAGGATAATGTGTACGAGTGGGACGACAAGTCTATCAGCAGATTGTCTGGGAATCAGGATAATGTGTATAAGTGGGACGACAAGTCTATCAGCAGATTGTCTGGGAATCAGGATAATGTGTACGAGTGGGACGACAAGTCTATCCACAGATTGTCTGGGAATCAGGATAATGTGTACGAGTGGGACGACAAGTCTATCAGCAGATTGTCTGGGAATCAGGATAATGTGTACGAGTGGGATGACAAGTCTATCCGCAGATTGTCTGGGAATCAGGATAATGTGTACGAGTGGGACGACAAGTCTATCCGCAGATTGTCTGGGAATCAGGATAATGTGTAAGAGTGAGACGACAAGTCTATCAGCAGATTGTCTGGGAATCAGGATAATGTGTACGAGTGGGACGACAAGTCTATCCACAGATTGTCTGGGAATCAGGATAATGTGTACGAGTGGGACGACAAGTCTATCAGCAGATTGTCTGGGAATCAGGATAATGTGTAAGAGTGAGACGACAAGTCTATCAGCAGATTGTCTGGGAATCAGGATAATGTGTACGAGTGGGACGACAAGTCTATCCACAGATTGTCTGGGAATCAGGATAATGTGTACGAGTGGGACGACAAGTCTATCAGCAGATTGTCTGGGAATCAGGATAATGTGTATAAGTGGGACGACAAGTCTATCAGCAGATTGTCTGGGAATCAGGATAATGTGTACGAGTGGGACGACAAGTCTATCCACAGATTGTCTGGGAATCAGGATAATGTGTACGAGTGGGACGACAAGTCTATCAGCAGATTGTCTGGGAATCAGGATAATGTGTACGAGTGGGATGACAAGTCTATCCGCAGATTGTCTGGGAATCAGGATAATGTGTACGAGTGGGACGACAAGTCTATCCGCAGATTGTCTGGGAATCAGGATAATGTGTAAGAGTGAGACGACAAGTCTATCAGCAGATTGTCTGGGAATCAGGATAATGTGTACGAGTGGGACGACAATTCTATCCGCAGATTGTCTGGGAATCAGGATAATGTGTACGAGTGGAACGACAATTCTATCCGCAGATTGTCTGGGAATCAGGATAATGTGTACGAGTGGGACGACAAGTCTATCCACAGATTGTCTGGGAATCAGGATAATGTGTACGAGTGGGACGACAAGTCTATCAGCAGATTGTCTGGGAATCAGGATAATGTGTACGAGTGGGACGACAAGTCTATCCACAGATTGTCTGGGAATCAGGATAATGTGTACGAGTGGGACGACAAGTCTATCAGCAGATTGTCTGGGAATCAGGATAATGTGTAAGAGTGAGACGACAAGTCTATCAGCAGATTGTCTGGGAATCAGGATAATGTGTACGAGTGGGACGACAAGTCTATCCACAGATTGTCTGGGAATCAGGATAATGTGTACGAGTGGGACGACAAGTCTATCAGCAGATTGTCTGGGAATCAGGATAATGTGTAAGAGTGAGACGACAAGTCTATCAGCAGATTGTCTGGGAATCAGGATAATGTGTACGAGTGGGACGACAAGTCTATCCACAGATTGTCTGGGAATCAGGATAATGTGTACGAGTGGGACGACAAGTCTATCAGCAGATTGTCTGGGAATCAGGATAATGTGTATAAGTGGGACGACAAGTCTATCAGCAGATTGTCTGGGAATCAGGATAATGTGTACGAGTGGGACGACAAGTCTATCCACAGATTGTCTGGGAATCAGGATAATGTGTACGAGTGGGACGACAAGTCTATCAGCAGATTGTCTGGGAATCAGGATAATGTGTACGAGTGGGATGACAAGTCTATCCGCAGATTGTCTGGGAATCAGGATAATGTGTACGAGTGGGACGACAAGTCTATCCGCAGATTGTCTGGGAATCAGGATAATGTGTAAGAGTGAGACGACAAGTCTATCAGCAGATTGTCTGGGAATCAGGATAATGTGTACGAGTGGGACGACAAGTCTATCCACAGATTGTCTGGGAATCAGGATAATGTGTACGAGTGGGACGACAAGTCTATCAGCAGATTGTCTGGGAATCAGGATAATGTGTAAGAGTGAGACGACAAGTCTATCAGCAGATTGTCTGGGAATCAGGATAATGTGTACGAGTGGGACGACAAGTCTATCCACAGATTGTCTGGGAATCAGGATAATGTGTACGAGTGGGACGACAAGTCTATCAGCAGATTGTCTGGGAATCAGGATAATGTGTATAAGTGGGACGACAAGTCTATCAGCAGATTGTCTGGGAATCAGGATAATGTGTACGAGTGGGACGACAAGTCTATCCACAGATTGTCTGGGAATCAGGATAATGTGTACGAGTGGGACGACAAGTCTATCAGCAGATTGTCTGGGAATCAGGATAATGTGTACGAGTGGGATGACAAGTCTATCCGCAGATTGTCTGGGAATCAGGATAATGTGTACGAGTGGGACGACAAGTCTATCCGCAGATTGTCTGGGAATCAGGATAATGTGTAAGAGTGAGACGACAAGTCTATCAGCAGATTGTCTGGGAATCAGGATAATGTGTACGAGTGGGACGACAAGTCTATCCACAGATTGTCTGGGAATCAGGATAATGTGTACGAGTGGGACGACAAGTCTATCTGCAGATTGTCTGGGAATCAGGATAATGTGTATGAGTGGGACGACAAGTCTGATTGTCTGGGAATCAGGATAATGTGTACGAGTGGGACGACAAGTCTATCAGCAGATTGTCTGGGAATCAGGATAATGTGTACGAGTGGGACGACAAGTCTATCCACAGATTGTCTGGGAATCAGGATAATGTGTACGAGTGGGACGACAATTCTATCAGCAGATTGTCTGGGAATCAGGATAATGTGTACGAGTGGGACGACAAGTCTATCCACAGATTGTCTGGGAATCAGGATAATGTGTACGAGTGGGACGACAAGTCTATCCGCAGATTGTCTGGGAATCAGGATAATGTGTACGAGTGGGACGACAAGTCTATCCGCAGATTGTCTGGGAATCAGGATAATGTGTACGAGTGGGACGACAAGTCTATCCGCAAATTGTCTGGGAATCAGGATAATGTGTACGAGTGAGACGACAAGTCTATCCGCAGACTGTCTTGGAATCAGGATAATGTGTACGAGTGGGACGACGAGTCTATCTGCAGATTGCTATTTCAGTGAGCAAGATACATAAAAATCCAATTAAGCATGTTGGACTAGTACAAAGCGGACCTCATTATCATCTCATTGAGGCATGATATAGCTGAAAAATTGCTGAGTTGGCATTAAAAAACAATCACTCACTCACTCACTCAAACAGGCCTAGTGCTATTGAAAGGACTCCGCCAACTCCTACTGAGAACTTACATGATAAACAAGAAAGCAACAAAGGTCGAAAGAAGCTAAAACCAGGCACCAGGAAAACTTAATCATCTTTTAGGGTGTTATTTGAAACATGTTTTTTTTTTTTTATATCTTAAATAAATTTTTTTTTATTTAAAATACAAAACTATTAATGTTTTTTAAGCTCCAACAAAGAGTAAAATATTGCATAATATAAAAAAACCCTAATTAAACGTTAAATGATGTTTAATGAAGATATAAGAAGTAAACAAGAAATGTGTGCATCACAAAATACGCCCGTCTATATAAATTTTCAAACGGTATAATGGTAATGACCCCAAAATAAATAGGGTTCTTCTCCTTCCACAAGAGAATCATGTGCCCAAGTTTGGTAAAGATCCAATATACAGAACTAAAGTTATCGTGCGGAAACGATCCTGTTGTCAAAAATTATATTTATAGTAACGGTGACCTTGACCTTTGACTTAATAACCCCAAAATAAATAGGGTTCTTCCCCTTCCACAGGGGAATCATGTGGCCAAGTTTGTTAAAGATCCAATATACAGAACTAAAGTTATCGTACGGAAACGACCCTGTTGTCAAAAATTATACTTATAGTAAGTGACCTTGACCTTTGACCTAATGACCCCAGATTCTTCCCCTTCCACAGGGCAATCATGTGGTCAAGTTTGGTAAAGATCCAATATACAGAACTGAAGTTATCGTGTGGAAACGACCCTGTTGTCAAAAATTCTATTTATAGTAATGGTGACCTTGACCTTTGACCCCAAAATAAATAGGGTACTTCCCCTTCCACAGGGGAATCACGTGGCCAAGTTTGGTAAAGATCCCATATACAGAACTAAAGTTATTGTGCGGAAACCTGTGTGGACGCCCGCCCGCCCGCCATACCCAATCACATAATACGGCCCCGTCTCGAGACGGGCGTATAAAAATCATTACAACATAAGAAGTAATGAAGTATATTATTAATAGATGTATCTTTATATTGATGTTGTTTATGATTGATTTTGATTTTTGGTGTTTTAACGCCACTTTCAGATATATCATGGCAACCAGTTTTAGTGGTGGAAGAAACCGTAGTACCCAGAGAGAACCACCGACCATGGGTAAGCAACTGGTAAACTTTATCACTTGCGGCTGCGAATCGAATAATTTATAAAGCCGGGCGTGAACCCACGCCATATTGGTAATAGGCTTATATGAGTTGTTAGGTAATCCAACTACCTAACTCATTGAGCCACCCGGGCCCATATGTTGTTTATGATAAATGTGACAATAGCTTTATCTTATTATAATGACTATGTTAAGATGTATTTAGTGTATACATATAATATGGCTCGTTATTATTTTCATATTGTTAGTCTCTCAGTTTTCCTTTACAAAGCAGCATGTATTTTTTTTTTACAAAGCAACACATATTTATTCTAATGCAATTAGTTATGTAACAAGCAATTTCATTGGTCAATTGCATTTATGCATCGGAGTAAATTTTATGTTTTCTCTTGTTGGAAAAAGGTTTGTAATTACAGAACTATTTGGCAGATATGCTATGTGAAAGGACTCAATGAAACTGATTAATAACAGCTGATAACGTAAACAAATGTTTTTATTAGGAGAACTTCATTAGAATGGGAATAACTGTAGTGTATTTGAAAGGTTGCTGAGGTAAATTGTCTGTTTTACTTTCGTAAATATCTGTTTACCTGGCTCTGCTAAGCTTCGCCAGGTAAACTCAATTTGCGATAGCAAAACCGACGATTTACATCGGCAACACTTCAAATACAATACGGTTATTCCCTAATTTGTCCCACACAATTACACTTTAGGTTTCCACCTAATCTATTTTTAGCCATCCTTTATACACCACATGTAGAGATGCATCACACCAATTATAGCAAGTGGTTATATAAAGAGAAGCACTTTTAAAACAAAGTGGCTATAGCCAAGTGTCATGTAAAATATATAGAAAAAAATATTTACCACAGATACTTCCTTTAAGTGAATTATTTGTATTCATGATCACTACATTCAAAATATTTTCAAACTTTGCAATGATTGTACTAATTTTGCACTATGAACCAGATTAATATGGGAAGAATATTATTCACATGCTTAATATAATCCTGTCTCTATTCAATCGGATAAATGTACTTTTAAACGTCAGTCTGGATTAAATTTAGGTCAAGTGAGAGAGCAAGCGATTGTCGTTTAATGCCAAATGAGCAATATTTTTTTTCCAGATATATCATGGATAGAACAAGTTACATTTGATGAAATGAGGATGAAGTCCGTTTTGTACTTGATCAACACGTTACGCTGGATTTTTATAGTGTTATCACGCTCAAACAACAAGTATTTTTTTAGTTTTATAGTCTTTGGTTTAACCCAACCTTAATTTACCACATTTGAGGAAACTATTACACCACTGATGCAGGTTAATGAATTTGAGCGAGTCTCACTAACGGTTATTGATTTTTTGGGGAGGTTGGTGGTTTCCACCATGTACTCCGATTTTGTCCACCAATACATTGACCACAATGCTAAAATTGAAAAATTGTTGAGAGTAGTGTTACACATCGTGTTCCAATCAAATTGACAAGTTTTTGTTTTTTTGTGTTTTTTTTGGGAGTGTTTTAACGCCACTTTCAGCAATATTTCAGCTATATCATGGCAACCAGTTTTAGTGGTGGAAGAAGCCGGAGTACCCGGAGAGAACCACCGACCATGGACAAGCAACTGATAAACTTCATCATTTGCGGCTGTGATTTTGTAATTAACAAAGTCGGGTGCGAACCTACTCATTGAGGCACCCAGGCTCTTTAAATTGACAAGAGATACATATTTAAGTAGAATACAAATTGACAAAAACAGATACATATTTAAGTAGACTACAAACCTGAGTTTCATTACTGATAATCATGTTCTGTACATCAGTAAAGAATCTAGTACAATCTCCACAGACATCAGCAGTATTAACCTTCACATCCTTCAAAATAAACACATACAGTTCAATCTTGTTTAATATCCTTCAAAAGAAACACATACTGTTCAATCTTGTTTAAAATAAACACATACTGTTCAATCTTGTTTAAAATAAACACATACAGTTCAATCTTGTTTAAAATAAACACATACAGTTCAATCTTGTTTAAAATAAACACATACAGTTCAATCTTGTTTAACATCCTTCAAAATAAACACACAGTTCAATCTTGTTTAACATATCTCAAAATAAACACATACAGTTCAATCTTGTTCAAAATAAACACACACAGTTCAATCTTGTTTAACATCCTTCAAAATAAACACACAGTTCAATCTTGTTTAACATATCTCAAAATAAACACATACAGTTCAATCTTGTTTAATATCCTTCAAAAGAAACACATACTGTTCAATCTTGTTTAAAATAAACACATACAGTTCAATCTTGTTTAAAATAAACACATACAGTTCAATCTTGTTTAACATCCTTCAAAATAAACACACAGTTCAATCTTGTTTAACATATCTCAAAATAAACACATACAGTTCAATCTTGTTCAAAATAAACACACACAGTTCAATCTTGTTTAACATCCTTCAAAATAAACACACAGTTCAATCTTGTTTAACATATCTCAAAATAAACACATACAGTTCAATCTTGTTTAAAATAAACACATACAGTTCAATCTTGTTCAAAATAAACACATACAGTTCAATCTTGTTCAAAATAAACACATACAGTTCAATCTTGTTCAAAATAAACACACACAGCTCAATTTTGTTTAACATCCCTCAAAATAAACACATACAGTTCAATCTTGTTTATATTAAACACATACATTTCAATCTTTTTCAAAATAAACATATGAGCAAGAATATGGTATTTGAACCGTTTCTGATAACGATAGAAAACTGATAAAATTGGATATTTCTTTGATATATGTTGTAATTATATGGCCAACTGGTTGGTTGGTGTTAGATGAATGGTGACCATTGATATATTGTAAATATTTTATGAATAAAAATTATTTTTAATGTCCATCTTCGTACTTTTATGTGTCGTTTCTTATCGTTATTTTCGTCTCCGAATTGCGTAACGGGGTTGGATTTCCACACAACTGTGACATACACAAATGTAAGCTAGCCGTTAAAATATTGACAAACATTGATAATGAAGAATGGAGAGAAGAAAATTTTGAGCAGAGTAAGTATTTCTGTTACAGGTGTCATATATTGCGCGTTACATTGGTTTCTGATTTCGTAGTGCTATTTTAAGTTGTGTTATCTCCTTTTTGTAACAGTCGCCATAACAACGATTAGCATAAATAAACTCTCGTGAGATGTTTAAATAGATTAACCACGGATGTTTACATTTAAGCTTTTCATTTTCTATTTTTTTTATTCAATCATCCACCTGTTCCGTTATGCATTACATGTCATCCAAAAAGAAACGTTAATTTAAAGATTAAATAAATTGATCTGATTTACAATTTCTGCCCAATTGAACTTCCGGTCACTCCGATACAGTGCTTGTGGTAGGTATCCTGTCGCGTTAAAAAATATAAAAAAAATATACTACTTTAATATTTAAAATGGTATATAAATGCATTAAATAACCTAGAAAAAACCCAAATGGTCTTAGATGGTGCCGTTTATTACATTTTTATCGTGACAGGAAACCAAATGTTTATTACCATAACTTGCAATAAACATTTGGTTTCCTGTCACGATAAAAATGTTTAAAAAGATGGGTAAATATTTTTTCCTTGATATCACTTGTTTCTCTTGTACAGTGTTGATATAATTAAGTTTTAGTATTTAACCATTTGGATACCAAAAGAAACCAAAAGTTCAAATACCATATTCTTGCTCATATACAGTTCAATCTTGTTTAACATCCCTCAAAATATACAGTTCAATCTTGTTTAAAACAAGATATGATTATAATCTAACGATTATGAAGTCTCCCAAACCGGCCACTGACAACCGGTTTAAAAAATAAATTAAAAGCTACCTTTGAAATCGAACAATGTTGAATTTTTGCGGTATTGTGGCGACCATTTTGAAAATGGAGACTGGTAGAAAATTTTCAATGTCGGGGATCAATTCAGGTCATCATAATCTACCTACATATGAAATTTCGTTGAAATCGAATCATGTTGAATTTGTGCGGTATTGTGGTGGCCATTTTGAAAATGGCGACCGGTAGAAATTTTTTGATGCCAGCAATCAATTCGGGACATCATAATCTACCTAATATGAAATGTTGTTGAAATCGGACAATGTTGAATTTGTGCGGTATTGTGGCGGCCATTTTGAAAATGGCGACCGGTAGAAATTTTTCAATGTTGGGAATCAATTCGGGACATCATTATCTACCCACATATCAAATTTTGATGATATCGGACAATGCTTAATTTTTGCGGCCATTTTGTAAATGGTGACCGCTAGAAATTTTTCAATGTCAGGAATAAATTCGGGACATCATAATCTAACTACATATGAAATGTCGTTGAAATTGGACAATGTTGAATTTGTGCGGTATTGTGGTGGCCATTTTGAAAATGGTGACCGCTAGAAATTTTTCAATGTCTAGAATATATTCGGGACATCATAATCTACCTACATATGAAATGTCGTTGAAATCGGACAATGTTGAATTTGTGCGGTATTGTGGCGGCCATTTTGAAAATGGCGACCGGTAGAAATTATTCAATGCTGGGAATCAATTCAGGACATCATAATCTACCCACATATCAAATTTTGATGATATCGGACAATGCTTAATTTTTGTGACCATTTTGTAAATGGCGACCGCTGGAAATTTTTCAATGTCGGGAATAAATTCGGGACATCATAATCTAACTACATATGAAATGTCGTTGTAATCGGACAATGTTGAATTTGTGCGGTATTGTGGTGGCCATTTTGAAAATGGTGACCGCTAGAAATTTTTCAATGTCGGGAATATATTCGGGACATCATAATCTACCCACATATGAAATGTCGTTGAAATCGAACAATGTTGAATTTGTGCGGCATTGTGGTGGCCATTTTGAAAATGGCGACTGCTAGAAATTTTTCAATGTCGGGAATCTATCCGGGACATCATAATCTACCCACATATGAAATGTAGTTGTAATCGGACAATGTTGAATTTGTGCGGTATTGTGGTGGCCATTTTGAAAATGGCGACCGCTAGAAATTTTCCAATGTCGGGAATAAATTTGGGATGTTATTATCTACCCACATATCAAATTTTGATGATATCGGACAATGTTGAATTTTTACAGCCCATTTTTTATGCCGTGTTTTTGCAGCCATTTTGAAAATGGCAAACATCTTGAAAATGGCGACCGGTAGAAATTATTCAATGCTGGGAATCAATTCAGGACATCATAATCTACCCACATATCAAATTTTGATGATATCGGACAATGCTTAATTTTTGTGACCATTTTGTAAATGGCGACCGCTGGAAATTTTTCAATGTCGGGACATCATAATCTAACTACATATGAAATGTCGTTGTAATCGGACAATGTTGAATTTGTGCGGTATTGTGGTGGCCATTTTGAAAATGGTGACCGCTAGAAATTTTTCAATGTCGGGAATATATTCGGGACATCATAATCTACCCATATATGAAATGTCGTTGAAATCGAACAATGTTGAATTTGTGGGGCATTGTGGTGTCCATTTTGAAAATGGCGACTGCTAGAAATTTTTCAATGTCGGGAATCTATCCGGGACATCATAATCTACCCACATATGAAATGTAGTTGTAATCGGACAATGTTGAATTTGTGCGGTATTGTGGTGGCCATTTTGAAAATGGCGACCGCTAGAAATTTTCCAATGTCGGGAATAAATTTGGGATGTTATTATCTACCCACATATCAAATTTTGATGATATCGGACAATGTTGAATTTTTACAGCCCATTTTTTATGCCGTGTTTTTGCAGCCATTTTGAAAATGGCAAACATCTCGAAAATTTTGAAAATGCAGAATTGCTCCTCTAATGGTGACCTATCACTATGTCAAATTTTATGTCTCTATCATTATCCATATAGAAGTTATCAACATTAATGTATGAAATTTCAACTTTCCCATAGGATTCTATAGTAACCCCCACCCCCTTTGAACCCCTCAAAATATGACTTTGACCCCCTTTACCACAAAGCTGAAAACTTTAAGACCAACTAGAAACATATATCTATCACTCCACCAAGTTTCATGAAATTCTGTCCAGTAGTTCCTGAGATCTGCCGTGGACAAGTTCATGGTCCGTGGAAAGAAAGGAGAAAGAGAAGAAGAATAACAATAATAAGAAGAAGAAATGGAGCAAAAACAATAATTCTTCCGTAAATGGCTGTTTTCGGGTTGAGACGACCAAGTTAAGACGAGTGCATGTGCACTCGTCTTTACTCGTTGTGACATCCAATCAGAACGCCTCTAACAAGAAAAAAATCGTTTAAATATATATTTTAAGCCGGGAATGTCACATTATATACCATGTCTGATAGCTGAATAACAGATATATTACGGATTTAACCATTGTTGGTTTTTTTTCAAATACAGACTCCAACCGTATTAAATATATTTGTGTCTTTTATTTTCATTTTTTCGTATTTCGTGTTCTAGATGTCCTTTTCCGTACCTTTGATGTCATTCTTCAATGACGTCAAAATATGTGTCACGTCATATTTCATGTATGGGGTTTCTCATGAAGGAAAATACTGTACTTTCAACAAAATATTAGTGAAAAAAGCTCAAATATCAGTAGAAAGCTACTTAGTTTATCAATCGATGTCACAAAAGTCAATTCTATGTGATGTGTATTTCATAACGCTCAATTTTATGATATTGATCTGATAATTTATGCAAATTAGTAACTGATCAATGGCGGGGGTCTCTAGGAGTTCGTGATAGTGAAAGTTGTTGGTTTACGGAAGAAATAGTATCTTCCACTCGTGATAGAAATTGTTGTTTCTTTTCGCTCGTTTTGCTGCACTCCACTCGCGAAAAGACATCGAAATTTCTATCACTCGTGGAAGATCACCCGGTCTTTCCCAAGAGCGTATGTAAGAACCTATTAGTCTCCCAAACATTGTTTGGGAGACTTAATAAACACACACAGTTCAATCTTGTTTAACATCCTTCAAAATAAACACATACTGTTCAATCTTGTTTAAAATAAACACATACAGTTCAATCTTGTTTAAAATAAACACATACAGTTCAATCTTGTTTAAAATAAACACATACAGTTCAATCTTGTTTAAAATAAACACATACAGTTCAATCTTGTTTAAAATAAACACATACAGCTCAATCTTGTTTAAAATAAACACATACTGTTCAATCTTGTTTAAAATAAACACATACAGCTCAATCTTGTTTAAAATAAACACATACTGTTCAATCTTGTTTAAAATAAACACATACAGCTCAATCTTGTTTAAAATAAACACATACAGTTCAATCTTGTTTAAAATAAACACATACAGCTCAATCTTGTTTAAAATAAACACATACAGTTCAATCTTGTTTAAAATAAACACATACAGTTCAATCTTGTTTAAAATAAACACATACAGCTCAATCTTGTTTAAAATAAACACATACAGTTCAATCTTGTTTAAAATAAACACATACAGTTCAATCTTGTTTAAAATAAACACATACAGCTCAATCTTGTTTAAAATAAACACATACTGTTCAATCTTGTTTAAAATAAACACATACAGCTCAATCTTGTTTAAAATAAACACATACAGTTCAATCTTGTTTAAAATAAACACATACAGCTCAATCTTGTTTAAAATAAACACATACAGTTCAATCTTGTTTAAAATAAACACATACAGTTCAATCTTGTTTAAAATAAACACATACAGCTCAATCTTGTTTAAAATAAACACATACAGTTCAATCTTGTTTAAAATAAACACATACTGTTCAATCTTGTTTAAAATAAACACATACTGTTCAATCTTGTTTAAAATAAACACATACAGCTCAATCTTGTTTAAAATAAACACATACAGTTCAATCTTGTTTAAAATAAACACATACAGTTCAATCTTGTTTAACATCCTTCAAAATAAACACACAGTTCAATTTTGTTTAGCATCCCTCAAAATAAACACATACAGTTCAATCTTGTTCAAGATAAACACATACAGTTCAATCTTGTTTAACATCCCTCAAAATAAACACATACAATTCAATCTTGTTTAACATCCTTCAAAATAAACAAACACATACAGTTCAATCTTGTTCAAAATAAACACATACAGTTCAATCTTCTTATGTCAAAATCTTTTCACTCGAATTATTGATTGATTTCAAATTTGTTTAAAGTTCCATTTAAGGGTATAGGCCTTGGGTATGGGAGATAACTCTATTTTCATTGTCTTCTCAAATATATGGTCACCTGTGCATTTGAAAATCCACCCTCAATTCCAAGCTTCTTGGCAACACAGATTGTTTACATTGGATATATATGGGCAGTTTATTTTTTTTTTAAATGACTCCTTTTCCTTTTACCTTTCCATAGATCTGCTCCTTGTCTTTTTATATCTTATTGCTGCTAGTAACAGAGTGTTATTATTATATGCTTGTGCCCACAAAATATCACTGAAATATCTCTTTCCAGAAAAAATTCCCAGCGAAATATGTTGTCAAAAATGCCAGGAGTGTAACACATTTTGTGTGACAAACTTTTTTCCATTTAATTTCAAGAGTTTGTCAAATAAAAAATATTAAATATATAAACCAGAATCTTAGATATTATGAAACTATTGTACAATTGATTATTTGTAATGAATTAATCAAGTAAAGTCACCCTCAAACCACCCCTCCCCCCCTTACCCAAATAGATCTGAAAATATAAAAAAAAAAAAAAATTTGGTAATTTGGACATCCACTATGTCAAATATAAGAATTCAAAAGCTTTTTGTTATTGGTAACTAGTTTTTGTTTTATCTCATAAATAAAGAAACAGCAAAGGCTGAGTGTGTAATAACTTTCCTTCACAATTTCATTTTTTCTGGGTGCCATCCATGAAAAACATAATTTTAAATATTTTAAAAAATCTGACGGTAAAAATTTGGTGCAATTATGTCTATATGTATATTCTTTACTGTAACATTTTTTGGTGGAAATTAATCGACAGGATTTTTTTTAATGAGATTTTTAATACCAGGGTGGTATCTCAGGGCATCCCCCCTTTTTCTCAATTTCAACTGTTTTGCACGTGATTATCTCCAAACGTGATATTCACATATGCTAGATATTTTATAATTATTCAACAATAACACTCCCAAGTGTATTACCGGTAAAGCCAAAATATTCCCTTTCAACCAGAAATAAATGTGTATGTCTATTAGAAGCTTCAGAAATTAGTATTACCATCTGGCATCAAGTATACTCCCAAAATTGCTATATTTAGGATGTGCTATGGAGAAAACGGCACAGTGAAATTTCTTGAAACTTTGGCAGATAATGTATTTACACATAACTATTCAATGATGCAAATCTAAAAAAAAAAGAACTATGGGAAAATTTTGGGGTTACCTTTAAATCTCTGTACTTTTCAACTTATTTACTCCTCTTTTAGAAAAATTCAAAGTGTTGAAAGTTTGGATGTTTTGCAGTAATTTTTCAGTTCCTAGTATACAAATTCATTCAAATTATGCTAATTATGTCAAAATTATAAATTAAATCAATTAACAAACAAGGTGTCAATAGCATGACCTCTGATGTTCATTTTACATTTTGTAGATATGTAGATAAAAGAAATAGATTGATCTGATATAATACCACATTAATATTTCAGTTTCACATTTAAAATTAGTTTCTATTTTGTTGATGTTATTTAATAACATTTAATTGAAGTTTTGTCTTACTAATTAAAATAGTTTGCAGAGCATTTAATTTTATCTTAAAAATCTTTTTTCCTGAACAAGGTAATTTCATTATCACCACAATCAAACAGGCTTATAATTCTGTCTAATATAAAATCAAATCAATCATCATCTAATATTGAACCAATGACAATAGTTCTGTCTAATATTGAACCAATGACAATAGTTCTGTCTAATATTGAACCATTGACAATAGTTCTGTTCAATACTGAACCAATGACAGAACTGTAATTGTACTTAGTTAAATAACATACATGTGACACAGCTTTATGTTGAACAGTGTCTTCAAATCCTGTACACAAACCCATGGTGGCACAAATCTGTTCTGTTGTCTGAAATACACAGATATAAATTTAACACTTAACCATGGATTCCATATAAAGAGACTAATTAAATGATATTATCAAACATTTGACAGATATTTTCAGATTAAAAAAATATATTTTAAATAGCACACAAACTATTATCAACCTGAAACTTAAAAGAAAACTAGAGGCTCACCTGGTAAAAAATGACCACATTTATATATAATTTGTGATCAATCACTTTCATACTTTATAAGATTTGTAAGCTTTTTCCTTTAATTTCCTATGTTAAATTTTGGCCTTCTTGGATTTCAAATGAAAATACAAAATGTTTCAGTTATTTAAGGGTTAGGGTTATGGTGTTTAATGCCACTTTCAATAATATTTCAGTTTTATTGGTGGAGGAAACCGGTGTACCTCAAAAACTTTATCACATAATGTTGCATAGAGTACACCTCACCCGAGTGGGATTCGAACTCACAACGTTAGTAGTGATGGGCACTGATTGCATAGGTAGTTTTAAATCCAACTACCATACGATCACGACCACGACTGCCCCCTTCAGTTATTTATAAGAAGAAGCCTATTAAAACATTTTCCCATTGAAATGGTTCAGTCATTTCAGAGAATAATATTGAAGTGTGTACAATATCTGACTTTAACCAGCGGTCACAACTCAACATTTATGAGTCATGTGGTTGAGACATTCATGCCTGTTTCCTCTATCAAATTTTAAAAAAGGTGATACTTCTTTACCTTCTAATTACCGCCCAATATCACTGATTAGCTGTGTCGGAAAAGTAATGGAAAGGATTATATACAAACACGTATATAACCATTTAATACAAAACAAGAATATCTACCAGTACCAATCTGGTTTTTTGCCTAAGCATTCCTCAGTCCACCAATTAATAGAACTATATAATACTATCTTAAACTCTCTTGAAAAAAAAGAACTATGTTGCTTCGTTTTCTGTGATTTCTCAAAGGCTTTCGATAAAGTTTGGCACAAAGGTTTAATACATAAAATGAATTGTTATGGAATAAAAGGGAATTTACTAAAATGGTTTGAAAATTATTTATATTGTAGACACCAAAAAGTAGTAAACAGAGATTCGTCATCCTCATATGTGTCTGTGTCTGCTGGGGTCCCCCAAGGGTCTGTTCTGGTTTACATCAATGATATTGGTGATAAGCTTCTTTCCTTAAGCCGTTTGTTTGCTGATGACACTTCTCTTGGCTATGCAAGACAAGATGAAGATCAAATAAAATATGTCATAAATCATGATCTACATGAACTTGGTGACTGGTCAAAGAGATGGTTGATGTCTTTCAACCCAGACAAAACTGAAATCATGCTTTTTAAAAATGTAGAAAACTCAACAAATTTTAATTTCTATTTTGATGGAAAATTAATTCCACTTACATCAGACCATAAACATTTGGGGATAACATTTAGCGAGGAAGCAAAATGGAATAAACATGTAGAAAATTTAATAAAAAGTGTCTCTAAACACATATGTGTTTTGCGTAAATTGAAATATAAATTAAATAGAAAAAATTTAGAGAAATTATACTAAACTTACATTCGACCAATATTTGAGTATGCATGTGAGGTCTGGGACAACTGTGGTGTCTCTAATTCATGCAAATTGGAGAGGCTACAGTTGGAGGCTGCTAGAATTATCATCGGACTTCCAATCTTTACCAACACAGAATATCTATATAGAGAAACTGGCTGGGAGAGATTGGAAGAAAGAAGAACTAGGAGAAAGCTCCAATTATTATATAATAGGTATGCCAGAAGCCACCATTTTGTTTTCTGATTCACAACTTCAGAGATGTGGACTACGATTTTAAAATCATTTTTTAAGAAATTCATTTTGAATTTTTGTTGATTGTGTCAGTTTGCTTGAAAATCGGATTGGTTTTTATTATCTGTAACAAACAAAAAACCAGCCTAACTCCACTGTTATTGTTTTCCAAGTTGGTTATTTAACGCCCCTGACGTTACCTTGCATATTTCATCGTGAATGGCGTCAGAAAATTAATAAACGTATGAACGGCGTTCTACTTTCTAAGCAAAATCCGCGAATGTTTTGAATTTGATGACAGTCGAACGTAGGATCCATTTTGAAGAGAAAGTTTCAGATTTTATAAATATTGGTCTGAATTCCGGTATTTTTCTCTACAAAGTCGTCAAAATTAAGTTTTTTTCCGTCTTTCGTGAATTTTAAACAGTTTAAATACTTTAAGACCAACTTCCAGGGTATCATTATCATCGTTGAACCTTCATCTTTCATTTGGTTTAAAAATAAAACAGGGTCTATATTAGGAACATTAACGGAAATCCCCTTGATGTGGGGTTCACAAACATTTTTTCAGGAGCACAATGTTGCTTCCGTTATTCCGGACGCTAGACGTTGATCATCTTTTTCATTCCTCAGGATGGGAAAACGATGTCCCACACAAAATATTAAATGGACAATGGAACAATGGTAATGTATTGATGATTAAATTATAAAATACAACCAGAGGCTCTCAAGAGCCTGTATCGTTCACCTGGTAATAAAAAGAACCAATTGGTCCTAATGTAAAAACTATGTCCTGCAGTGGTAGTCATCTTGGAATTATGATCAACATAAAAAACACAAAGTTTGTAAAGAACCTTCCAATGATTGATGCACAGTTTAGGTTCAATCAGTGCAATAGCTTCAGAGAAGAATATATTTCTGTATTTTCCCCATATGGTCATGTGTTAATACTATGACCTGTGGTGGCAGCCATCTTGGATTTCCGATTGGCATAAAAAACAGAGGACCTTCCAATGATCATTCCTGGGCAGTTTGGTTTCAACTGTCCAAGTGGTTTCAGAGAAGAAGCGTTTTGAAACATTTTTCCCATAGGGTCCAATATTAAACTAGTCCTGCCGTAGCCGCCATTTTGAATTTCATATCAGAACAAAAAACGTAAAGTTTGTAGAGGACCATCCAATGAACATTCATGTACAGTTTGGCTTTAATCATATTTGTACTTTCTGAGAAGAAGGCATTTGAACATTTTCCCATAGGGTCCAATGTTAATCTATGTCCTGCGGTGGTGGCCATCTTTGATTTCCGATCGGCATAAAAAACACACACTTTGTAGAGAACCTTCCAATGATCATTCCTGGGCAGTCTGGTTTCAATTATCCAAGTGGTTTCAGAGAAGAAGCGTTTTGAAATATTTTTCCCATAGGGTCCAATGTTAAACTAAGTCCTGCCGTAGCCGCCATTTTGAATTTCATATCGGAACAAAAAAAGTAAAGTTTATAGAGGACCATCCAATGAACATTCATGTACAGTTTGGCTTTAATAATATTTGTAGTTTCTGAGAAGAAGGCATTTGAACATTTTTCCATAGGGTCCAATGTTAATCTATGTATTGCGGTGGTGGCCATCTTGGATTTCCGATCGGCATAAAAAACATAAGATTTGTAGAGGACCTTCCAATGATCATTCCTGGCCAGTTTGGTTTCAACTGTCCTAGTGGTTTCAGAGAAGAAGCATTTTGAAACATTTTCCCCATAGGGTCCAATGTTAAACTAAATCCTGCCGTAGCCGCCATTTTGAATTTCATATCGGAACAAAAAAGGGAAAGTTTGTAGAGGACCATCCAATGAACATTCATGTACAGTTTGGCTTTAATCATATTTGTAGTTTCTGAGAAGAAGGTATTTGAACATTTTCCCATAGGGTTCAATGTTAATCTATGTATTGCGGTGGCGGCCATCTTGGATTTCCGATCTGCATAAAAAACAAAAAATTTGTAGAGGACCTTCCAATGATCATTCCTGGGCAGTTTGGTTTCAACTGTCCTAGTGGTTTCAGAGAAGAAGCATTATGAAACATTTTCCCCATAGGGTCCAATGTTAAACTAAGTCCTGCCGTAGCCGCCATTTTGAATTTCATATCGGAACAAAAAACCTTAAGATAGTAGAGGACCATCCAATGACCATTCATGTACAGTTTGGCTTTAATAATATTTGTAGTTTCTGAGAAGAAGGCATTTGAACATTTTCCCATAGGGTACAATGTTAATCTATGTCCTGCGGTGGCGACCATCTTGGATTTCCAATCGGCAAAAAAAACAGAAAGTTTGTAGAGGACCTTCCAATGATCATTCCTGGGCAGTTTGGTTTCAATTATCCAAGTGGTTTCAGAGAAGAAGCATTTTGAAACATTTTCCCTATAGGATCCAATGTTAAACTAAGTCCTGCCGTAGCCGCCATTTTGAATTTCATATCGGAACAAAAAACGTAAAGTTTGTAGAGGACCATCCAATGAACATTCATGTACAGTTTGGCTTTAATCGTATTTGTAGTTTCTGAGAAGAATGCATTTGAACATTTTCCCATAGGGACCAATGTTAATTTATGTCCTGCGGTGGCGGCTATCTTGAATTTTCGATCGGCATAAAAAAACCAGAAACTTTGTAGAGGACCTTCCAATGATCATTCCTGGACAGTTTGGTTTCAACTGTCCTAGTGGTTTCAGAGAAGAAGCATTTTGAAACATTTTCCCCATAGGGTCCAATGTTAAACTAAATCCTGCCGTAGCCGCCATTTTGAATTTCATATCGGAACAAAAAACGTAAAGTTTGTAGAGGACCATCCAATGAACATTCATGTACAGTTTGGCTTTAATCATATTTGTAGTTTCTGAGAAGAAGGTATTTGAACATTTTCCCATAGGGTTCAATGTTAATCTATGTATTGCGGTGGCGGCCATCTTGGATTTCCGATCGGCATAAAAAACAAAAAATTTGTAGAGGACCTTCCAATGATCATTCCTGGGCAGTTTGGTTTCAACTGTCCTAGTGGTTTCAGAGAAGAAGCATTATGAAACATTTTCCCCATAGGGTCCAATGTTAAACTAAGTCCTGCCGTAGCCGCCATTTTGAATTTCATATCGGAACAAAAAACCTTAAGATAGTAGAGGACCATCCAATGACCATTCATGTACAGTTTGGCTTTAATAATATTTGTAGTTTCTGAGAAGAAGGCATTTGAACATTTTCCCATAGGGTACAATGTTAATCTATGTCCTGCGGTGGCGACCATCTTGGATTTCCAATCGGCAAAAAAAACAGAAAGTTTGTAGAGGACCTTCCAATGATCATTCCTGGGCAGTTTGGTTTCAATTATCCAAGTGGTTTCAGAGAAGAAGCATTTTGAAACATTTTCCCTATAGGATCCAATGTTAAACTAAGTCCTGCCGTAGCCGCCATTTTGAATTTCATATCGGAACAAAAAACGTAAAGTTTGTAGAGGACCATCCAATGAACATTCATGTACAGTTTGGCTTTAATCGTATTTGTAGTTTCTGAGAAGAATGCATTTGAACATTTTCCCATAGGGACCAATGTTAATTTATGTCCTGCGGTGGCGGCTATCTGGAATTTTCGATCGGCATAAAAAAACCAGAAACTTTGTAGAGGACCTTCCAATGATCATTCCTGGACAGTTTGGTTTCAACTGTCCTAGTGGTTTCAGAGAAGAAGCATTTTGAAACATTTTCCCCATAGGGTCCAATGTTAAACTAAATCCTGCCGTAGCCGCCATTTTAAATTTCATATCGGAACAAAAAACGTAAAGTTTGTAGAGGACCATCCAATGAACATTCATGTACAGTTTGGCTTTAATCATATTTGTAGTTTCTGAGAAGAAGGTATTTGAACATTTTCCCATAGGGTTCAATGTTAATCTATGTATTGCGGTGGCGGCCATCTTGGATTTCCGATCAGCATAAAAAACAAAAAATTTGTAGAGGACCTTCCAATGATCATTCCTGGGCAGTTTGGTTTCAACTGTCCTAGTGGTTTCAGAGAAGAAGCATTTTGAAACATTTTTCCCATAGGGTCCAATGTTAAACTAAGTCCTGCCGTAGCCGCCATTTTGAATTTCATATCGGAACAAAAAACCTTAAGATAGTAGAGGACCATCCAATGAACATTCATGTACAGTTTGGCTTTAATAATATTTGTAGTTTCTGAGAAGAAGGCATTTGAACATTTTCCCATAGGGTCCAATGTTAATCTATGTCCTGCGGTGGTGACCATCTTGGATTTCCGATCGGCAAAAAAACCAGAAAGTTTGTAGAGGACCTTCCAATGATCATTCCTGGGCAGTTTGGTTTCAACTATCCAAGTGGTTTCAGAGAAGAAGCATTTTGAAACATTTTCCCTATAGGATCCAATGTTAAACTAAGTCCTGCCGTAGCCGCCATTTTGAATTTCATATCGGAACAAAAAACGTAAAGTTTGTAGAGGACCATCCAATGAACATTCATGTACAGTTTGGCTTTAATCGTATTTGTAGTTTCTGAGAAGAATGCATTTGAACATTTTCCCATAGGGACCAATGTTAATTTATGTCCTGCGGTGGCGGCTATCTTGAATTTTCGATCGGCATAAAAAAACCAGAAACTTTGTAGAGGACCTTCCAATGATCATTCCTGGACAGTTTGGTTTCAACTGTCCTAGTGGTTTCAGAGAAGAAGCATTTTGAAACATTTTCCCCATAGGGTCCAATGTTAAACTAAATCCTGCCGTAGCCGCCATTTTGAATTTCATATCGGAACAAAAAACGTAAAGTTTGTAGAGGACCATCCAATGAACATTCATGTACAGTTTGGCTTTAATCATATTTGTAGTTTCTGAGAAGAAGGTATATGAACATTTTCCCATAGGGTTCAATGTTAATCTATGTATTGCGGTGGCGGCCATCTTGGATTTCCGATCAGCATAAAAAACAAAAAATTTGTAGAGGACCTTCCAATGATCATTCCTGGGCAGTTTGGTTTCAACTGTCCTAGTGGTTTCAGAGAAGAAGCATTTTGAAACATTTTCCCCATAGGGTCCAATGTTAAACTAAATCCTGCCGTAGCCGCCATTTTGAATTTCATATCGGAACAAAAAACGTAAAGTTTGTAGAGGACCATCCAATGAACATTCATGTACAGTTTGGCTTTAATAATATTTGTAGTTTCTGAGAAGAAGGCATTTGAACATTTTCCCATAGGATCCAATGTTAATCTATGTCCTGCGGTGGTGGCCATCTTTGATTTCCGATCGGCATAAAAAACACACACCTTGTAGAGGACCTTCCAATGATCATTCCTGGGCAGTTTGGTTTTCAATTATCCAAGTGGTTTCAGAGAAGAAGCGTTTTGAAAAAATTTTCCCATAGGGTCCAATGTTAAACTAAGTTCTGCCGTAGCCGCCATTTTGAATTTCATATCGGAACAAAAAACCTAAAGTTTGTAGAGGACCATCCAATGAACATTCATGTACAGTTTAGCTTTAATCATATTTGTAGTTTCTGAGAAGAAGGCATTTGAACATTTTCCAATAGGGTCCAATGTTAATCTATGTCCTGCGGTGGTGGCCATCTTGGATTTCCGATCGGCAAAAAAAACACACACCTTGTAGAGGACCTTCCAATGATCATTCCTGGGCAGTTTGGTTTCAATTGTCCAAGTGGTTTCAGAGAAGAAGCGTTTTGAAACATTTTCCCCATAGGGTCCAATGTTAAACTAAGTTCTGCCGTAGCCGCCATTTTGAATTTCATATCGGAACAAAAAACGTAAAGTTTGTAGAGGACCATCCAATGAACATTCATGTACAGTTTGGCTTTAATCATATTTGTAGTTTCTGAGAAGAAGGCATTTGAACATTTTCCCATAGGGTTCAATGTTAATCTATGTATTGCGGTGGTGGCCATCTTGGATTTCCGATCGGCATATAAAACAATCGGCATATAAAACATAAATTCTGTAGAGGACCTTCCAATGATCATTCCTGAGCAGTTTGGTTTCAATTGTCCAAGTGGTTGCAGAGAAGAATCGTTTTGAAACATTTTTCCCATAGGGTCCAATGTTAAACTAAGTCCTGCCGTAGCCGCCATTTTGAATTTCATACCGGAACAAAAAACCTAAAGTTTGTAGAGGACCATCTAATGAACATTCATGTACAGTTTGGCTTTAATCGTATTTGTAGTTTCTGAGAAGAAGGCATTTGAATATTTTCCCATAGGGTCCAATGTTAATCTATGTCCTGCGGTGGCGTCCATCTTGAATTTTCGATCGGCATAAAAAAACAGAAACTTTGTAGAGGACCTTCCAATGATCATTCCTGGGCAGTTTGGTTTCAACTGTCCAAGTGGTTTCAGAGAAGAAGCATTTTGAAACATTTTTCCCATAGGGTCCAATGTTAAACTAAGTCCTGCCGTAGCCGCCATTTTGAATTTCATATCGGAACAAAAAACCTTAAGATTGTAGAGGACCATCCAATGAACATTCATGTACAGTTTGGCTTTAATCATATTTGTAGTTTCTGAGAAGAAGGCATTTGAACATTTTCCCATAGGGTCCAATGTTAATCTATGTCTTGCGATGGCGGCCATCTTGGATTTCCGATCGGCATAAAAAACAGAAACTTGGTAAAGGACATTCCAATGATCATTCGTTTACAGTTTGGGCTCAGTCGGTTCATTAGTTTCAGAGAAGAAGATCTTTGAAATTTCAGCCAATCAGAGCATATTATTGGCCCTGGCAGCCATATTGAATATCCGACTGGAACGAAAAACAGTAACTTTGTAGAGGACCATCCAAGGAGCATTCCTGCTAAGTTTGGTTCCAATCGGCCCAGTGGTTTCGGAGAAGAAGCTTGAAATGTGAAAAGTTTACAGACGACAGACAACAGACGACGGACGCCAAGTGATGGCAATAGTTCACCTGGACCTTTGGTCCAGGTGAACTAACCAGAGGCTCCCAGGAGCCTGTAATCGCTCACCTGGATCAAAGCTGCTTTCAATAACAACGCAACTGCACTGTGGCGGCCATCTTGGTGGGAGAGCGCAACTGCCGGACACCATTTTGGAAGAGGACCATCCAATGACTATTTCATCAAAGTTTGGTTTTAATTGAGCTACTGGTTCCAGACAAGATGGTTTTTAAGTGAATTTCCCATAGGGTCCTATGTTAAACTAAGTACAGCTGTACAGCCATCTTGGTCAGAGGGCGGGACCACCAGACACAAATTTGGTTCAGCGGTTTCAGAGGAGAAGATTTAAATGTGATCTTTTATCAAAATATGCCAAATTTGCATAATCGGTATAAATCGGCTGAAAGAAAAATTTCAAAAAAAACCCCCGAACATATGCTAAACTACTCCTTGCCATGTAGCTGCAGTTCAAATTTCAGCTCATTTTGACTTATACTAAAGCAGCAATGGACAATTGAAGAAATTTCTATTTTTAGTAACAGCAGCCATCTTGAATGGAGGGCGGGACTGTCGGACACAATTTTGAAAGGGAACCACCCAGGGACCATCCCTGCCAGGTTTGGTTTAATTTGGTTCAGCGGTTTCAGAGGAGAAGATTTAAATGCGATCTTTTATCAAAATATGCCTAATTTGCATAATCGGTATATATCGGCTGAAAGAAAAATTTCACCGGAATATATGCTAAACTACTTCTTGCCATGTAGCTGCAGTTAAAATTTCAGCTCATTTTGACTTACACTAAAGCAGCAATGAACAATTACAATTTCATCCCCCCTTTTTTCTATTTTGAGCTTGGCGGCCATCTTGGTTGGAAGTCGGGATCAACGGACACAATTTTGGAAGGGGGCCATCCAAGAATCATTTCAGCAAAGTTTGGTTGATATTGGCTCAGTAGTTTCAGAGGAGAAGATTTTTTTTAAATTTCATCCCCCCTTTTTTCTAATTTGCATAATCGGTCAAAATCGACAAAAGTTGCAAAGTTCATAAAAAATCCTGTCATACATGCTGAAAAGCTCATCATTATGCTTATACAGTTCAAATTTGGGCACATTCTGGCTTAAAATAGAGCAGTTTTGGCCATTTGAAGAAATTTCTATTTTTAGTAACAGCGGCCATCTTGAATGGAGGGCGGGGCTGTCGGACACAATTTTGAAAGGGACCCACCCAGGGACCATCCCTGCAAGGTTTGGTTTAATTTCGTTCAGCGGTTTCAGAGGAGAAGATTTAAATGTGATCTTTTATCAAAATATGCCTAATTTGCATAATCGGTATATATCGGCTGAAAGAAAAATTTCACAGAAAAACCCGGAATATATGCTAAACTACTTCTTGCCATGTAGCTGCAGTTATAATTTCAGCTCATTTTGACTTACACTAAAGCAGCAATGGACAATTACAATTTCATCCCCCCTTTTTTCTATTTTGAGCTTGGCGGCCATCTTGGTTGGAAGTCGGGATCAACGGACACAATTTTGGAAGGGGGCCATCCAAGAATCATTTCAGCAAAGTTTGGTTGATATTGGCTTAGTAGTTTCAGAGGAGAAGATTTTTTTTAAATTTCATCCCCCCCTTTTTTCTAATTTGCATAATCGGTCAAAATCGACAAAAGTTGCAAAGTTCATAAAAAATCCTGTCATACATGCTGAAAAGCTCATCATTATGCTTATACAGTTCAAATTTGGGCGCATTCTGGCTTAAAATAGAGCAGTTTTGGCCATTTGAAGAAATTTCTATTTTTAGTAACAGCGGCCATCTTGAATGGAGGGCGGGGCTGTCGGACACAATTTTGAAAGGGACCCACCCAGGGACCATCCCTGCCAGGTTTGGTTTAATTTCGTTCAGCGGTTTCAGAGGAGAAGATTTAAATGTGATCTTTTATCAAAATATGCCTAATTTGCATAATCGGTATATATCGGCTGAAAGAAAAATTTCACAGAAAAACCCGGAATATATGTTAAACCATTTCTTGCCATGTAGCTGCAGTTAAAATTTCAGCTCATTTTGACTTACACTAAAGCAGCAATGGACAATTAAAATTTCATCCCCCCTTTTTTCTATTTTGAGCTTGGTGGCCATCTTGGTTGGAAGTCGGGATCAACGGACACAATTTTGGAAGGGGGCCATCCAAGAATCATTTCAGCAAAGTTTAGTTGATATTGGCTCAGAAGTTTCCGAGGAGAAGATTTTTTTTTAAATTTCATCCCCCTTTTTCTAATTTGCATAATCGGTCAAAATCGGCAAAAGCTCAAAGTTCATAAAAAATCCTGTCATACATGCTGAAAAGCTCATCATTATGCTTATACAGTTCAAATTTGGGCACATTCTGGCTGAAAATAAAGCAGTTTTGGCCATTTGAAGAAATTTCTATTTTTAGTAACAGTGGCCATCTTGAATGGAGGGCGGGGCTGTCGGACACAATTTTGAAAGGGACCCACCCAGGGACCATCCCTGCCAGGTTTGGTTTAATTTCGTTCAGCGGTTTCAGAGGAGAAGATTTAAATGTGATCTTTTATCAAAATATGCCTAATTTGCATAATCGGTATATATCGGCTGAAAGAAAAATTTCACAGAAAAACCCGGAATATATGTTAAACTACTCCTTGCCATGTAGCTGCAGTTAAAATTTCAGCTCATTTTGACTTACACTAAAGCAGCAATGGACAATTAAAATTTCATCCCCCCTTTTTTCTATTTTTAGCTTGGCGGCCATCTTGGTTGGAAGTCGGGATCACCGGACACAATTTTGAAAGGGGGCCATCCAAGGACCATTCCACCATAAGTTTGGTTGCAATTGGTCCAGTGGTTTCTGAGGAGAAGACTAAAATGTGAAATGTTGACGACGGACGACAGACGACGGACGAAAAGTGATGACAATAGCTCACATGGCCTAAAGACCAGGTGAGCTAAAAAGGCAATCCGCAGTTCAATCTCAATGCCAATTCCGAGACACTATTCTTGTGGTCCTAGAAAACTAAATATAATTCTAACATAGCTTTGCTGCAATGCATCCTTCTTGAATTACGATTTATGTAAAGTAAAAATGTTATTAAATGCTTCCTGTAACTGTGGCGCACCATGTGAAAATTCTCACCATTTCTTTTTTGATTGTGATAAATATACAGATAATAGGGAAATAATATTTAATAGTCTTAACTGGCTACCTTCTAACATTAATATTGATGTAAATCTACTGACAAAAGGAAGTGATCTCATAACATATCAAGAAAATATAACTATTTTTAAACATGCTTTTAAATATATTAAAGACTCCAAAAGATTTACAATTGTCTAAATGATCTAAAGAACCAACACACATCTCCAAACGTATTTATTCTCTTTTCTTTTTTCTTTATTGTTTTTTTTCTTCGTATACTGTCTAAACCTATGTTTTTGTATATAATCATTCTTTGTATATTTAACTCTATGCTATTATATACATATTATATCATTTCATTGCGCATGCTAATCCATATTGTAAATTATTGTATTCGGGAGAAGACTTCATAAGTTGGAAAAACTTGTGTCCGATCCCTATTTGTTATACTTAGCAAATAAAAATATGTTTAAACTAAAAAAATCAAATACTAATTTATGAACCCTACAAGTAGTTTTGTAACCTTTTTCAATGGTTAGTTGGAACCTCTGTCATAATCTTTAACTTGCTCAAGGTGGTAAGTATTTACTAGAAGCAGAAATTAACTAATGGACAACAAAGATGACAGCTGACACAAAATGATGACAATATTTCACATACTCGATCAGCTAACCAAATTTGGACTTTTACTATACAGTATTTAGTGGTGCATAATGCACAGGATTTTGCCCAGATTCTTTATTTTGTAGGAGGGGTGCTCATTATAAACAGGAACAATGTGTTTCACTCTTTCCCAGACCGGGAAATCCCATGTCCGCCATGTTTTTTTGCTTACTATTTATTGTCAACATGCAAAGTTAAATATTTCTTAAATTGTTTGGACATTATTCCACAAAATAATTAATTGCATCTACTATGTTTTAATTATTGAAGAATTAAAACTGTCTAGTGCAGTTTAGTTTTGTACTTGTAAATATTTACCTTTGATAGATACGAAAATAAACTAAATATAAACATCTGACTATATCTAGCCATGTGTAAAATAATCAATAATCTTGCCGATAAGATTTCAATGTGTGCAAGTATAAAGGTGTCATAATTATTTAGTGTATAATTAGACTGTCAGACTGTGCTTACACAAGATTATAGTGATTGAAATAAAAAGAAAAGAAACAATAAAATGTATTTGTCAATTTTTATGTCAAGTCTAATAGCTTGATTGCTCCCAGGTGAAGTTAAATCTGATTAACACAAAATTACAACATACAACAATCTGTTATGATTGCATGGCTTGGATGCTATTTCATCACTAAATAATAAGGCATTGTTTGTAGTTCATTCATGATCATTAATTATTTGGCCAATTTTAAAAATACAAAAAAATAACGAATTGTCGGCACTCTTTGATGTATGTAACAACCGTATTTTCAACAACTCCTCACAAGCTTAGCAATGTTCAACAATGTCATAATAAGTGACAATTGTTTGCCTTTCTTTATTCTATATCATTATTTTCTGTCATCTTCAACTATCAACTGCGTTAATTTACGTTCAGATCCGGAATTTAAACTTATATTTACCGATGCTGTACTAGATTTCGAATCCATTACAAAACATCCGGATAATAAAAACATCATATGAAAACGCCAATAAAACCCAACACATTTAATATTTTGCAACTTTATTGAAGATGAAAAGAGATAAATGGTTCTTAAATTCTCCCAGCAAATGAAACATGCTCAAAGGACTGAAAAATATATACGATTGATATTTAATTCTTACATTTCCAACGCCGATTTTTTTTGAAAGTCCATGTGCATTATAGACACAAACTAGTTTTTTTCTGGAGATTTTCAAGGCCAAGAGGGGGTGCGCATTATGCACCAATGCACATTATGCAACCCTAATGACGGTAGTGCATAAATACAAAAAATGATGTATGTGATAAATACAATATTCCATGTTGAAAGGAATCTTAAAAATAAAAATAAGGGACAAAACAACAAGGGCACTAATAAATACAGTAAAACTCACATGTTTAGAAGTCTGTTTAACTATAAAACAAAAACATGCATGTGCAACATGAATTCCTACAGCAAATATTCAAGACCAAGTGCTACAAATGGGTTTCTTGTCCCAAACACCCACTGTGAAGTTATGACTTTCAAAATCTCAAAATATCACTTTTTATGAATTTGACAAATTAAAAACAAACTAGAATTTTACCATTGAACTCTTGAGCAAATCCAATATAACTGGGAGATCTTTTGTAACAGCTGACTCATACTGAAAAGTATAAAACATCTATATTAGGCAATACCATAAAACTTATGTCTATATATATATATATATATATATATATACGTCTGAAAATTAAACCAAACAGTGTTAGAATTAGATTTTAGAGCTGTCAAATTTTTGTTCTTCCCTCGACGGGATTCGAACCCACACCATTGTTACACTGCAGCACCATTCGCTTAGCCTTACGTCCAGCGCCCTAGACCACTCGACTACATCCACTCCCTAAAAAAGGAGCTTCAATAGTCGTAGTGTTACCTTGTCTCGTAAGGCAAATCTAGGGATAGGCGTAAGACATGTGTATAAGCGTGTGTAGATGGTACATATATACTTAATATTATAATTTGACAGCAATCTAACTCAGCAATTTTTAATATATTGGATAGGATAATGAAGAATTATTCACTATGCAGTCACAGGAAATAAAGTATATTATACAAACGTCTAGAAGCAAGTGACAACCATACAATATATCTGTCCCACTGGATCTCAAAGTTACTTTAAAGGATACTAGGTTAATACTAAATATTATATACGTCTGAAAATTAAACCAAACAGTGTTAGAATTAGATTTTAGAGCTGTCAAATTTTTTGTTCTTCCCTCGACGGGATTTGAACCCACACCATTGTTACACTGCAGCACCATTCGCTTAGCCTTACGTCCAGCACCCTAGACCACTCGACTACATCCACTCCCTAAAAAAGGAGCTTCAATAGTCGTAGTGTTACCTTGTCTCGTAAGGCAAATCTAGGGATAGGCGTAAGACATGTGTATAAGCATGTGTAGATGGTACATATATACTTAATATTATAATTTGACAGCAATCTAACTCAGCAATTTTTAATATATTGGATAGGATAATGAAGAATTATTCTTTATACAGTCACAGGAAATAAAGTATATTATACAAACGTCTAGAAGCAAGTGACAACCATACAATATATCTGTCCCACTGGATCTCAAAGTTACTTTAAAGGATACTAGGTTAATACTAAATATTATATACGTCTGAAAATTAAACCAAACAGTGTTAGAATTAGATTTTAGAGCTGTCAAATTTTTTGTTCTTCCCTCGACGGGATTTGAACCCACACCATTATATTATATATATATATAATTCTAACACTGTTTGGTTTAATTTTCAGACGTATATAATATTTAGTATTAACCTAGTATCCTTTAAAGTAACTTTGAGATCCAGTGGGACAGATATATTGTATGGTTGTCACTTGCTTCTAGACGTTTGTATAATATACTTTATTTCCTGTGACTGTATAATGAATAATTCTTCATTATCCTATCCAATATATTAAAAATTGCTGAGTTAGATTGCTGTCAAATTATAATATTAAGTATATATGTACCATCTACACACGCTTATACACATGTCTTACGCCTATCCCTAGATTTGCCTTACGAGACAAGGTAACACTACGACTATTGAAGCTCCTTTTTTAGGGAGTGGATGTAGTCGAGTGGTCTAGGGCGCTGGACGTAAGGCTAAGCGAATGGTGCTGCAGTGTAACAATGGTGTGGGTTCAAATCCCGTCGAGGGAAGAACAAAAAATTTGACAGCTCTAAAATCTAATTCTAACACTGTTTGGTTTAATTTTCAGACGTATATAATATTTAGTATTAACCTAGTATCCTTTAAAGTAACTTTGAGATCCAGTGGGACAGATATATTGTATGGTTGTCACTTGCTTCTAGACGTTTGTATAATATACTTTATTTCCTGTGACTGTATAATGAATTCTTCATTATCCTATACAATATATTAAAAATTGCTGAGTTAGATAGCTGTCAAATTATAATATTAAGTATATATGTACCATCTACACACGCTTATACACATGTCTTATGTCTATCCCTAGATTTTCCTTACGAGACAAGGTAACACTACGACTATTGAAGCTCCTTTTTTAGGGAGTGGATGTGGTCGAGGGCGCTGGACATAAGGCTAAGCGAATGGTGCTGCAGTGTATCAATGGTGTGGGTTCAAATCCCGTCGAGGGAAGAACAAAAATTTGACAGCTCTAAAATCTAATTCTAACACTTGTTTGGTTTCATTTTCAGACGTATATATATTATATATAATAATATACTTAAACAATCCGAATATTCTAAAATGTTTAATAGAATAGCCTTTGTGCACATTCCTGATTTGATTCTAAAATTATGTTTCCAGTTTTCTTTATATAGGAGTTATTTCCCTTAGGACTGGCAAAAAGATACCTGTTCTAGCAAACGTAACGGAAAAGATACCTGTTCTAGTTAGAGTAACAGAAAAGATACCTGTTCTAGCAAGAATAACGGAAAAGATACCTGTTCTAGTAAGAGTAACAGAAAAGATACCTGTTCTAGTAAGAATAACGAAAAGATACCTGTTCTAGTAAGAGTAACAGAAAAGATACCTGTTCTAGTAAGAGTAACGGAAAAGATACCTGTTCTAGTAAGAGTAACGGAAAAGATACCTGTTCTAGTAAGAGTAACGGAAAAGATACCTGTTCTATTAAAAGTAACGGAAAAGATACCTGTTCTAGCAAGAATAACAGAAAAGATACCTGTTCTAGTAAGAGTAACGGAAAAGATACCTGTTCTAGCAAGAGTAATGGAAAAGATACCTCTTCTAGCAAGAATAACGGAAAAGATACCTGTTCTAGTAAGAATAACGGAAGAGATACCTGTTCTAGTAAGAGTAACGGAAAAGATACCTGTTCTATTAAAAGTAACGGAAAAGATACCTGTTCTAGCAAGAATAACAGAAAAGATACCTGTTCTAGTAAGAGTAACGGAAAAGATACCTGTTCTAGCAAGAGTAATGGAAAAGATACCTCTTCTAGCAAGAATAACGGAAAAGATACCTGTTCTAGTAAGAATAACGGAAGAAATACCTGTTCTAGCAAGAGTAACGGAAAAGACACCTGTTCTAGCAAGAATAACGGAAAAGATACCTGTTCTAGAAAGAATAACGGAAAAGATACCTGTTCTAGTAAGAGTAACGGAAAAGATACCTGTTCTAGTAAGAGTAACGGAAAATATACCTGTTCTAGTAAGAGTAACGGAAAAGATACCTGTTCTAGCAAGAGTAACGGAAAAGATACCTGTTCTAGCAAGAGTAACGGAAAAGATACATGTTCTAGTAAGAGCAATGGAAAAGATACCTGTTCTAGTAAGAGTAACGGAAAAGATACCTGTTCTAGCAAGAATAACAAAAAAGATACCTGTTCTAGTAAGAGTAACGGAAAAGATACCTGTTCTAGTAAGAGTAAAAGAGTATCAGAAAAGATACCTGTTCTAGCAAGAGTAACGGAAAAGATACCTGTTCTAGCAAGAGTAATGGAAAAGATACCTGTTCTAGCAAGAGTAACAGAAGAGATACCTGTTCTAGCAAGAATAACGGAAAAGATACCTGTTCTAGCAAGAATAACGGAAAAGATACGGGTTCTAGTAAGAGCAACGGAAAAGATACCTGTTCTAGTAAGAGTAACAGAAAAGATACCTGTTCTAGTAAGAGTAACGGAAAAGATACCTGTTCTAGCAAGAGTAATGGAAAAGATACCTGTTCTAGTAAGAGTAACAGAAAAGATATCTGTTCTAGCAAGAATAACAGAAAAGATACCTGTTCTAGTAAGAGTAACAGAAAAGATACCTGTTCTAGTAAGAGTAACGGAAAAGATACCTGTTCTAGTAAGAGTAACAGAAAAGATACCTGTTCTAGCAAGAGTAATGGAAAAGATACCTGTTCTAGCAAGAGTAACGGAAAAGATACCTGTTCTAGCAAGAGTAACGGAAAAGATACCTGTTCTAGTAAGAGTAACGGAAAAGATACCTGTTCTAGTAAGAGTAACGGAAAAGATACCAGTTCTAGTAAGAGTAACGGAAGAGATACCTGTTCTAGTAAGAGTAACGGAAAAGATACCTGTTCTAGTAAGAGTAACGGAAAAGATATCTGTTCTAGCAAGAGTAACGGAAAAGATACCTGTTCTAGCAAGAGTAACGGAAAAGATACCTGTTCTAGCAAGATTAACGGAAAAGATACCTGTTCTAGTAAGAGTAACGGAAAAGATATCTGTTCTAGTAAGAGTAACGGAAAAGATACCTGTTCTAGTAAGAGTAACGGAAAAGATACCTGTTCTAGTAAGAATAACGGAAAAGATACCTGTTCTAGTAAGAGTAACGGACAAGATACCTGTTCTAGCAAGAATAACGGAAAAGATACCTGTTCTAGCAAGAATAAAGGAAAAGATACCTGTTCTAGTAAGAGTAACGGAAAAGATACCTGTTCTAGCAAGAATAACAGACAAGATACCTGTTCTAGTAAGAATAACGGAAAAGATACCTGTTCTAGTAAGAGTAACGGAAAGATACCTGTTCTAGTAAGAGTAACAGAAAAGATACCTATTCTAGCAAGAGTAACGGAAAAGATACCTTTTCAAGTAAGAGTAACGGAAAAGATATCTGTTCTAGTAAGAGTAAAGGAAAAGATACCTGTTCTAGCAAGAGTAACGGAAGAGATACCTGTTCTAGCAAGAGTAATGGAAGAGATACCTGTTCTAGCAAGAGTAACGGAAAAGATACCTGTTCTAGCAAGAGTAACGGAAAAGATACCTGTTCTAGCAAGAGTAACGGAAAAGATACCTGTTCTAGCAAGAATAACGGAAAAGATACCTGTTCTAGTAAGAGTAACGGAAAAGACACCTGTTCTAGTAAGAGTAACGGAAAAGATACCTGTTCTAGTAAGAGTAACGGAAAAGATACCTGTTCTAGTAAGAATAACGGAAAAGATACCTGTTCTAGTAAGAGTAACAGACAAGATACCTGTTCTAGTTAGAGTAACGGACAAGATACCTGTTCTAGCAAGAATAACGGAAAAGATACCTGTTCTAGTAAGAATAACGGAAAAGATACCTGTTCTAGTAAGAGTAACTGAAAAGATACCTGTTCTAGTAAGAGTAACAGAAAAGATACCTATTCTAGCAAGAGTAACGGAAAAGATACCTGTTCAAGTAAGAGCAACGGAAAAGATACCTGTTCTAGTAAGAGTAAAGGAAAAGATACCTGTTCTAGCAAGAGTAACGGAAGAGATACCTGTTCTAGCAAGAGTAATGGAAGAGATACCTGTTCTAGCAAGAGTAACGGAAAAGATACCTGTTCTAGCAAGAGTAACGGAAAAGATACCTGTTCTAGCAAGAGTAACGGAAAACATACCTGTTCTAGTAAGAGTAATGGAAAACATACCTGTTCTAGTAAGAGTAATGGAAAACATACCTGTTCTAGTAAGTGTAACGGAAAAGATACCTGTTCTAGGAAGAGTAACGGAAAAGATACCTGTTCTAGCTAGAGTAATGGAAAAGATACCTGTTCTAGTCAGAGTAACGGAAAAGATACCTGTTCTAGTCAGAATAACGGAAAAGATACCTGTTCTAGTAAGAGTAACGGAAAAGGTACCTGTTCTAGCAAGAATAACGGAAAAGATACCTGTTCTAGTAAGAGTAACGGAAAAGATACCTGTTCTAGTAAGATTAACGGAAAAGATACCTGTTCTAGCAAGAGTAACGGAAAAGATACCTGTTCTAGTAAGAGTAACAGAAAAGATACCTGTTCTAGCAAGAATAATAGAAAAGATACCTGTTCTAGTAAGAGTAACGTAAAAGATACCTGTTCTAGCAAGAGTAACGGAAAAGATACCTGTTCTAGCAAGAGTAACGGAAAAGATACCTGTTCTAGCAAGAGTAACGGAAAAGATACCTGTTCTAGCAAGAGTAACAGAAAAGATACCTGTTCTAGTAAGAGTATCAGAAAAGATACCTGTTCTAGTAAGAGTAACGGAAAAGATACCTGTTCTAGTAAGAGTAACGGAAAAGATACCTGTTCTAGCAAGAGTAACGGAAAAGATACCAGTTCTAGCAAGAATAACGGAAAAGATACCTGTTCTAGTAAGAGTAACGGAAAAGATACCTGTTCTAGCAAGAGTAACGGAAAAGATACCTGTTCTAGCAAGAGTAACGGAAAAGATACCTGTTCTAGCAAGAGTAACGGAAAAGATACCTGTTCTAGTAAGAGTAACGGAAAAGATACCTGCTCTAGTAAGAATAACGGAAGAGATACCTGTTCTAGTAAGAGTAACGGAAAAGATACCTGTTCTAGCAAGAATAACGGAAAAGATACCTGTTCTAGCAAGAATAACAGACAAGATACCTGTTCTAGTAAGAGTAACGGAAAAGATACCTGTTATAGCAAGAGTAACAGAAAAGATACCTGTTCTAGTAAGAGTAACAGAAAAGATACCTATTCTAGCAAGAGTAACGGAAAAGATACCTGTTCAAGTAAGAGTAACGGAAAAGATACCTGTTCTAGTAAGAGTAAAGGAAAAGATACCTGTTCTAGCAAGAGTAACGGAAGAGATACCTGTTCTAGCAAGAGTAATGGAAGAGATACCTGTTCTAGCAAGAGTAACGGAAAAGATACCTGTTCTAGCAAGAGTAACGGAAAAGATACCTGTTCTAGCAAGAGTAACGGAAAAGATACCTGTTCTAGTAAGAGTAATGGAAAACATACCTGTTCTAGTAAGTGTAACGGAAAAGATACCTGTTCTAGTAAGAGTAACGGAAAAGATACCTGTTCTAGCTAGAGTAATGGAAAAGATACCTGTTCTAGCAAGAGTAACGGAAAAGATACCTGTTCTAGCAAGAGTAACGGAAAAGATACCTGTTCTAGTAAGAGTAACGGAAAAGATACCTGTTCTAGCAAGAATAACGGAAAAGATACCTGTTCTAGTAAGAGTAACGGAAAAGATACCAGTTCTAGTAAGAGTAACGGAAGAGATACCTGTTCTAGTAAGAGTAACGGAAAAGATACCTGTTCTAGTAAGAGTAACGGAAAAGATATCTGTTCTAGCAAGAGTAACGGAAAAGATACCTGTTCTAGTAAGAATAACGGAAAAGATACCTGTTCTAGCAAGAATAACGGAAAAGATACCTGTTCTAGTAAGAGTAACAGAAAAGATATCTGTTCTAGTAAGAGTAACGGACAAGATACCTGTTCTAGCAAGAATAACGGAAAAGATACCTGTTCTAGCAAGAATAAAGGAAAAGATACCTGTTCTAGTAAGAGTAACGGAAAAGATACCTGTTCTAGCAAGAATAACAGACAAGATACCTGTTCTAGTAAGAATAACGGAAAAGATACCTGTTCTAGTAAGAGTAACGGAAAAGATACCTGTTCTAGCAAGAGTAACGGAAAAGATACCTGTTCAAGTAAGAGTAACGGAAAAGATACCTGTTCTAGTAAGAGTAAAGGAAAAGATACCTGTTCTAGCAAGAGTAACGGAAGAGATACCTGTTCTAGCAAGAGTAATGGAAGAGATACCTGTTCTAGCAAGAGTAACGGAAAAGATACCTGTTCTAGCAAGAGTAACGGAAAAGATACCTGTTCTAGCAAGAGTAACGGAAAAGATACCTGTTCTAGCAAGAATAACGGAAAAGATACCTGTTCTAGTAAGAGTAACGGAAAAGATACCTGTTCTAGTAAGAGTAACGGAAAAGATACCTGTTCTAGTAAGAGTAACGGAAAAGATACCTGTTCTAGTAAGAATAACGGAAAAGATACCTGTTCTAGTAAAAGTAACAGACAAGATACCTGTTCTAGTAAGAGTAACGGACAAGATACCTATTCTAGCAAGAATAACGGAAAAGATACCTGTTCTAGCAAGAATAAAGGAAAAGATACCTGTTCTAGTAAGAGTAACGGAAAAGATACCTGTTCTAGCAAGAATAACAGACAAGATACCTGTTTTAGTAAGAATAACGGAAAAGATACCTGTTCTAGTAAGAGTAACTGAAAAGATACCTGTTCTAGTAAGAGTAACAGAAAAGATACCTATTCTAGCAAGAGTAACGGAAAAGATACCTGTTCAAGTAAGAGTAACGGAAAAGATACCTGTTCTAGTAAGAGCAAAGGAAAAGATACCTGTTCTAGCAAGAGTAACGGAAGAGATACCTGTTCTAGCAAGAGTAATGGAAGAGATACCTGTTCTAGCAAGAGTAACGGAAAAGATACCTGTTCTAGCAAGAGTAACGGAAAAGATACCTGTTCTAGCAAGAGTAACGGAAAAGATACCTGTTCTAGTAAGAGTAATGGAAAACATACCTGTTCTAGTAAGTGTAACGGAAAAGATACCTGTTCTAGGAAGAGTAACGGAAAAGATACCTGTTCTAGCTAGAGTAATGGAAAAGATACCTGTTCTAGTCAGAGTAACGGAAAAGATACCTGTTCTAGTCAGAATAACGGAAAAGATACCTGTTCTAGTAAGAGTAACGGAAAAGATACCTGTTCTAGCAAGAATAACGGAAAAGATACCTGTTCTAGTAAGAGTAACGGAAAAGATACCTGTTCTAATAAGAGTAACGGAAAAGACATTACAAAGAATTTGAATATAATTTTCTTATAAATTGTAGATATTTGAACCTTGTAAAAAATCAGTGGATAATTTTATCACAACTAGAATATTTACAAGTTATTACAATATTAGAATTTTGTCCAGATTATGGAAAATCACATATGGTTCAAATATCTATGTCCACTCACACAGGCAGAGAAAAATATATACCTGTAAGTCTAATGGGGCTCCCAACATGTGCACTTACCTTAGCCTTCATATCAGGGTTAGTTATAACATGACACACTTCAGCCAGGTACTTTTTTATCTCTTCCTTTAAAAAGACAATAAGTATGTTGTTAAATATCAGGAAATACACATATTATTTTACTTCACTATAGAGATCTAAAGTTCCAGCATTAGAAGGTCAGGTCGTCATGGTTGTGTTCATATGGTAGTTGGATTTACAACTACCTATATATGCAATCAGTGCATATCACCACTAACGTTGTGAGTCTAAATTCCGCTCATTGTGAGATGTATTCGATACATCATTATGTGATAAGGTTTGTCAGTAACTTGCGGCAAGTCAGTGTTTTTGTCCGGGTACTTTTGTTTCCTCCACTAATGTAACTGATCGCCACGATATAACTGAAATATTGTTAAAAGTGGCAAACACCATAATGCACACACACACACACTATTAGAAAGTATTCATCATAACCACACACAAACAGAATAGAATCAAAACAAATAATTTTTTTAAGATTGTAGAAAGTGGTTTTTTTAAATTTGTCTACTATATACGGTATATGAGAAGTTTAACAGTAACTTAAAAGATTTCTTTTTTTCCCCGAAATCTTTATACATTTTTTTGCATAACTGGTATATTTCAATAAAAATGCAAGATTAAAAAAAAGTGAATAATTATGTAAAAAAATCAACCCTGACATGAGATCACTATAACATTACATCAGAACATATCTGAGGGCATCAACCAATAGAAATAAAGCAAATCAAGGAATCATTTAATTTGATTGATTGATTATTTTATCACTATTTCAGCTATAACGTCGCGTCATCACTTAATAACATTATATATAACCTCAGTTCCATTCTTCTTTAACATTGCCCTAACTTCATCTAAACCAATCTTACACAGCTTACATTGCATAGTCTGAAATTAAATATCAAAATATTGTTCAGGAGTATATGAGTAAGACTTTGTTATCAACATATTGTTCAGGAGTATTTGAGTAAAACTTTGTTATCAACATACTGTTCAGGAGTATTTGAGTAAGACTTTGTTATTAACATATTGTTCAGGAGTATTTGAGTAAGACTTTGTTATTAACATATTGTTCAAGAGTATTTGAGTTATCAACATATTGTTCAGGAGTATTTGAGTAAGATTTTGTTATCAAAAGTCATAGGTCACAGTCAATGAGATCAAACCTAATTGTGTATTTCTTGGATAACTCAAAATGAAGTTATCTATGGTCCATTTATAGTAATCATATGATTAATACCGGTATACCTCAGAAAACTTGAAAACACAGTAAATTATAAACATAATCACTAGTCAATTTGACCTTAGCATAAGGTTCAATTGTAGAATTATTATAGTTAATCGTATATAACACAATAGTTGCTTTGACCTTGACATTAGGCTTTACTGTAGAATTATTACACAGTTAACTATAAACATAATTACTAGTCACCTTGACCTTGACATTAGGCTTAAATGTAGAATTATTACATAGTTAATTATAAACATAATCACTAGTCACTTTGACCTTGACATTAGGCTTAACTGTAGAATTATTACAGTTAATTATACACACAATCACTAGTCACCTTGACCTTGACATTAGGCTTAACTGTAGAATTATTACAGTTATCTATAAACATAATCACTAGTTCCTTTGACCTTAACATTAGGCTTAACTGTAGAATTATTACACAGTTCATTATAAACATAATCACTAGTCACCTTGACCTTGACATTAGGCTTAACTGTATAATTATTACACAGTTCATTATAAACATAATCACTTGTCACCTTGACCTTGACATTAGGCTTAACTGTAGAATTATTACACAGTAAGGAGTTAACTATAAACATAATCACTAGTCACCTTGACATTAGGCTTAACCGTAGAATTATTACAGTTAACTATAAACATAATCACTAGTCACCTTGACCTTGACCTTAGGCTTAACTGTAGAATTATTACACAGTTAATTATAAACATAATCACTAGTCACCTTGACCTTGACATTAGGCTTAACTGTAGAATTATTACAGGTAATTATAAACATAATTGCTAGTCACCTTGACCTTGACATTAGGCTTAACTGTAGAATTATTACAAAGTTTACCATAAATAAAATCACTAGTTGCTTTGACCTAAAAGGTTCAACTGTAGAATTATTCATAAATAGGCATAAATACACAAAATCAACATTTTATATAAAAAAAAACTTACATCTTTAGGCTTGATAATCTGGTTTTTCCACACTGTTTGCATACAATGTTGAACAGCGCCACATTTCTTGGCCTTTGAGATCTGACTACACCAGTATGATGGTCCATAAGTACATTCATCTCGAGCTGCAAGAGCTGAAATCCCCAAAAAATTAAATTTTGAAATTCCAAATTCCAACAATTTACACAATTAAACATTTAAACACCTTTATGATATTCTACTATTATAGTTAACCAACCTATTTTTTTAATAGCTGTAAAGATGCTATAATTATACATCATGTTTACCACAAGCATGCCATATATCTGTATGGAGATGTTCAAAATAAATATACCCTTACTATGATATTGTTTGTTTTTGTTTACTCTTTACATGTACATTTTATGTATTCTTTAGTATTACATCCAGTATTTGTTTATGTTTTAAGTGTTGGAGGACAAGTTCTTGCATATTTTATTTCATTCAATTTATTTGTCAGGATGGATAGAATGTACATTGTATATAACCATAGTCTAAGATGGCTGACCCTGCATAATTCACCTGTCGTAAACACTTCCAGGTCCTTTCCTCATTCATGACTTATCACCGGTTTTGTAACTAGATTAACACAACGAGTGTCACTAGTGGAGCAGGAACTGCTTACCCTCGGGAACACCTGAGTTCACCCCCGGTTTTTAGTGGGGTTCGGGTTACTCGATCTTTAGTTTTATATGTATGTTTTGTAGATCGTTGTTTGTCCTTTTGTCCTTTTTCTTTTGGCCATTGTGTTGTCTGTTCTTCTTTGATATACAGATTCTGATTGCCCCTTTGGTATCTTCAAACTCTTCTTACTGATACATATGGAATTAATCAGCGGAATTATAAAAATTCAAAGAGAAACCTATACAATACTACATGTAAACTACTCATTGTAGTACAGCTTATGTTGAAATTCTAGTTCATTTTTGATTATGACTTTAACATGCTAAAGCAAAAACAGGATTGACCAATTCAAGAAACTTCTATTTTAGGGTTATGGTTTATGGTGTTTAACACCACTTTCATCACTATTTAAGTTATATCGGGGCAGTCAGTTTTATTGCTGGAGAAAACCAGAGTACCCAGAAAAAACCACTGACCTGCTGCAAGTCACTGACAAACTTTATCACATAATGCTGTATGCTTTGTGATAATGACTTTTATTCTTTTCTTTTTTTAACGTGATTTTTCTTAAAAACAAATAAGCCATATTCATTGCAAGATTTGCATTAAAAATCTGTATAAATCAGTGGAATATTTTAAAAAATGTCACAGAAAAACCGATAATATATGAATTCTCTTTTCCGGGGTGACGTCACTTCCCCTAACAACAACGAGTCAGCCATCTTAGGCAGTGAAGCGATCACGTGGATACGCATGGCTTCAGTGGAGAATATGTGTGTTATCTATAAATTGAGTGGTAATTAACACCTTATCATTACTTTACAATAGACAAACGTGAAATATATGTGTACTAGTGATAATCATGTCCTACAGCTATCAAGAGACATTAAATGGTGAACGTTATCTGATATAAATCAAAATTAAGTGTAATTAACTGTAAAGAGTGCCCTTACAAGTTACCAGCAGGTGTTTGGAAAATAATACGTGCAAGTGGCCTGATCTTCAGTATGGGGACGTGTATTCATACCTGATAGAAAGTCCTTGTACATTATCTTTTTTTTTTTTTTTTACAAATAATGTATGACTCGATATCTTTATCATAAATGATTATTAATAAATAAGTAATGTATATATCACTCAGAATGTGAAATGTACCTACAAATGTCACTATATCCAAGGATTTATATACTAGGAAGGATAAGGATTAATGTCTCAAATATATATATTAATGAAAAGATATAAATTATTACATATCATGAAACCTAGAATAATTTTTCTATTGGAAACAAACTCCTTCCATAAACTAGGAAGAACTGTTTTAGATACCTAAAACTTATGTCTCCCCTTAATGCGGCCATCTGTACAACAACCTATCTCGAAAGACAAAAATGTTATGGCCGGGCAAGAAAATACTATTTAAAAAACAATTATTTGACCTTGAGGTCAAAGGTCAAGGTCCCACAAAGGTCATTATGGTATGCGACACACCACCTTATGGTCATGCACCTACATACCAAATATAATTAACCTATCTGGAAAGACAAAAAAGTTACGGCCCGGACAAGTTTCGCTGAGAAGAAGCGGAAGAAAAAATCAGACTAAAACAATGACTCCCTTCGTTCGAAGGGGAGTCATAATTATTATGAACAATAGTCAACTATCTGAGACCATCATGGCATGAATATAAACATGGAATCGTTTAGAAAAACAAAGTTATCATAATTATTAAAATATTAAATCAGATAATTGATGAAATAAAACTTAAATGAACAAGATATGACTATAATCAAACGATTATGAAGTCTCAAGTCTCCCAAACCGGACACTGACAACAGACTTAAAAAATAAATCAAAAGCTACCTTTGAAATCAAACAATGTTGAATTTTTGTGGTATTGTGGCGGAAACTTTTCAATGTCTGGAATCAATTCAGGTCATCATAATCTACCTACATATGAAATTTCGCTGAAATCAAACAATGTTGAAATTGTGCGGTATTGTGGTGGCCATTTGGATAATGGCGACCGGTAGAAATTTTTCAATGTCGGGAATCAATTCGGGACATCATTATCTGCCCACATATCAAATTTTGATGATATCGGACAATGTTGAATTTTTGCGGCCATTTTTAAAATGGCGACCGCTAGAAATTTTCAATGTCGGGAATAAATTCGGGACATCATAATCTACCTACATATGAAATTTCATTGAAATCAGACAATGTTGAAATTGTGCGGTATTGTGGTGGCCATTTTGAAAATGGTGACCGGTAGAAATTGTTCAATGCCGGGAATCAATTCGGGACATCATTATCTGCCCACATATCAAATTTTGATGATATCGGACAATGTTGAATTTTTGTGGCCATTTTGAAAATGGCGACTGCTAGAAATTTTTCAATGTCGGGAATAAATTTGGGACATCATAATCTACCTATATATGAAATTTCGTTGAAATCGGAAAATGTTGAAATTGTGGGGTATTGTGGCGGCCGTTTTGAAAATGGCAACTGCTACAAATTTTTCAATGTGGGGAATAAATTCGGGACATCATAATCTACCCACATATGAAATGTCATTGAAATCGGACAATGTTGAATTTGTGCGGTATTGTGGCGGCCAATTTGAAAGTGGCGACCGCTAGAAATTTTTCAATGTCGGGACATCATAATCTACCACATATCAAATTTAGATGATATCGGACAATGTTGAATTTTTGCGGTATTGTGACGGCCATTTTGAAAATGGCAAACGGTAGAAATTTTTCAATGTCGGGACATCATTATCTACCCACATATCAAATTTTGATGATATCGGACAATAAATTAATTTGATGTGTTCAAGAGATTTTGATTGGATAAAAAATTTATGTTATTTTCCATAGACAAAATTTTTAACAGGAAGTCACATGTTGGGGTCTCAATTGGGAATTTTTTTTATTTTAATTCTTTTTAAGCAATTATTATTCGACAATATTTTCAGGATAAGACAAAAATTAATTAGGAATTAATTTATAAGGATTGATCACAATTTTTTGTTCGGTTCATTCGAAATAAACTCAAAAATGTGGTACACACCCTTGCGTAACCCGCTTACACAGTGTGTACCACATTTTTGAGTTTATTTCTTCATGAACAGAAACAAAATTGAGATCAATCCTTAAATGTTGATTTTTTACCCCCCATTTTTTATGCCGTGTTTTGGTAGCCATTTTGAAAATGGCAGACATCTCGAAAATTTTGAAAATGCAGAATTGCTCCTCTAATGGTGACCTATCACTATGTCAAATTTTATGTCTCTATCATTATCCATTTAGAAGTTATTGACATGTACGAAATTTCAACTTTCCCATAGGATTCTATAGTAACCCCCACCTCCTTTGAACCCCTCAAAATATGACTTTGACCTCCTTTACCACAAAGCTGAAAACTTTAGGACCAACTAGAAACATATATCTCCACCAAGTTTCATGAAATTCTGTCCAGTAGTTCCTGAGATTTGCCGTGGACAAGTTCATGTGCCACAGAAAGAAAGAAAGGAGAATAATAATAATAATAAGAAACGGAGCAAAAACAATATTTCTTTTTAAAATTAAAACATATTAATTTTTATTTCAAAGTTGTAAAGTAAATAAAAGATAAAAGCTTGAATTGACTTCACTCTTATAATGAGTTTTTAATTAAGGATTGATCTCAATTTTTTTTTCGGTTCATGAAGAAATAAACTCAAAAATGTGGTACACACTTTACGCAAGGTTGTGTACCACAATTTCGAAGCAGGTTATGCAAGGGTGTGTACCACATTTTTGAGTTTATTTCCAATGAGCCGAACAAAAAATTGTGATCAATCCTTATAAATTAATTCCTAATTAATTTTTGTCTTGTCCTAAAAATATTTTGTCGGATAATAATTGCTTAAAAAGAATTAAAATTAAAAAATTTCCCAAGTGACTTCCTGTTAAACATTTTGTCTATGGAAAATAACATAAATTTTTTATCACAAGTTCTGTGTACATATATGGTAATATAAGTCATGAATCATGATACATATATGTACACAGAACATGTGATTCAGTCATGTGCGATCATATAATTCAAAGCATGTGATGATGACTTGACCAAATTTGCAATTTTTTTTGTTCCTGTCATATAACATATTATGTTCGTCATGTTGAGGAAGTAATTCTCTTTTCAGGACATCTGGGTATATCGGTCAAATAATTATTTCCCTTGTTATTGTTGTAATGTGTGTACCATACAAATAATAACAATAGAGTACTAATGCATAACATTTAAACTTTACACGTTTATTTTCTTTACTGTTAAATTTTGAATGTATTCGAATTCCCATTTAATTATCTACTTGATCATGTCAAAACACTAATTATCAAACCAAAATAAACCAACTTCACAAAAATTTCTCCACCACATGGCACAATCATATTAATTCAATATGGGAGGGTGTTGGTTATGCCAAACAAATCAAATACATTGTTTTGTTCATTACTCATCTTAATATAGATAATGAAGGGACAGGCGCAAAATGATATGACCGCAGCAAGTCGACAAGGGCTTCATCCTGCATCAGTTTAACTAGTCAAGAGTAACTTGAAAACCGTAAAAGATACAGTGAAATCTGCTGTAATATATACCTGAAGCCTTTAACACAAAAATATAATAAAAATCAATATAAGATGAACAGCAAAAATTGTGTATAACTTGCAAATAAGCAAAATTTCAAAATTTGTGCTCCTTTATTGACTCATACACAACTGGTAAAGACTAGCATTTTGTAAAAGAACATGCAATAAATTAGATGAAAACTAAGAAAGTTAAATTTTTGTAAATTCTGGCTCCTTAAGGCTTATCAGTCAAGTTTATCTCGGAAGCACAATCAACTCAATAAAGAAAAAAAAACCATCAAAATTGGATGAAAAATAAAAATTCTATACTATATCTTCCATTCCAATTATGAGAAATTTTGGAATTTGGAATACTTTTACTATCGGTTTAAGTTTACCATTTTCAAAATAAAATTGCTATTTTTTTTCAATGGCTCACCAATAAAAAATACAGATGATCATTTTGACAAAAAAATAAAATAAATAAAAATAACTACACATACATTAAAATTGGAGAAAAAAATAAAAGCTTAAGATTTTGAAATAACATCCTTTTTGGCCCCTTTCATGTCTGGAGTTTGGAGTTTTAGGTGGTGTTATTTTTAAGCTTGGTATTTTGTAAACAGGGAGAAAAATTACTGTTCTTTGGGAGTGTTTCAGGTTGCACCTGCCTCATATTAAACTGACATGTCGTGAAAGAGGAAATTAAAGGAGAACATAACAGTGACAACAAATGGCAAATATCCAATGGTAAACCAAGACACTGGTATTTCGCTATGTTGACAAAATCATGTAATCTCGTTGAGATTTAACTTTCAAAGAAATTATAGAGCAGAAAATTTCTTTGGAAGTCAAATCACGACGACAACAGTTGGAAATTTTTTTGAAGTAATGACTTAAATTCAACCACTAGTCACGCAAGTATACTGGGTTTACCTCATTCCGATGGTCTTACGGAAACACACCTTGTATAATATCCGGTACATATCGTTTGAATGAATCTGTATTTATAGAAACATATGAACTAATAAAAAATAATAATATCCTTTTAAAACAGGAGTGTTTGTTTACCTTGTGTTCAAGTTATCGATTGTTGACAGTTCTCCGATGGCACCTTTTTTTTTACCTTAACCTCGTTTCGATGTACTGGGAATTCCCTGTTATGGAGAGCCATTTGGGCTAATATGCTTGACTGCTATGGCAGGTTATTTATATCAGATATATTTGAACCAAATAAAAGAATTTTTTAATATTTTAATTCTGCATAACACACTTTAACAGATGGAAAAAACATATGATTACATAAAATCTAAAAAAAAATGTTTGGGGTGAAATTTTATGTAGTTTTTGGCAATTCTCATTTCACATTATAAGAGTTGGAAGAAACAGCTAAACCACACATATGGCATAGAATTAATGATCTTTACTTAAAGATGGCAACAGCTTTAACGTTGTTTACTCCGGTTGTATTATCGAAAAACAACAAAATTCTCATAATTATTAATCCATAGTTTTTTCCTACACACAACCGCAAGTGCAACTTTATTGTCATTGGTAACTAGGAAGCTGGATAGCAGACAAACACAAAACAGTTTTCACATGTTCAATAAACGATATCTAAGTTGGTTTTTAAGATTGATCAAATGAGATGGCATATAAGGATGAAGGAGAAGTTGAGATTTATTATTATATATATAATAAAACGGCAAAAGCTTTCCTGAAATGCAAGCATTTCCAAAAAGTAGGTGATGTAAGCAAAGCTTGTCGTCAGTGGAACGTGACCTGCATTCTGACCGGCGACTGCGTAAATGGAAGTATGCGAAGCACAAAAAGAAAATACCTCAGTACAAGGTTAACACGAAATGAGGTGAAAACAGTATACTTGTTTCAGTGTCTACAATAATACAATACAATAAGCTTTATTTAAAGTTGGAAAACATCAAACATTACAACACAAGCTCTTCAACTTCAACTTCAATCAGGTTACTTAGTAACATCTGCAAGCAGAAATCTCACTAAAGACTATATTAACACGCGTGCACAGCAGAGCCTCAAAGTTTAAAAGAAACAACATATTTACATTGTACAAGTACATGGAAATTTAGAATACTCCCTTGACTGCCACCTTGAATGCGTCCAATTCCAAGTCCAGCGATCACAGGCGGTGGTAGTTGGTTCCACAGGATGATCGTTCGTGGAAAGAATGAATATGTCCTTATTGTCTGAAATTTCCAAGCATGGCTGTGGCGAGTTGATGTTATTTCTGCCATAGTGGGGTGATCGTAAACCGGCACAGTGATGAGGTGGTGGACTACCTTATACATGAGTGTTACGTCTGATCTTTTTCGCCTCTGTTCTAATTTTTCCCAATTTAGATCTTTTACCATTTTCGTTGTGCTGTCAGGTTTTTTGTAGTCGTGCGGCTTGTTCAGGACAAATCTTGCTGCGTTCTTTTGGACAGATTCTAATTTGTTGATGTTGCTTGTTGTATGAGGGTTCCAAATCGTTGAGCAGTATTCTAATTTTGGTCTTACAAGGCTGGTATATGCTCTATCTTTTACACAGTGTTTAAGATTTCTTTTCAGGAAACCAAGTACTTTTGATGCCTTCTTGCAAGTTTGGTCGATGTACAAGTTGTACTTGAGGTTGTTACCGAGTTCTACTCCAAGGTATGGTTGATGGTCAACTTTTTTTCTAATGAGCTTTTAAATCCGGCATACATTGCCCTTGTTAGCAGCAACCATAGAACAAGGAAATCTTGTATGAACTATGTAGCACTATGAGCATGTGAACATGAACTAGAAGTCTAGATGAAGTCATGCTAAATGTTATCCTTAAGATTATGAATCATGAAATGGTATTGATGATAGTAATGGTTGTTGGTTTACTACTATAGTCTATATATTGATATATTCAAATTCAAATTCTTTATTAATAAAGAAAGCTCCATAAGGAACATGCATATATGAAAGAATGCACAAATGACTAGAACAAACAAAAGAATAAAACAAGGAAATACAAGGAAAATAAAAAAATAATAACAATACTACAATTGTACCAGAGGGAGTCATACCCAAATAGTTGTAGACTATATATAAACAATACACTGGTATACATATATATATATATAAACATGAATCAGCACTGTTGGTTATAGAACATAAATGTATTCAGTTACTTATCTGATAAATCTCTTATTGAAAGGCAAGTTGCTATAAAATTTGCAAGATTTTTACAGATGTCTCTGTCTTCATTACTTATTCATTATATATCAAATCAAAAAATCAAAAAGTTTTATTTAAAGTCGGTACATTTTGTAACAATCAACATAAGCTCTCAAGAGCTTTTCAAACCGACATGCATAATAAATTACATAAATTAAATACAGCACAATAAAACATGTCATGCAATACAATATTAAATACATATCCGGATAATATTTATGCATACATTTCTGTGTCTCGACCTCTGGACCTCCACAGCCAGTGCCTCTCTGTGTACTTATTGTCATAGGACCAGAAGTCAAAACACAAAATAGATGCAGACATTTATAGCACCCATCACACATACAAGTACATTCATGCAAATTTCAAGCAGTCTATGATCAAGCAAATAAGCAAATTAACTCAAAACACATATACAATATTCATGTACTTTTAAAACATATTCCAAAAATATTCTAAAAACATTTTAAACATTTCATGCATAAATAGCCAAGCACTAAAATAAATAAAGCACAAGTTAATTGAAAAGCATACAAAGTAAAATATTTATATACTTCTTAAAACACACTCTAAAACATATATATGATGTTGATTTCAAGAATACTCACCAAATTTAAACAAAATAACCGAAAATATCACTGCCAAATATTTCATTTTGCCGTTCGATAAACAAGTTGTTTAACAACTGCTTTTAGAAAATCATGTGATTGATTAGTCAGATGATCTATACTGGTTCGTCGACCTTTATAAAAAAAACACGAACGGGAACCAGTTGTAGTTAAACAATGAGTTACTCCCCTTCCATTGTCAAGGTGTATTGCCACTACAATCGTAACTACTCGGCCATTCTCGCTACCCTGCAAATAACCTCGTATGCATTAGGCGTATAAATCGCACTACTTTTCACATGTCAGTTACATGAAAGTTTGATAATGTTATATTTTAAGCAATTTTCTATATTTCAATTAAAGTTTTAATTAGTTTTGCATAATTAGATTTTACTTAATGTATGTCTTCCATATTGGATTTTCGTGGACTATATTTTTGTGCGGCTTAACTTAACTTCCGGCAAACAATTTAAGTAGAATTTCTACTATGTACGTACGAGGTTATTTGCAGGGTAGCGAGAATGGCCGAGTAGTTACGATTGTTGCCACTAAACATGGGTAACAGTCGAAAAGAACGTATGGGAAAGTACGTAAACACAAAATGGATTCCTACATTGTTTGATAAAAAATAAACCCCATTAGATACTGCAAAATACTGAATGTCAGCAGACACCTACATATTTTAGGATAATTTTAAGCCCATATTTGATGTCCTTGTGGTTTTAAATAAAAAATTGATTGCATTGGAAAGAAACCACCTGAATTTGTGTTAAATCGAAAGTGAAAGTAGGATTTTTGACGGTAGACATCTTCGGACTGTCTGTTTTTTCTTATATGCCATTAAATGTATGTTGATTTTCGGAGTTAAGCTTCCAATTAGGTACCCTTTCCATGAGATATGAGTGTCACTTATATTAAACTTAAGGTGAATCCTGTATGAAAGCTCAATTTTTTTTTATTTAACATAGAAGTCTATGGAGAATTCTTTAGTGGTATTACTCCTCAAGCAGGGTGGTCGCTAAAAAGTGTAACCCGAACCCGAACCGGAAATGTCCCGAACCGGAAATCTTTTATTGTTGATATCGTCTTTAATTTTACGATGTTTTTCAAAAACTTTTTCATTTATTGTGTATTTTTATATACTTGAAACACATAGATTATAATAAGATGTCGAAATATATTCAAAAAGTTGAAGGGTGCAGTTTTCTGATTTCAAGGTGCAAGGTCGGTAAAATAAGGGTAATAACAAAATTACCGAACTCCGAACAATCTTACAAAGGGAAAGTCAAAACTCATAATTATATAAACAGACAAAATCAGTCAACAGAGAAAGCAGAGCTTTTGAACGAACAATTCTCCTCTGTCTTTACTAAGGAAAACACGAGCACCACCCCAAACTTGGGCACTAGTAAGACACCAGATGCACCGAATATAATAGTTGGAAAAGAAGGCATTCTGAAACTACTTCTCAACCTCAATCCACAGAAGGCTACGGGACCAGACCAACTGTCCACACGCTTCTTGACAGAAATGGCAACATCTATAACACCATCACTGACCCTAATCTTTCAAACATCACTAGAAAGGGGCAAAGTACCAGATGACTGGAAAACGGCTCATGTAACACCGATTTTTAAGAAGGGAGACAAAAGCAAACCTTCAAACTACAGGCCGGTATCATTGACATCAATTTGTTGTAAGACCTTGGAACACATAATATTCAGCCATCTAATGAAATTCTTTGAGAGCCACAACATACTGTCTGATAAACAACATGGTTTCAGAAAAAAAAGATCGTGCGAAAGCCAGCTGATTTTGACCATACAAGACCTTGCTGCAGGACTAAATTCCAAAAGTCAGATTGATGCCATTCTACTCGATTTCAGCAAGGCATTTGATAAAGTCCCACACGAGAGACTGGCGGCAAAGCTACATCACTATGGAGTCCGTGGTAACACCTTGTCATGGATTAAAAGTTTCCTGGCAAACAGAGACCAGCAGGTAATATTAGATGGAGCCAAATCCAACTCAGCACCAGTATCATCAGGTGTACCTCAGGGGACAGTACTTGGCCCACTGCTGTTCCTGGTTTACATAAACGACCTGTTATCTAACGTTAATGCCACCGGCAGACTTTTTGCTGACGACTGTCTGTTGTATCGTACCATCAAGACTACGGATGATGCAGTGTCATTACAAAACAACCTTGACACTTTACAGCAGTGGGAGAAAGACTGGTTGATGTCGTTTAATCCTGACAAATGTGAAGTCATCAGAATCACAAACAAGAAAAAGATCATAGATGCCAAATATACCATCCATGGCCAGGTATTACATGAAACTAACAGAGCAAAATACCTTGGAGTTACCATCGATAACACACTATCATGGAACAGTCATATTGACATCATGACTAAGAAGGCAAACAATACCACAGCCTTCCTACGTAGGAACCTATCATCGTGTCCAGCTGATGTTAAATCAACATGCTATAAGACATTAGTAAGACCACAGCTAGGATATGCGGCCACTGTGTGGGACCCGTGGACACAAACAAACATCAGTAAAATCGAAGCAGTACAACGCTTCACACTCGGTGACTATAGAAGAACAAGCAGTGTATCATCTATGCTTCACCAACTTAAGTGGGATAACCTCATCACCCGTCGACATCAATCCAAAGTCACCATGATATACCGAGTTATCCATCAACTGGTCGCAATACCATCAGCACCTTATTTACAACCAACCGGTGTAAGAACAAGAGGAAATGATATGAGGTTCCTAGTACCATTCACAAGTGTCAACTCTTATAAGAACTCCTTCTTCCCGTCTACCATCAGACTCTGGAACAGTCTTCCATCAGATATCATAAGAATGCAATCCCTAGAGGCTTTCAAGGGAGGGATTGCTTCCAGCTTCCACTAGACCAGCCTCAGATGTTTTTAACCAGATCATTTTATCCTGCACCTGTAAATTTTTGTAAATACACTAACCGACCCTCCCTCACGTGTACATAGTCAATTGTGCGAAAATGTTCCAGAGGAATCATGCACACTAATGGAAGAAGAGAAGAAGAAGAACAACAACCGGAAAACTGTGAAAACCGTAATGACCCTGACTTGGTACAGGCATTTCTAAAGAAATGGTGGGTTGAATCAGATTTTAAGGCGCCAAACCTCCCGCTCTCATTACGGTTCAAAGGTTCCGGCTGTCACTGTAACAGTATTTAAATACAGGAACAAAATAGGTAAAATAGTTGTCAAAGCAGTACCATATTCGGTGACGTAAATGTCAAAAATATTTTTACGTCACACATTGACAAAAAAAATATCCTTGACATTTTTTACTTCTTTATCTTTATGCATTAAATGCATCGCTTATAATTTTTTCTGCAGAGACGGAATATATTTCGACAAGATATTGGTATCGGAATATAAACTTTTTAAGAGATCGAATAAGGCGAATCTTTTTATAGCCCTGGTCCAGTAGCCTGTTTCTCAGATGAAGATGACGTTTCAGGAAATCAGAATAATTGCTACTGGCCCTTGCATAGCGAATCAATTGCGAGATGTAAACACCATATGCAGGAGAAGCTGGTATATTGCTGCACATGTTTGGAAAATTTATGATTTTAAAATTGAAGTCGTCCCGCTTATCATAAATTTTAGTACTGAGTTGACCACTGTCGTCAAATTCGAGGTATAAGTCCATGTGTAACCCGAACCGGAAATCTTTTAATTTTACGATGTTTTGCAAAAACTTTTTCATTTATTGTGTATATTTATATACTTGAAACACATAGATTATAATAAGATGTCGAAATATATTCAAAAAGTTGAAAGGTGCAGTTTTCTGATTTCAATGTTGGTAAAATGTGTAACCCGAACCACAAAGGTAGATAACTCTGTTCTTCCCGAACCGGAAATCTTTTCTTTTATTATGAGATTTTTATTGGAGAACCGTGTATTTTTTCATTTAAAACGTATAAATCATAATAATTTCTATTAATACATGTTTTGTTTTACCTTACTGGAATTTAATAAATATAAATGAACTTTTACCGACCTTGAAATCAGAAAACTGCATTTTTCAACTTTTTGAATATATTTCGACATCTTATTATAATCTATGTGTTTCAAGTATATAAAAATGCACAATAAATGAAAAACTTTTTGCAAAACATCGTAAAATTAAAGAAGATATCAACAATAAAAGATTTCCGGTTCGGGTTACACATTTTACCGACCTTGAAATCAGAAAACTGCACCTTTCAACTTTTTGAATATATTTCGACATCTTATTATAATCTATGTGTTTCAAGTATATAAATATACACAATAAATGAAAAAGTTTTTGAAAAACATCGTAAAATTAAAGAAGATATCAACTATAAAAGATTTCGTTTATGAAAAAAAACTATTGATACACCATTATTTACTTATTTTGTATGAATATGGCTCTTAACAAGTAAACATGAAAAATTGTCTTATGTCATCATAACAAAAGTTTGAATATACTAAAATTGAAGGTGTAATGAGAAAAAGTAATTCAAATGCAGAGGCGCCGTAAGTGGTAACAAGGACTAAATGAAGTGTACGCACAAAGTAAAATAGCAACGAACGGCTGAATTAAGGTGTGGTTCCGTGAGCGTAGCTCCCTTTAACCCCGAAGTCTCACGAATTTTAGCGATTAGAGATGATAATTTTTACATGTAAATTTGTAATAAAATGACATTTTGTTTGCATGATTGTACAGTAATCACATTTTAGCAATTACAAAAGGAACAAACATACATATATCTAGAGCTATCATTAATTAATTATTATTTATCATTCATTAACTATTTTATTAGTCGCAGGAAATTAGCATAAAAAACCCCCACCAAACATCAAATACTATATAAATCCTTGCAAACATTAATTGGTAAAATTTCAAGCTGTGAAATATTGTTTGATGTGGATCCATTTAATTTAGGAAAAACATGCTATCATTGCCAGGTTGGATGATCCCAATCATATACAATGTACAACTATAATGCAATGTTAAGGAAACCAAACGAATAAAACTTTGATACAGATGTACTTCAAATGTAAGATTGATGGTATAAATAGGATATATGTTCTAACCGCATTAGGAGGAGTAATAGTTAGCATGATTGTTCGACTGTGGTAAATCGTGGGTTCTAACCCCTGTCAGGTCAAACCAACAACTATAACTGAATAGGTGCTTGCTGCTTTTTCGCTAAGCACGCATCATCAAGGCGCAATGACAAATTAAGACTGGTTAGTTCAGAATCATAATGTATCCGGATGGGGCTATATGTCTACCCGTGGACTGTTGTTTCAGTGAACTAGAACCATTAAAATATGTGTTGGGCAGGAAAAAGCGATCATCATCTCATTTAAACACAGCTTAAATTCCCCATGATATAGCTGAACAATTTCCCACTTGGCATTAAGCAACAACCACTCATTCAATCCTACGAATACATGTCAAAACGCCCCCTACCAAAACGCCCCACTTTTTACCAAAACGCCCTCGTTTGTTTTGTTTTTTTACCAAAACGCAATCATCATTAATTAAATTTATAATTTTAATAAATAGATTAAAATTTTGTGTCAATACATGTACCCATATATGCCAATATTTTTACAAGATCATATAAATTTTATTATTGCATAGCATACTTATTATTCCCCCGTCACACTCGGACAAAGACCACGCAGAATGCAGTATACGTCCTAGAAGTTCAAATAAACGTAGCAGAAACTTGCTTAAATTTGAAAATAAATCTCGCTTTCAAGTTCATACTACGACCAAGTTAAGTTTTCACCACGTTTACCACGTTCGTTGTAGGTTATTACTACGTGCTGGATCAATTTCTAAGTACAAAGTACGTGCATCACGTTTTTGCTACTTCCTCAATACGACCATACAATTCGCACTACGACCTTAGTACATTCCTATCACGTTTACATTGAGTCCGTTCCGCCTAAAAAGTATCCCACCAAATATTCTCACTTCTGTTGATATTTTCTCATTGAAGCATGCCACCCAGAGGTCTACTCTTCTAATTCTAGGTCCTACCCTGTTTACTAATTCATCGAACATTTCCGGTGGCATCCTAAGGAAATTGAAGAATGACTGTTGATCTTCCATCAATCTATTGTAATGTCCAAACTGCAGTCTTCTTTCTGCAGAAAGCCAAAGCCGTACCCAACATGATCTTTGTTGTCTTCTAAGTCGCCTCCTTCGTCTCCTTAACCACAGGCACTCGACGTCTGGACCCCCCTTTTCCCGGTTGACCCTCCTTTTTCCACACAGTTGAATTTCACTAAATTATTTTTTTACAAAGCATGTATTCGATGTCAATAGTACATAAGTACTTATTATGAACTCTGTCCACACCTTTATTTGTGGAACCAAAAGATTTGACTATTAATATTAACATTTTTCAATTTGATTTTGTATTATTTGCTTTGAATCTTTTTTAATTTATTGCTTAAAATGTTTAAACAAATATATATACAATATACGTACATTGTCGGTAAATATAAAATTTATTTGTACGAGCTTTAGAAACAGGCAGAATAGCGAGCCTTCGGCGAGCTTTTCAGGCCTGTTTCGCAGCGAGTACAAATGAATTTTATATTTAACGACAATGTACGTATATTATATTTATCCTGCAATGTCAAAAAAGTCGGAAAACTTGTCAGATTTAAACAAAAAGGACAGAAAGAAGCGTCATTCCTCGCCTTTCATAAATGTTGTCAAGGGTGTCTTCTTCGTGGTCCGCGTTACATTAGTACCAGTTTCATACCAGTCTGCGCCCTCCGCTGTACCCCGTGTACCAGGAAAGTTTATTCGTAGGCTGAAAAGTTTATTCGTCTAGTACGAATAAAGCAAAAATTTATTCGTATAGCATATTTGTACTGTAAATGTACTGATTGCAGGATAAATATCTATATTTATGTGTACATGTGTATGTGTGCATATGTATGAATATGCCTTCTTATGTGCATATGTATACATGTACATATGTATCCTTAATATACAGAAGAATATATTAATTACAAGTTAACTTATTCACACTCTAAATTGGCAAATTTCACAATTATAATGAATAAATGGACAGTTTTAAAATTATTACAAAATTTTGAATTTCTCCTAAGTAAAAATTTTTTGTACACTAATTACAATGTAAATTAATTAATTATTCTTATCATTATACTTAATGTCCTTAGTTATTGAGGGAGAGCACTTACATAGGCTATGCCTGATGTGCAATCCCATTGGATATTGTATTTATGTATTTATTCAATAAAATATTTGAATTGAATTGAATAGTACATAAGTACTGGGAACCTGTCGAAAACGTTGCATAAACGTATCAAGAACTTGGAGATCGTGATAGAGTCGTACTGCAGTCTTCTACAACGTACTACGAACTTATCACAGTCTTCGACAACGCAGTGTGAACTTACCACAGTCTTCGTAGAAACTTGGTATGGACGTAATGAAAACTTGATACACGTAGCACGAACGCAGTGGCAACATAATAAGAACGGCATAAAATCGTTTCCATACCTGCCTGCACCACACATCATACCAGCCTTCCAAATGCTAATCCAAAGTGTAGATGATCCAGTGCTGATGAAGCTGGTTGACTACGTCAGGAAGACATGAATCAACAGCACAGTGTATCAGATTACTTCATGATGTGTGATTGGTCAGCCAATACGCACCAACAATGACGTTGAGGGATGGCATCGTCGTCTCAACAAGAAGGCATGTGATCAGACACCACCATTTTATGAAACTGGTAGCACTTCTACATGCTGAGACCACTCTCATGCCGATACAGATAAAGTTGGTGTCCGAGGGAAAGCTGTCTCGTCACCAGAGACAACAGTCCCGTACCAACTCAACCAGCATTATGCAACTGTGGGACCAGTATTCCAACAAGGATATCACTACAACTCAACTTCTAAAGAGATGTGGGCGTATCAACGGTCCAGTTTTAGACCACTAAACTTCAGAAACATTTTGTATTGCTTATATTGACATAAATATGTAATGTTTTTGTAGTGTTTATGTTGACACATATATGTATATTTTTATATTAGTGCTTATATCTTGCTAATAAATTATTATGAAGAGATGTGGCCGTATCCAGGGGCGGATCCGGGATTTGGGATTAGGGGGGTGGGGCGTGAGTAGTAGAGGGGTCTGGGGACCGCTTAAGGTTCCCCAGCGGGTCTAGGACGGAGCCCTGGTAGGGGGCCCAGGGGGCGAAACCCCCCATAAGCTCTGGGGGTTTGAGGAATTACATACATTTATTTGAACGACAATTTTGAACCAACCACATTTTTATCAGACCAAAAAAACTTTACTTTTAGTCTTAATTTTGTCGGATAATTGTTAACAGTATGTTTTTGTCCGATTATAAGAACCTGAAGTAAAACCTTTTTTTTTTTAACAACCGTGATGCGAATTGTTCAACTCATGACTGATCGATCACGATATTTTAACCCTTCAAAGAACTATTGGTTTAGTTTTAACGCATTTCTGGGGCTCGGATGGTTCGTTGGATCTAACAGCTCATTCAAGTCTATCACCAATACGGTGTAGGTTCGCGCCCAGCTTTGTAAATTACAAAAAGGGTGCACTCGACTCGCAGTCGCAAGTGATAAAGTTTACCAATTGCTTGCCCAGGGTCAGTATCAGGATTTAAGTTTACTAAATGTTTTGATCTGTAAAGATTTGTTTTTCTTATAGTTGTAAAATTGACTGAAGAAATAATGTTTAATTAGCGTGAGAAAATAGTTGATGTCTGGTACCTCGGAACCAATCAGAATGGAATAATCTTTGAACTACTGACGACGAATACATATAGAAATTAGGGATGGCAACGAGTACCCGGTTAACCGGGTACTCGATCAAACATCCGATTATCGAATACCAAAATCGGTATTCGGTTACTCGGAAAACTTTTTTTTATGAAAATAATGATAAAATTTTCCGGACAATAAATAATTAATGTTAGATATAATAGAAATCGTACACATAAACCAGCGCTTGTCATATGTTTACATAACAATTATCGGTTAGTTAAATGGTAATTGATCTCTGATCTGTTTATTCCCTCGGCAAAACACTAGCTTGTAGGTTTAACCATGTTAACCAAACAAAGTGATTAAACTGGTATGAACACAATTCGAATTTAAAGTATTGAACTATTAAAAGTGTGTTTGAATTGAATTTCGAGAGATAGGGCTGTGGAAATGCCACCTCCTACATCTAAAGTTTGGAAGTTTTTCAAACGATGTAATGACTCGAAAACTGTCAAATGCCAGTAACTGATTCTCTTGCGTGGTGAAAAGATAATTCCGATAAATATTCAAGACTTTCGTTTCTTGCACGCCGGTATTTAGCTGTTCCGTCAACATCTGTTCCTCCGGAAAGAATCTTCTCGGCAGCAGGTTTGATTGTTACGAAGCTTCGCAACAGACTGTCATCGTCTTGCATCGATCGAATAACAATCATGAATGTGACATGACATAACCTGGTACATGTATGTAAATAATATGTACTGTGTTGTAAATAATAAATTTATATTTTTAAATTTGTTATCATTCATCTGAATCTTTACAATTATAGTTGAAATATAAAACTTTGAAATAATGAAAAGAAAGGAAGAAAACAGAAGTGTCATTGCACCCAGCTGTACCCTTTTTAAACCAAACAAAATAAATGTTCTACCGAGTAACCGGGTACTCGATCGGAAACCTGACCGAGTAACCGGTTATAAGGTTTTAATCGATTTGACATCCCTAATAGAAATAGAAATAGAAATAAGTTTATTAACCAAATCAGGGCCCCAGGAGGGAATATACAAATAACAATTATGATTGATACACAACAACAATACAAATAACAATTATGATTGATACATAACAACAATATGAATCAGCGAACACACCCAACGTGTATTTACAATGTGTAGTAATATTTCACTACAGGTCACGAGTTAACCATTCATTAAAAAGTTATTCATTGAACTGCGTAATTAACGTTGTATAACATATGGTTTGCGAATTTTAGGGGGGGGGGGGGGGGCACGCCCCGCACGTCCCCCTCGAAATCCGCCACTGACTATCAACGGTCTAGTTTTAGACCATTGAAATTTTGTTTTGCTTATTGTTATATTGACATAAATATGTATTTATAACCTTTGATATATGATTGGGTTGCTAATTTCATAAGATATATATGAGGTTTAAGTCTTTGATTATATAGTGATATGACATATGGGAGTTTTATTACTATCAGATGGTCACGATACATCTTCTGTCTCTGTTGATATACCAATATATGTGATGAACAACATTTTGAGGAACATTTTGTATTGCTTATATTGACATAAATATGTAATGTTTTTGTAGTGTATATGTATATTTTTATATTAGTGCTTATATCTTGCTAATAAATTGCTATGAATTGTCTATGTTTTGTTTCTTCTCCATCTCAACCTAACAAAAAAAAACACATTTATCTGACTGGTATTAGTATACTCCACAAATATCCGAACACAATAATTTAAACATATATTTTATTGTCACAAAAAAAAGACAAATGGACAAGACACAATTTGTAATAATTGAAGACAACAGGACAAAACATATATATACTTGTCAACTTATAAACACAATTACCGGAGAGTATATATACAAGTTCGTTTCCGTCTGATGTAAGATAAACATGCTTATACAAGATATGCTTTCGAGATGATACGGCCTTAAAACAATCCGGCCTTACGAAAATCCGGCCTTAAACAAATGCGGCCTTGGTTAATGCGACCTCAGTTAAGAATGGTGTGTATCTATGGATATATACGATACATACGATAAAACGACATTGTGTTGATTTGAGTAAATAATTGATTAATCGCTTGTTGACAGCTTGGTATATCGACCTGAATTGTTTTTCTAATCATCAACTTCAATGGAAATGATTTCCGTCAATGTTATTACCAAAAATTACTAATTAAAAAATTGTTAAAATAATAACGATTTAACAAAAAAAAGACAAATGGACAAGACACAATTTGTAATAATTGAAGACAACAGGACAAAACATATATATACTGCTTTTCATATTCAGTTACGAGTAAATTTTCCTTTGAGCAGAAAAAATGATTACACATGCCGTTTTTTCAACAACAACAAAAACGGGGGCGTTTTGACCTTTTACCAATCCTACCAATAATTCTGTGGGTGTAATGGATAGTTTCACTCTGCTCTCCAGTGTGCACGAAAACAAGGTCCTCGCCATTCTCTGTGATTTTTCACTAAATGACCTTCTACCATTTATATATAGAGGCAGATGGGTATGATCACATTTGAACGAAACTCTTTACAACACCCATTTCAAAATATAATTCTTGACTAATATTGCGTTTGCAAAGCCCCGTAACAAATTCGAATTCAAATCAATACAAGCTTAAAACAATCTTCTTAGATATTGCTCATCATAAACTATTTGTGTTGGCATTCAGAAAGATAACACTGATAAACGTTCCTTTCCGCATAAAAACGATGTTCGGTTCGTCTTCACCTCTAGTTGTTTGTAGGAGGACTCGTGTCTTGTTTGTGTTGTTTGTTTGATTGCCTGTGGTGTTGTCCGACACATTGTGTTGTGTTTTGTTTCTCTTCGTCTTGTGTGCTCGGTGTGGCCGGTTTCTACCAAGGATTTGCATAGCACCCACGTGTTGCATGATCTCACTACATTGACGACTTCAAATCCTTATATTGATAGGGTTCTTGGGACCAAATGAAGAGGAGATATGTATTTGAGTTCACTACAGTTGTATTAGGAATGAAACATATTTTTGAAATGCAGAGTTAGTCCATATGAATACCCAATGGTCTATGAGATACAGGACCTAGTTGATTGCAGTGGACAAAATGCTCATTGGCCCATTAAGGTTTTTCAATTATAATTTTAATTAACGATCTAACAGCCTTAAACCAGTCAGAAAAAGAATAGATCTATTTCTTCTGTTTCACGTTTTGCAAATTGTCTGCCATAGTCTCGATGGAATTCAAAAGAATTTTAACCTTGTGTTTCCAATTTGTGGATTTAGGCTCATGGCAAATAATATCTAGGGCCTTTGGCTACCACATTCTGTAGAAATGTTGTTGATAACATTAAGGTCACCAAATACAACTGGAGAGCAAGATAATATATGAATGGAGAACTTGCACAGGTGCAAGCAGGAGATTAAGACTATCAAAAAAACAGCATAGCCCATGAAATTGCCACAAATCTCACTGCAATTGAATAACTGAATCACACTCCAAATTTTTCAAATTTGGAATTTTAATATTTTCCATGTCACTGCTATTGTTCCATTAGTTCAAGAAATGTACAATTGATAGGTAATCTTTAAAAAAAATGCTTTGTGGGTCTTCAAGGATATTATAACCAAATTGGTAATTTAAATATTTTGAAACCAAATTGTTGCATGTCATTGACATTGGTATTGTTCTTATATATGGATACAAAAATGAACAGACCATAGGCACTTTTCCAATAAATAATAGGTCCATATATACCATGGTTGGAATTCTAATATTTATAAATATGATTGTTCCATGTCATATCCATTGTTCTTCTGGTTCTAAAAATGTACAGTTGTTAAGTCCAGAAATAATAAATCAGAGAGTATTCCAGGACATTTACCAAAGCTGGACGTAAAATATTTTGAAGTTCAATTGTTCCAATCACAGATATAGTTCTTCTGGTTTACTAAATGTAAGGTAGCTAGATATTTTCCAAAAGATAATAGGTATCTGAGAGTCTTCAAGAGTATTTACTAAAAGTTGGAATTCAAATATTTTGAAATGTTACATTGACTGTTCCATAAAAATGTAGATATCAAACTTAGTGCACATGACACGTTTCTGGAATAACCTTCATCAGGTATGCTCAAAATCAATAGATTGGAAAGCTGAATAATTTAAAGTTTTGGAAGCAATAAAACCAAAGGACCTAAACAGGATAGCCAAAATCAACAAAGGTCAACTATGTCTATAGTTCTTCTGGTTCTCGAAACGAATGGTTGCTAGATATTTTTTCCAAAAGATACTAGGGGCCTGAAAATCTTCCAGGATATAACTACTGCTCTATTAACATCAATTTTGTTCGTTTTTTTTAGTCACTTATGTCTTGGATCAATTTATGCAAAATTGTTTTTCACAAATTAATGAATCACAAAAATGTTTATATTATAGATTAATTAAGAAAGAGTTAAAATTTGAAACCCATAGTTTTCTAAATTAGTATGTAATAACTAATGGACATTATGTCAATTTAGATGTAGAGGTCACCAATTGCAGATTGAGAAAGGAAGATGGTAAAACATATCTAGAATCGATAGAATTTGCTATCTTTGTGGCTCAAAGGAAATCGTTGATGAATATCATTATATCATGTCATGCGATGCTATAAAAGATGAAAGAAAGAAATTATTACCACACTACTGTACCTACAATCTAAATACATAGAAATGTTAACAATTATTGAATTCATGCAGTAATGTAATATTAGAAAAACTTTGTAGATTCATCAAAATTATAAATGTGAAAGTCACTCCTCCGGGTTAGCTAACTATTACACATGCTTATTATCATTTATTATATATATGCTCTCTGAACTATGTTGTTAGTTTATGAGAATAAAGTTCATTCATTGATAATTTTCATTTGAATATTTAGTTGTCAGATCGTCATGGGATGTTTGACAAACGAACAGTTGGAGCAAAGAGACTTATTACATTTGTTATTATCTATACCTATAGTAGTTATTGGTTTACTTATTTCACCATGGTGAGGTCAACTAGATGATTACTCATGCACTGTTTGGGTTTATGCAATTTGTAGTTTATGAGAAAAAAGTTTTTATTCAATATTATTCATTTCCCATAGTTATACAATGTCCTCTGGTGTTGGTCAACTTAGATCTCCAATACATACAAAAAGTAAAAAGTTTGTATGGAGCCATCGAAATACTATTCATGTACACTTTGGATTCAATGAAGTTTCTAGTTTCTGAGAAAAAAATATTTGTTTTCCCCTAGTGTTCTATGATAAAACATGGTCCAGTCATGGCAGCAATCTTGGATTTCAAATTGACTCAAAAATAAAACCCAGACATTTGCAAGACAAGAGCGCCATCCAAGGAAAATTCTAGCGAAGTTTGCTGTCGTATGGTTGAGTGGTTTATGATAACTATTAAATAATTGTTTAATAGTTTTCCAATATAACAAAATGAGAAAAACACAAACATTTCAGAGGGTCAAATGCGGGACATTCCTACCATGTACATGTGGTTTCTGAGAAGAAGATTTTTGAAATTTCTGCCATTTAGAAAGAATAATTGGACTTGCAGCCATGTTTAATTTCTGAATGATATGAAAATCACATAAAATATCGAGGATCACCTAAATCACATTTCTGCCAGGTACAGTTTCCATTTTCTCCAGAGCTCTCTCAGGAAAAGATTGAAATGTGCACACAAACAATGAAGGATGCAAAGTGACTATACCTCATATGAACCCTTGGTCCTGGTGAACTAATAATAGTTGGTATAAAGAGATACAAGACCACAAAAAGAATTAAAATATCAGAGGCTCTCAAGAGCCTGTATCGTTCACCTGGTTATAAAAAGAACCAATTGATCCTATGTAAAAACTATGTCCTGCAGTGGTAGTCATCTTGGAATTCCGATCAACATAAAAAGCACAAAGTTTGTAAAGGACCTTCCAATGATTGATGCACGGTTTAGGTTCAATCAGTGCAATAGCTTCAAAGAAGAACATATTTCTGTATTTTACCCATATGGTGCTGTGTTAATGCTATGACCTGTGGTGGTAGCCATCTTGGATTTCCGATCGGCATAAAAAACAGAAACTTTGTAGAGGACCTTCCAATGATCATTCCTGGGCAGTTTGGTTTCAATTGTCCAAGTGGTTTCAGAGAAGCGTTTTGAAACATTTTCCCCATAGGGTCCAATGTTAAACTAAGTCCTGCCGTAGCCGCCATTTTGAATTTCATATCGGAACAAAAAACCTCAAGTTTGTAGAGGACCATCCAATGAACATTCATGTACAGTTTGGCTTTAATCATATTTGTAGTTTCTAAGAAGGCATTTGAACATTTTCCCATAGGGTCCAATGTTAATCTATGTCCTGCGGTGGCGGCCATCTTGGATTTCCGATCGGCATAAAAATCATAAACTTTGTAGAGGACCTTCCAATGATCATTCTTGGGCAGTTTGGTTTCAATTGTCCAAGTGATTTCAGAGAAACGTTTTGAAACATTTTTCCCATAGGGTTCAATGTTAAACTAAGTCCTGCCGTAGCCGCCATTTTGAATTTCATATCAGAACAAAAAAAACATAATTTGTAGAGGACCATCCAATGAACATTCATGTTCAGTTTGGCTTTAATTATATTTGTAGTTTCTGAGAAGAAGGCATTTGAACATTTTCCCATAGGGTCCAATGTTAATATATGTCCTGCGGCGGTGGCCATCTTGGATTTCAGATCGGTATAAAAAACAGAAATTTTATAGAGGACCTTCCAATGACCATTCCTGGGCAGTTTGGTTTCAATTGTCCATGTGGTTTCAGAGAAGAAGCGTTTTGACACATTTTCCCCATAGGGTCCAATGTTAAACTAAGTCCTGTCATAGCCGCCATTTTGAATTTCATATTGGAACAAAAAACGTAAAATTTGTAGAGAACCATCCAATGAACATTGATGTCCAGTTTGGCTTTAATCATATTTGTAGTTTCTGAGAAGAAGGCATTTGAACATTTTCCTATAGGGTCTAATGTCAATCTATGTCCTGCGGTGGTGGCCATCTTGGATTTCCGATCGGCATAAAAAACAGAAATTTTGTAGAGGACCTTCCAATGATCATTCTTGGGCAGTTTGGTTTCAATTGTCCAAGTGATTTCAGAGAAGAAGCGTTTTGAAACATTTTCCCCATAGGGTCCAATGTTAAACTAAGTCCTGTCGTAGCCGCCATTTTGAATTTCATATCGAAACAAAAAACCTTAAGATTGTAGAGGACCATCCAATGAACATTGACGTACAGTTTGGCTTTAATCATATTTGTTGTTTCTGAGAAGGCATTTGAACATTTTCCCATAGGGTCCAATGTTAATCTATGTCCTGCGATGGTGGCCATCTTGGATTTCCGATCGGCATAAAAATCAGTAACTTGGTAAAGGACATTCCAATGATCATTCGTTTACAGTTTGGGTTCAATCAGTTCATTAGTTTCAGAGAAGAAGATCTTTGAAATTTCAGCCAATCAGAGCATATTATTGGCCCTGGCAGCCATATTGAATATCTGACTGGAACGAAAAACAGAAAATTTGTAGAGGACCATCCAAGGAACATTCCTGCTAAGTTTGGTTCCAATTGGCCCAGTGGTTTCGGAGAAGAAGCTTGAAATGTGAAATGTTTACAGACGCCGGACGCCAAGTGATGGCAATAGTTCACATGGACCTTTGGTCCAGGTGAACTAATAAAGGGATACACCAAGTGCAGCATGTCAACCAGGGAAACTTGAATAAGTTTATATTAAAAGCAAGTGTGGACAAAGTATTCAACTTGACACAATAATGTGTTGCATACAATTTTCGTAGGAGACCATACTGTAATTTGGACATTTGTCACTGAAATTAATAACTGACAAAATAAATTGGCTTACAGTTTGCCTGAGATAATAGAGTGAGTGAGTGAGTAATTGTTGTTTAATACTAACTCAGCAATTTTTCAGCTATATCATGGCAAGAACAAGTTAATTTTCAATGAAATGATGACGAGGTCCGCTTTGTACTAGACTAACATACTTAGTTGGATTTTTATAGTGCTAGTTCACTGAAACAACAGTCCGAGGACAGACATGTCGCCCCACTTGGACACATTATCCTGATTCTGAGCCAACCAGTCTTTGCTCTTTCTCCCTAAGGCTGCATGCTTAGTGGAGAAGCAACAAATAGTAATTTAATAGTCTTTGGTTCGACCTGATCAGGGTTCAAACTCGAGAAGAGCCTTGGACAGAAAGAAATCAATGTCAAGGGTAGAAGATATTCAAAACAGAAAGAAAAAATTTAAAACTATAATTCATAATAGTAAATAAAATATATTGACATTTTTTCTGAATAAGTTTGAACTGAAAAAAAAATTATTTCAGCAATTTTAACAATTCATCCACTGAAGTTACTGGTAAAGAACAAGTATAATTTTCACACACATATGCTGTAGCCTTGCTATTAATTTTATTTAACGTTTGTAAAATTTCTAATTTTGATTTTAGATAACTGTCATTTTGTCCATCACTGACTATGAGAACTTTATTTGGAATAAACTGACTGTTGACACAATTTATAAGACATTTCAGATCTTCTGATTCAGGGTCACCCACCAACATTATCTGTAATAAAGAAACATATTACTATTAGTAGAAATCTAAATCACAATAAGATGACATTTTTTCACCATTGATACATGTTCTATAATTAAGTGGTTATTTCTAACTATTGTAACTTTCTAAAATTAGACATTAGTACCACAGGGTTTTGTATGGTTGGTTTATGGTGTTAAATGCCACTTTCAACAATATTTCAGTTATATCGTGGTGGTCAGTTTTATTGGTGGAGGAAAACAGAGTACACAGAGAAAACCACCGACATATTGTAAGTCACTAACAAACTTGATCACACAATGTTGAATCAAGTACATCTTGCCATGATCGGGATTCAAACTTTAGTGGTGAAAGGCACTGATTGCACAGGTAGTTGTATATCCAACTAGTACATGATCATGACCACGACGGCCCCCACCAGGGGAGATATCATCTAAATTTTGTAATTGTGAATAATAGAAGGAATATATTTAATCTGACCAACAAATTAAAAACAGATTAAAGATATTCCCTCTATGATGTTGAATTAGAAAACATCCATCATGGTTTTATAAAAACGTATTTAGTAAATGACAGTTTCAAGAATCCGAGTCCTATTTTGTTTACACACTGTATTTACAATATACATGTACACACAAGATGAAATAATAGTGAGTCAAAGGTGACGAACAGCAACTGAAGTCATATTTTTGTACTTTATTTGTAAGAGAGGTTATTGACGTAAATGAGCACGAAAGATTATCCAACTTTATACAAATTAAAATAAAGAAACATCACTTTTTTATTGCTGTTCTAAATTTCACTGTCACTTCAATAATGAGCATAACTCATACCCTAAAATCAGTGTGTAACTGACCCTAAGTCTGCACATGAGTGCTACTCGTTACTTCTGTCGTTAAACACTTAATCTTGGTATCTTTCTTGTTCTGATATTATTTGGTTTATAGAATTGTATTTCCCAGATACAGTTTACGTAATATTACAAATACTGTCATCATTATATACAACATCACATAACACATATATATGACAAGTAATTTGCATTATATACAACATCACATAACACATATATATGACAAGTAATTTACATTATATACAATACAAACCTGTTTTGTAGTAGATTTTGAATACAACAGTCCACACACCATTTCAGGGACAGCCAGCGGAATTGTTATTAAACGTTCATTAAAGACACATAATATCTTGTTGGCTTTGTCGGCATAGTCTGGTTTATTAAGGAAGTTTGACAGTCTCAGTAAATTACTAACAGCTACAGAATTAGAACAGGGTTCTGCACCATCTTGGTCTGAAAAATGTAAGCGAAAAAAATATGATACAGTCTGACTACAGAATTATAACAAAGCTCTGGACATCCTTCTTGATCTGTGAATTAGGTGAAAAAATTATGATACAGTGTGACTTAATTATAAAACATGTTGGTATGTAAAATACAGTAGATTTCTAGTAAGATATTTCAATAAAAACATATATATATCAAAATTAAGTGTGCACGACAATTTTCTGGAATAACTTTGTTTATGTACAATCCTAGTAAAAAAATTGTAAAACCAAATAATTTAAGAGTTTTGGGAGAAAGAAAACCAAACGACTTAAAACATGACAGCCAAAATCCAAGTACAGTAGAGTTCGTTTATAACGAACAGGCTTGTAACGAAATCAGGCTTATAGCGAAGTAAAGATAAATCCCCGGTCCCATCACTATTTAAACAATGTATTTGTGAAGGCCTATTACGATTTTTTTATTTCGAAATCAGGCTTATAACGAAGAGAATTTTAAACCCAAACAACGTTTTTATTACTCAAAATTTACATGATATAACAAAGAAAATGCTGAACAAGCAAATCGTTTACTTGTCTTCCGTTACGTACGGACGATCACATATTAAAATGGTCAAGTGCACTTGACACTTCCGTTGTTGATAATTGAAAAATCAATAATCCAACCTTTGATGTTGTTAATGATGTCATTCAAGATTTTTCTTTAAAATATTCAAACAAAAAAATGGGTATTAAATGATGTGATTAACAAGTTGTCAATTAATAACACACGCGCTAATTTATTGCATTAAAAATTAATAAAACGTAATCTAAATTTTAATGAATGGATGCACAAGCTAAAGAAATTAAAAACAAAGTTGTTTGTGAGATTAATTCATTCGCTATTGTTTATTTTTTCTTTGATGATAATCTTTAATTAAACAACAAACATGCGTGGTCTCAAGGTTCATCTAAATACCAAAAACAAAAGAAATGTACTCATTCTGAAATTTCGATTAACCTTAGATTTATGTGTATATAATACCAAAAAGAAACAATTATTCTTCAAATTCAAATAAAAAAAAAGGAAAATGGCTACAATCTTAAAATTGGCCATTAAAAATATATATCAGAATTATCAGCATTATACCGAAATCGATCCAAGTGTTAATACCCGACCTCATATTTCCTGTTTATAAAATAGATCGTGAACAAAGTTGAAAAAACGGTTCTAATAAACATTTGAAGATACCAAAGAGAAATTCAGAAGCCATAGTCTTTGAGAACTGTCTAAAGGATTAAAAAAAAAATTACGATAAAGGCTCACTTTACTGCGCATCAGTTATCATAGCGTAATGAAACTGCCCGGGTCAGAACCAGATTTTTTTCTCTCTAAAATTACGCGACCTCGGTGGCTCGAACTACCGATAGCTAGAACAGATTTTGACAGTCCTTTCGAGTTCGAGCCAGCGAAAGTCTACTGTCCAATTTTCAAAAGGGGAGGTAATTCTACATCTTATAACGAACGATGCCTATAACGAACTAAGATCGAGAGTCCCTTGGACTTCGTTATAAACGAACTCTACTGTACATAATTGTATGGTTCTTTTTTATGTGTGTAATTCAAAATTTATGTCGATTGATTGATTGGTGTTTAATGCCAACTTAAGCAGCATTTCAGCTATATCGTGGTGTTAACAAATTTGTGTCGAAATTCAGTTTTTAACTTCAATAGCAATCATGTATTGAGCCATGTTTTATGTCGATACAAAATAATTTATATTTCAACAATGAAAATGTCAATCCTTTCTATCAATTATTGAAATATCACTGTCAACAATAAATATAGAAATTGAATTTTGAGTTGAATGTATCCATAAGAAGAAAGTTTAGGAATGGACCTAAACAATTTTTATTACAAGTAGTTGACTAATTGATCAACATTAAAACAAATTATAATAATTTGTCTTGTTTCTCAAGGTTTTATTTTTCAAATTAATAACCATTTATATTTTACATACATTGTGGAAAGAATGAACACATAAATGTTAGCTATAGGTATATCTTTCTCAGACAAATAGATAGTTAAGCCTAATTGTCATTGAAGAAGTTAAATACAAATATTAACCACATAAACAAAATGATCAAAAAGATCCCATTTGGAGAGACAATGAAATGTAGGTGGGACATTCAGATATAAGTGATTTAAACTTCCACTCAGAGTTTTTTTTAATATACAATCTTTGTCAAAATAAACATAATTTGCATTATTCTTAAATACAATCAAATGACATTATTTCTATAAAAACAGCATATTTAAAAATTAAAAATCAGAGAATTTGTTAGTCTAGTTCTCATGGTCAGAAATCTTTTGAGTACTGGTTTCGTACTTTTACTCCAAAAGCGTCCAATCAGAATGCTTTATTTACTGGATATGACATACTGATTGGATGGTTTTGGAGTATGAGAAAAAGATTTGTACTTGAAAGTTTTATGACCATGAAGCCTGAGCTGCACATTTTCCGTCCTAACCTTCTTTTAGTCTTAGTACAATGGTTGAATCGCCATGGTGACTGTTGAAATATCCACCATCCACATTATCCCAGAATAATTCATCTTGTTTCTCTTGTAACTTTTCTGCCCAAGCTATCCACTTGTCATTAAAAGTGGCTTCATATAGATCTAACAATCCCCTCGTCATAAATGTATAGTCATCTACAAATCCTTCTATTATTCTCTCTCTGAAAAAATATACAGTTTAGATTAACAAAGAATGATATTCAAAATGCAAGAAAGACGATATCAGCATGGTTAATTAAGAAGATTATTTATTTGTAATTAAAAGGAGTTTGGAAAGGCTATATAATTCTGATCATGTAAAGGAGGTATGGTGTTTAATGCCACTTCCAACAATATTTCAGTTATATCGTAGCAGTCAGTTTTATTGATGGAGGAAACCGGAGTACCCGCAGAAAACCACTGATCTGCCTCAAGTCACTGACAAACTTTATCACATAATGTTGTATCGAGTACACCTTGCCATGAGCGGAATTCGAACTCACAACGTTAATGGTGATAGGCACTGATTGCATAGGTAGTAGTTAATCCAATTACCATACGATCAGGACCATGATGGCCCTGATCCTGTAAAAATGTATACAGACAAAGAATGAATACAAATAACCAATGATATAACTACACATATCACCACAGGATATTAAATTTATTTTATAAAAGACCTAGATACAAAGAAGATATGCAAGGTTCAAAGAGCATGCTTTAAGTACAAAATAAATTGTTCATCTATGTTCAAAACAATGAAATATTCCATTATAAATTGGAATTAAACAGAAAAACACACAAGTGCATATTAAAGGGATATTGTCTACCACAATCGTAATTTTTTCATACCCAAAATTATTGTCGTTTTCCGTACTGACCTTCATAAAATGAAGATTAAATACCGAATTATTGGCGAATATGCTACGAAACGTTGTATTTTCGATATAAAAAAGCTGACCATCGTTACTGGAAGCTAATTAATTATTCACTGACCTGAGCGAGGCCAAATCTATTTTTATGCCAGTAGTCCGGATGCTGCAGCATGGATGTTAAAATTTGTGTTTGTTTACCTCGCTAATACGGCCGTTTTATGCTATTCATTGACAATAATTTGCTGTTGCCAGGTGCAAGATTACATATATTGAATAACATCTTCCGAAAATGATCATAGGCATCATCATAAATTCATAAAATATGAAAAACGATTGAGAAAAGAAGGAAAAAACATGTTCGGCTTACCTATCAAACAAAATATTTGCAAATTCAGCACGAGTTTGGACGCGTAGCACTTCCTTGAGTTCATTCCAACAGTCCAACTGATCCCCTACATATATCCTGCATTTGTTCCATTTGGAAGATATTTCACTTCTATTCATCTTTCTCTCTGAATCCGTCAAAGTCCGCTTTCTTCCACGCGTTGACAGTTTCTCTTTTGTTCAAGAACCACATGTTGTTTATTGTTTCTAAACTTTTCGCATGCTCAAGACGTGTTCACATAGAAGGCCATATGAATAGATTTGAATATTGTCATCCAGGAAAATAATTCTGATAACGATAGTTTTGGGTCTTTTTTGTCAAAAAATCGTATCTTTTGCAGCATAACTCGGTGTTAATCTTCATTTTATGAAGGTCAGTACGGAAAACGACAATAATTTTGGGCATGAAAAAATTACGATTTTAGTAGACATCCCTTTAAGTCACAAATAAATACACCTCAGTAATGTCATAAGTAAACTACCACATTGCACAGTGATATCACAGGAGAAGCTATATACAGTAAAAAAACACAAATACACACCCTTTATACTGTCAATGGATTTCATTTTCATTCTCCTCGAAACCAGAAAGAAAAGTTCACCGGAGGATCACTTTTCTTCCTGTTTCTAAAGCTTGTACAAATAAATTTTATATTTGCCAACAATGTATGTATATTTTTTATTTATTAGTTTAATACAACATCAATTTTGTTAATTCATTTATCTATACATATTTACTAATTTCTGATGATTCAAAGATGGTGTAATAAATATTTCACACATTATTTCTAAATTCAAAGAAAGCTTGTGTTCAGAAAAAAAATTTCATTTAAAATCTTGTACAAATATTCATATTTTATTAAAAACAATGTCTTTTGTGTTGTGTTGTTTGTATATTACAGTGGCACATGATATTTCCATTCTCTTACGTTGTCCTGTATCAAACTTGTATATTACAGTGGCACATGATATTTCCATTCTCTTACGTTGTCCTGTATCAAACTTGTAATTTCCATTCTCTTACGTTGTCCTGTATCAAACTTGTAATTTCCATTCTCTTACGTTGTCCTGTATCAAACTTGTAATTTCCATTCTCTTACGTTGTCCTGTATCAAACTTGTATATTACAGTGGCACATGATATTTCCATTCTCTTACGTTGTCCTGTATCAAACTTGTATATTACAGTGGCACATGATATTTCCATTCTCTTACGTTGTCCTGTATCAAACTTGTAATTTCCATTCTCTTACGTTGTCCTGTATCAAACTTGTATATTACAGTGGCACATGATATTTCCATTCTCTTACGTTGTCCTGTATCAAACTTGTATATTACAGTGGCACATGATATTTCCATTCTCTTACGTTGTCCTGTATCAAACTTGTATATTACAGTGGCACATGATATTTCCATTCTCTTACGTTGTCCTGTATCAAACTTGTATATTACAGTGGCACATGATATTTCCATTCTCTTACATTGTCCTGTATCAAACTTGTATATTACAGTGGCACATGATATTTCCATTCTCTTACGTTGTCCTGTATCAAACTTGTATATTACAGTGGCACATGATATTTCCATTCTCTTACGTTGTCCTGTATCAAACTTGTATATTACAGTGGCACATGATATTTCCATTCTCTTCCGTTGTCCTGTATCAAACTTGTATATTACAGTGGCACATGATATTTCCATTCTCTTATGTTGTCCTGTATCAAACTTGTAATTTCCATTCTCTTACGTTGTCCTGTATCAAACTTGTATATTACAGTGGCACATGATATTTCCATTCTCTTACGTTGTCCTGTATCAAACTTGTATATTACAGTGGCACATGATATTTCCATTCTCTTATGTTGTACTGTATCAAACTTGTATATTACAGTGGCACATGATATTTCCATTCTCTTCCATTGTCCTGTATCAAACTTGTATATTACAGTGGCACATGATATTTCCATTCTCTTCCGTTGTCCTGTATCAAACTTGTATATTACAGTGGCACATGATATTTCCATTCTCTTACGTTGTCCTGTATCAAACTTGTATATTACAGTGGCACATGATATTTCCATTCTCTTACGTTGTCCTGTATCAAACTTGTAATTTCCATTCTCTTACGTTGTCCTGTATCAAACTTGTATATTACAGTGGCACATGATATTTCCATTCTCTTACGTTGTCCTGTATCAAACTTGTATATTACAGTGGCACATGATATTTCCATTCTCTTACGTTGTCCTGTATCAAACTTGTATATTACAGTGGCACATGATATTTCCATTCTCTTACGTTGTCCTGTATCAAACTTGTATATTACAGTGGTACATGATATTTCCATTCTCTTATGCTGTCCTGTATCAAACTTGTATATTACAGTGGCACATGATATTTCCATTCTCTTACGTTGTCCTGTATCAAACTTGTATATTACAGTGGCACATGATATTTCCATTTTATCCTGCAATCAGTACATTTGCTGTACAAATATACCATACGAATAAATTTTTGATTTATTCGTAGCCTACGAATAAACTTTTGAAGCCTACGAATAAACTTTTAAACCTACGAATAAACTTTTAAGCCCCGCCCATAGATTCCGGAACTACTTTTTTGTGTTTTTGCTCTCCTGTGAAGGAGTTAAAATATTAACCGTAACCAATGTCAATAATCGACGTCGTCTTTTTCTAATAAATGTTTTCGCTCTCACTATTTGTAAATTTACAAACCGACAAAATGAAACTAATAATTTTAAAATTTCATATTTTTTATACATATTTTACGATAAAAAAAATCCTAGAAGTCAATAAAAAACAAAACAAAAATCTTAAACAAATCCGAATCATTTATAACTTGACAGGGAAGCTTTGAAAACAAAACAAAAGCAACTAAAACTACAGGACAAAGGGAATAAACCAAAGAGGGCATGCCCTCCAACAGATGAGGAAATTAACATCCTTTATAACAGAAATGTTCTGGGCAGTCACACACCACAATCTCACACTTATATGGTTAAATAACTCAGTACAGTTTGAACATCAAACTCTAAGATTACTACATATATTTTATTATAAAATTTCTTCATATTAAATGTTCAATTAATTCACATCAATTACTTCAACATATCAGATAGTAGATTTCTTCAAGGTGAAAAGAACACATATTCCTGCTATTGCATCAAATCATTTTAAAATTATACATAATTTTTTATATTCTGAATTCTTTATGACACCACAAAATATCTATATAATTTGTTTTAACCATTTGGAATAATTGTATTCAGTCACTTCCTCCAATCATTTTGCATCTTTTTTTAAAACATTTTTTTTCTTTTGCAAAATTCCAACAAAGTTGTATGATTTGTCAGTTGAAACTAGTATTTTATCTGCTGGAATTCTACTCACTGTTGATCAGGATTACAGTACATTTTTTATTTTGTGCAATTCCATTTGAAACTGATTCACATACCCCTGGCCTGTGCAACAACTGAGTGATAGTTCTTGAACCAGAGGCTCTCAAGAGCCTGTATCGTTCACCTGGTAATAAAAAAAACCAATTGGTCCTATGTAAAAACTATGTCCTGCGTCATCTTGGAATTACGATCAACATAAAAAACACAAAGTTTGTAAAGGACCTTCCAATGATTGATGCACAGTTTAGGTTCAATCAGTGCAATAGCTTCAGAGAAGAATATATTTCTGTATTTTCCCCATATGGTTCTGTGTTAATACTATGACCTGTGGTGGCAGCCATCTTGGATTTCCGATCGGCATAAAAAACAGAGGACCTTCCAATGATCATTCCTGGGCAGTTTGGTTTCAACTGTCCAAGTGGTTTCAGAGAAGAAGCATTTTGAAACATTTTTCCCATAGGGTCCAATGTTAAACTAAGTCCTGCCGTAGCCGCCATTTTGAATTTCATATCAGAATAAACAACGTATATTTTGTAGAGGACCATTCAATGAACATTCGTGTACAGTTTGGCTTTAATCATATTTGTAGTTTCTGAGAAGAAGGCATTTGAACATTTTCCCATAGGGTCCAATGTTAATCTATGTCCTGCGGTGGTGGCCATCTTGGATTTCCGATCGGCATAAAAAACACACACCTTGTAGAGGACCTTCCAATGATCATTCCTGGGTAGTTTGGTTTCAATTATCCAAGTGGTTTCAGAGAAGAAGCGTTTTGAAACATTTTTCCCATAGGGTCCAATGTTAAACTAAGTTCTGCCGTAGCCGCCATTTTGAATTTCATATCGGAACAAAAAACGTAAAGTTTGTAGAGGACCATCCAATGTACACACATATGGACAGTTTGGCTTTAATCATATTTGTAGTTTCTGAGAAGAAGGCATTTGAACATTTTCCCATAGGGTCCAATGTTAATCTATGTCCTGCGGTGGTGGCCATCTTGAATTTTCGATCGGCATAAAAAAACAGAAACTTTGTAGAGGACCTTCCAATGATCATTCCTGGGCAGTTTGGATTCAATTGTCCAAGTGGTTTCAGAGAAGAAGCGTTTTGAAACATTTTTCCCATAGGGTCCAATGTTAAACTAAGTCCTGCCGTAGCCGCCATTTTGAATTTCATATCGGAACAAAAAACCTAAAGTTTGTAGAGGACCATCCAATGAACATTCATGTACAGTTCGGCCTTAATAATATTTGTAGTTTCTGAGAAGAAGGCATTTGAACATTTTACCATAGGGTCCAATGTTAATCTATGTATTGCGGTGGCGGCCATCTTGGATTTCCGATCGGCATAAAAAACAGAAAATTTGTAGAGGACCTTCCAATGATCATTCCTGGGCAGTTTGGTTTCAACTGTTCTAGTGGTTTCAGAGAAGAAGCGTTTTGAAACATTTTTCCCATAGGGTCCAATGTTAAACTAAGTCCTGCCGTAGCCGCCATTTTGAATTTCATATCGGAACAAAAAACGTATTGTTTGTAGAGGATCATCCAATGAACATTCATGTACAGTTTGGCTTTAATCATATTTGTAGTTTCTGAGAAGAAGGCATTTGAACATTTTCCCATAGGGTCCAATGTTAATCTATGTCCTGCGGTGGCGGCCATCTTGGATTTCCGATCGGCATAAAAAAACAGAAACTTTGTAGAGGACCTTCCAATGATCATTCCTGGGCAGTTTGGTTTCAACTGTCCAAGTGGTTTCAGAGAAGAAGCATTTTGAAACATTTTTCCCATAGGGTCCAATGTTAAACTAAGTCCTGCCGTAGCCGCCATTTTGAATTTCATATCGGAACAAAAAACCTTAAGATTGTAGAGGACCATCCAATGAACATTCATGTACAGTTTGGCTTTAATCATATTTGTAGTTTCTGAGAAGAAGGCATTTGAACATTTTCCCATAGGGTCCAATGTTAATCTATGTATTGCGGTGGCGGCCATCTTGGATTTCCGATCGGCATAAAAAACATGGAATTTCTAGAGGACCTTCCAATGATCATTCCTAGGCAGTTTGGTTTCAATTATCCAAGTGGTTTCAGAGAAGAAGCGTTTTGAAACATTTTTCCCATAGGGTTCAATGTTAAACTAAGTCCTGCCGTAGCCGCCATTTTGAATTTCATACCGGAACAAAAAACGTAAAGTTTGTAGAGGACCATCCAATGAACATTCATGTACAGTTTGGCTTTAATCATATTTGTAGTTTCTGAGAAGAAGGCATTTGAACATTTTCCCATAGGGTCCAATGTTAATCTATGTCCTGCGGTGGCGGCCATCTTGGATTTCCGACCGGCATAAAAAACATAAAATTTGTAGAGGACCTTCCAATGATCATTCCTGGGCAGTTTGGTTTCAACTGTCCAAGTGGTTTCAGAGAAGAAGCATTTTGAAACATTTTCCCATAGGGTCCAATGTTAAACTAAGTCCTGCCGTAGCCGCCATTTTGAATTTCATATCGGAACAAAAAACCTTAAGATTGTAGAGGACCATCCAATGAACATTCATGTACAGTTTGGCTTTAATCATATTTGTAGTTTCTGAGAAGAAGGCATTTGAACATTTTCCCATAGGGTCCAATGTTAATCTATGTCCTGCGATGGCGGCCATCTTGGATTTCCGATCGGCATAAAAAACAGTAACTTGGTAAAGGACATTCCAATGATCATTCCTTTACAGTTTGGGTTCAGTCAGTTCATTAGTTTCAGAGAAGAAGATCTTTGAAATTTCAGCCAATCAGAGCATATTATTGGCCCTGGCAGCCATATTGAATATCCGACTGGAACGAAAAACAGTAACTTTGTAGAGGACCATCCAAGGAACATTCCTGCTAAGTTCGGTTCCAATCGGCCAAGTGGTTTCGGAGAAGAAGCTTGAAATGTGAAAAGTTTACAGACGACAGACGACAGACGACGGACGCCAAGTGATGGCAATAGTTCACATGGACCTTTGGTCCAGGTGAACTAAAAATGTCCTTTGTTTAATCAGATCTTTATAAAACGTTCATAGGTTTTTATGCAATTATTTCTTTCATATATATAGTCTTTGCACTTATTTCAAACATCACATGTACATTGTACACTGTTAGACCATTAATCCAGCCATTCATCTGAAAGACATTAATATAGCATTGATTATAATTAAAATACATGTTATTATATATTTACTAATAAAATAACAAGAAAAAAGGAACAAAATGCTGACTAAATTAGCAATGTTTGAATATTTGAAACTTCAAGCTTTCATAATGCATTTTTGTATGATCCGACTCAGAAAATATATTCGCACATTAGTCATTACTCGCAACAGCCAACATTATCATGTAAATATTGTTCATTCCAGAAAAATATATCCTTCACTCTAATATTTTTCTGGTCACAACACTTATGCAATAAACCTATGTCCATAATATTCTTGGTTCCTTAATGACATCGCATTATGTAATTTACCAATCAATGGATTATGGTTTAATAATATCAAATTTGATATGAAGAAAATAGTTGGTGGGGATTCTACATACATGTAGACTTCAATGCATATTAATTCATTTGATTATGATATACAAACAGAAGTTAAATATAGTAATTAAAATCATATCTGGTGCTTGTTGACACTAAATCAGATCTCTATTTTGATTTTCTTCAATTTACCGTGTATATATGAAAGTTTATTTTATTCTATAAAAATAAATTCCAATTTTCCATTGAAACCTATGTAAAGTCCAGAAGATTGGTATTAGCTTCTTCTCCTTTATATACTTGCATTGTCGCAAAATACATAATTTATTTGTACGAGCTTTAGAAACAGGTTGAAAAGTGCATGAAAGAAAACTTTCCAGTCTCATGAAAAAAATGAAGGAAAGTTGCAAATTAGACATTAATCAATCAGTGCCAGAAAATATCTTATCCCGTCCAGAAGTTAAGAGAAAACAATGTGGAGGGGATCTATAGATATTATGCAAATATCTGGGCATAAAAATGTGGCATCTATTAATAATTACTCAACATTGAGTGAGGAAAGACACAAGAAAATATCAAACATCCTCAGCAACACTGAAAGTGAAACTAACAGAAATGTTTTTCAGCAAACTTACCTCGTAAAACTTCCACAAATTCTACAGCCAGTAGCACTTCTGATATTTCGTGTCGAAGCAATCCCGATGTTCCTTCTTACAGTTCCAATACAAATATGTCAAGTCAAATTAGTTCTATGTTTTACGGCGTGGTCATCCATAACAAATGGTGAATGTGTACACAATTTTCACAAATGACTTATATCCCAATAACTGAGCATTTGAGTGTTTGACATCATTGTTAAATACATTTCCGTGAATCAGTTCAGTTTGTTGAGATAAATGATTAATCTTTCTGTTTTCTCTACTCTACCTAGTTGACTTAAAACATGCTCGAATCGTCGATACATGTATGTGTGTGTTGCTTTCACATGTTTACAAACTGTGTGGGTCATACTTAAATACGCCTGCAGTAGTAACCAGGTAAATATATATGCCTGTGTGTCATACAAAGGTGGATGCCTGCAACTATATGGTTCTTTTTTATTTAATTTTTTTTAATATAAACTAGTAAAAGGAATATATCGGATGTTTATTATTTGATATAAAAAAATTAAAATAAAAGTGAACCATATAGTTGCAGGCGTATACCTTTTCACACAGGCGTATATATTTACCAGGTTACTACTGCAGGCGTATTTAAGTATGACCGCATGTGACGTTTGATCGATAAATTAATGTGTTTTCATATCTATGAAAAACATATTAAATATATATATTTCAGGTTCTAAACTATCAATTTTCTATATAGATTTTCATCTTAATCAATAAATCTTCATTTAAATAAAGTTATTTCACTTCCTTTTGAGAACTATTTGTTCGCGAATTTTTGTCGGCGAAAAAAATCTGGTATTTTATTACGCCAAATAGTGAGGATTCCGTTGCATTAAAAAATGCATTTTTACGAGTTAAGATTATTTTTTAGGACATCGTGGATTGCAGGATAAATACAATATTGGTCTGTTGATGGTAAATATAGAATTTATTTGACTCGGCGCGAAACGGGGAGAAAGACTCGCTAAAAGCTCGTCTTTCACCCCGTTTCTCAGCCTTGTCAAATAAATTCTATATTTACCGTCAACAGACCAATATTGTATATCTGTTACGTTGTCCTGTATCAAACTTGTATATTACAGTGGCACATGATATTTCCATTCTCTTACGTTGTCCTGTATCAAACTTGTATATTACAGTGGCACATGATATTTCCATTCTCTTACGTTGTCCTGTATCAAACTTGTATATTACAGTGGGACATGATATTTCCATTCTCTTACGTTGTCCTGTATCAAACTTGTATATTACAGTGGCACATGATATTTCCATTCTCTTCCGTTGTCCTGTATCAAACTTGTATATTACAGTGGCACATGATATTTCCATTCTCTTCCGTTGTCCTGTATCAAACTTGTATATTACAGTGGCACATGATATTTCCATTCTCTTACGTTGTCCTGTATCAAACTTGTAATTTCCATTCTCTTACGTTGTCCTGTATCAAACTTGTATATTACAGTGGCACATGATATTTCCATTCTCTTACGTTGTCCTGTATCAAACTTGTATATTACAGTGGCACATGATATTTCCATTCTCTTACGTTGTCCTGTATCAAACTTGTATATTACAGTGGCACATGATATTTCCATTCCCTTACGTTGTCCTGTATCAAACTTGTATATTACAGTGGGACATGCTATTTCCATTCTCTTATGTTGTCCTGTATCAAACTTGTATATTACAGTGGCACATGATATTTCCATTCTCTTACGTTGTCCTGTATCAAACTTGTATATTACAGTGGCACATGATATTTCCATTCTCTTACGTTGTCCTGTATCAAACTTGTATATTTATTGCACATAACTTTATGAAGGCTACTCATTCTACAGATTAAATCATAGGAATGAAGATGATCCAAATTTGTTCTGGATCGAGATACATTTTTCAAGCAATGTCGTGTCTAAGCTAATAATAAAATTTGTTCATACCACGATATAGCTGAAATATTGCATTAAAAAAGTTGGCATTAAACACCAATCAATCAATCAAGCAATGTTGTCATACTGACTCCCTGATAGAACAATTTCAACAGAACACCTAGTTTAAATCACATGACTCTCTGCTCTCATTTTGGTGTAATTGATTGCTACCACATGGAGATGTACATATCAAAATTGTTGCTGTTCATAATGAGGTTAGAAAAAGATAATGTCTTTGTGAAAGATCCATTTCTTAATTTGTCTATGTTACTTGTATTAACTTTATCAAAATTTTTTCACAAACTACCGAGTATACTGGTCTTTTTAAACACAGACAATAAAGAGTGAGTGAGTGATTGTTGCTTAGCGACAATTCAGCATTTTTTCAGCTATATCATGGCGAGAACAAGTTAATTTTCAATGAGATGATGATGAGGTCCGCATTGTTCTAGACCAACACGCTCAGTTGGATTTTTATAGTGCTAGCTCACTGAAGCAACAGTCCACGGGTAGACATGTCGCTCCACTTGGACACATTATTCTGATTCCAAGCCAACCAGTCTTTGCTCTTTCTCCTTAGTGCTGCGTGTTTAGCGGAGAAGCAACAAATACCAATTTTATAGTCTTTGGTTTGAGCATGTATACAGATATATATACAATATACGTACATTGTCGGTAAAGATAAAATTTATTTGTACGAGCTTTAGAAACAGGCAGAATAGCGAGCCTTTGGCGAGCTTTTCAGGCCTGTTTCGCAGCGAGTACAAATGAATTTTATATTTAACGACAATGTATGTATATTGTGTTTATCCTGCAATATCAAAAATGTCGCAAAACTTGTCAGATTTAAGCAAAAAGGACAGAAACAAGCGTCATTCCTCGCCTTTCATAAATGTTGTCAAGGGTGTCTTCTTCGTGGTCCGCGTTACATTAGTACCAGTTTCATACTTGTCTGCACCCTCCGCTATACATAGCTACAGGGTACCAGGAAAGTTTATTCGTAGGCTGAAAAGTTTACTCGTCTAGTACGAATAAAGCCAAAATTTATTCGTATAGCATATATGTACAGCAAATGTACTGATTGCAGGATAAAATGTATTACTCCTAATGACCCATATTATCAAAATTCTATTTGTGTGCACAAAATTACATTTGATAAAAAAAAAATGATGGTATCAAAGTTTGTATGAATCATATGTTTTCCATACTAACCCCTGTACAATACCTTCACCACTGTCAGAATAACAGCTTCGTAATAAACTATTAGAGCCGGTATTATACAGATGTTCTTGTACAAATGAAGCAGCTTGTTCTGCCTTGTTAATATAACCTTTATCTCCCATCACAGATCCTGCTTTAGACAGTCCAGAGATCATAAGTCCTAAAAATATACACAATACATGTATTTATACATTAGTGTTTCAACTCTTAATGTTTTTATTCCTTTTGTAAAATTTTCTAAAAAAAGATTCTATAACAATCAATAAGTCATAATGTCACAATCCAAACTGATAAAATGGTATGGATGGCAACAATACATAGTAAGAGACAATTTGTCATAGTATTAGTAAACTTCAGTTATTTCCAGATTAGGTTACTACCTCAAAGATCTTAGGGATTTTGGACTTGACAAAGGAGGCGTAGATCCTTTTTCTCCTAAGTACAGATTGTCTAGTATTATATGTGACGTGGCGTCCTTTCGTCTTTTTAAACCAGTTCGATCTGAACCTCTTCATGATAACAACAGAAAATTCCTCCATATTCCGTTTGCTAACAAAGGAATCGATGCTATTAACATCAGCAACATTCTTAATAGAAAAGAGGTCGTAAAAGAAATTCCACCATATTTCAAAAATCAATCTGTTCCCATTGTCTCCTATAGTTACACTAACAGCATTGGCCGTAAAATTTTCAACTACAAAGAAGCATTGCAAGATATTAACATAGAAGAGTACCTTAAGAACCCTCTGACTTGTGACTGCTCCCACTCTCCTTTTCAATACAACCCATCTGGACATGTAATCACTGGTGATCTGAATATCATTCAACATGAGAGTCTCCGAAAGGTGATTTCTCATGGTCCTAAATTCAGAGAACCTCAACACATCAATTGGAAACATAATTTCAAGATAATTATGGATGCTGTTGAAGATTATGCCAGAAGGTGGATAAAGAGAGAAGTAGACCAAGATCCTGAGTTAGAGTCCTTGTCAGACTGGGTTAGAACAATTAGGTCTCTAGTACAAGGTCGGATTCACAAACTCAAAAATTGTGTTAATAGTCGACCTAAGTCTGTATTTAAAGACCAAGAAGCTGTTAAGTGTCTTTCCTCTCTTCATGACAAATATGTTATCGTTCCTGCGGACAAGGCTTCCAACAATATCGTGTTTGTATGTAAATCATATTACTTCGAATGCCTAATCAAGGAATTAGGTATAAATAGCAAGACCTCTAGTAATACCACATACAAACCAACTTCGTTCGACAAAGATGAAATCCTAGCTAACCACAGATCATTCATGACCTCTTTAAACATTCCCTCTGGCAAAAAGTCTGAGGATTTACCCTATTTATATTGGATACCTAAACTCCATAAGACACCATACAAAGAAAGGTACATAGCGGGATCATCAACTTGTTCGACGAAAGAATTGTCTATTCACCTAACAAAGATTCTGTCTGCAGTAAAAGAGGGACAACAGAAATATTGTGAAACTGTTTACTCGCGTAGTGGCATAAATCACATGTGGATTTTGAAAAACTCTAAAATCAAGATCTTTCTCTCAGGTATCCTCCATCAAAACCTTTGATTTTTCAACTCTATATACCACCCTACCGCATGACAAATTAAAAACCCGCTTAAAAGAAACAATTCATAAAGCTTTTAGTCATAGAAACTATGGCTCAAAATTTGTTGTGTTAGGCTACAATTCCACATATTTTTCAAACAAAATTCATAAAGGTAAAACATGCTACTCCGAGGAACAAGTGATCAGTATGCTGGAGTTCCTCATCGATAACATATTTGTCTCCTTTGGAGGGACACTGTTTCAGCAAGTCGTCGGCATACCAATGGGTACGAATTGTGCCCCTCTTCTAGCCGATTTATTTTTATACTCATATGAGTCGGAGTTTCTTCAAAAGCTTGTAAAAGATAAGAAGATTCATGAGGCTAGAGCCTTTAATTTCACATACAGGTATATTGATGACGTTTTATCTATCAATAATTCTAGATTTGCAGAATTTCTTCCATTGATATATCCTCCAGAGCTGGAAGTTAAAGAGACCACCGATACAGCTTCGTCCGCATCATTTTTGGACTTATACCTCGAATTTGACGACAGTGGTCAACTCAGTACTAAAATTTATGATAAGCGGGACGACTTCAATTTTAAAATCATAAATTTTCCAAATATGTGCAGCAATATACCAGCTTCTCCTGCATATGGTGTTTACATCTCGCAATTGATTCGCTATGCAAGGGGCAGTAGCAATTATTCTGATTTCCTGAAACGTCATCTTCATCTGAGAAACAGGCTACTGGACCAGGGCTATAAAAAGATTCGCCTTATTCGATCTCTTAAAAAGTTTATATTCCGATACCAATATCTTGTCGAAATATATTCCGTCTCTGCAGAAAAAATTATAAGCGATGCATTTTCATATAGTGAAAATGTATAAAGATAAAGAGTCAAATATGTCAAGAATTTTTTTTGTCAATGTGTGACGTAAAAATATTTTTGACATTTACGTCACCGAATATGGTACTGCTTTGACAACTATTTTACCTATTTTGTTCCTGTATTTAAATACTGTTACAGTGACAGCCGGAACCTTTGAACCGTAATGAGAGCGGGAGGTTTGGTGCCTTAAAATCTGATTCAACCCACCATTTCTTTAGAAATGCCTGTACCAAGTCAGGGTCATTACGGTTTTCACAGTTTTCCAGTTGTTGACTGATTTTGTCTGTTTATATAATTATGAGTTTTGACTTTCCCTTTGTAAGATTGTTCGGAGTTCGGTAATTTTGTTATTACCTTTATTTCATCTCAGAATAATAATCATTTATTGTAGCTATGACATTTTAAAAATAAAAATAGGCATGGATGTAAATGAACATGAGAGAATATCTAACATTACACTAAGACTCAAATTAATGTAAAAGAACAGTGTTTTTATTGCTTTTATTTTTGTTATTTCAGTAGAGTCAAGCATTGTACTTGGGTTTGTGGTAACATGATTGATTGCTTTTTAGCATCACCTCAGCAGCTATAATCATAGCAAGAACAAATTAAACAAAAAAAGGTAAACAAGTAGCACAGAGATGGGGTAATGAGTGGGAGGCCAGATTGTCATTAAAAAAAGAAGAAATAATGGATAGTATAAGAAAAATTGATTCGGCAAAGGGCCATCAACAACCACTCTTAAACTGTTGCCCATTAAGAGTATTTACATCCAAGGTGTGTGGTATTCTCCATACAGTAGGCACCCGTGGAATCCAATCCTGAGGGCGAGTTGTGTATTTAATTGGTCCTGCACAACTAGCAGACATCTATTTCCGAGGGGTTGTAACTGCAGTGGAGAAATTAGGTCCTAATTCTGTCACCTGTCTGCCAACGTTGTATAAAAGTTAGAAAAGGCCATTACCTTAGATGGACATGTGCAAGTTTTTAAAAAATCAATCAATTTCAAGGGAGAAAATGATGCATAGTAGGTTATGGGAAGGAATGTTGTAAAGTTTGCTTAAATTCCATCATTTAGGAGTGACAATAGTATGAAAATGACAGAAGACACACATTCCTTTGTATGACATCTACTTTTGAGTTTCCTCAATTTTATAAAAATATAGAAATTCTACATCAGGTAATCTCAAAATCTGGCAGGACATGATGAAAAATTCCAACAAATATGCAATATGGTTTTATACTTGAGGTCATAAAAATTACTAGAACTGTATTGGAAAAACCTTTAAAAATGAGATATCATCCAAATAAATTACATCTATTTTAGTGTCATCCAGAAATATTTTACTGCAATTTGTAGTTCCAGTAAATTCAATATTAATCCAGTAGCTAGAAAGGGCATAGGGTGTTGGTAATTTTAATATGACGTCTCTAATACGGCACACACGATAATACTCAACAACTCTATATTTAGCGCAAGTGCAGTACACAACAAATCTGGCTGATCCGATGTGACTCCCGCTGTGAAATTACCGTGACGACCGAGTGTAAACAAACAAAACACCGGCATATAACGTATTTTTAAAGTCCTTAAAATAAAAATTTCCCCTCAGTTATAAATAAATATTCTGTAACTAAGTATTTTTTTATCATTTGTTTTGAAAATTTACATTTGGGGATCCCCAGTACGCACACATACATTCCATTGATATGTGTCACCGTGAATAACCGGAAAATGCACTAACCTTCATGTTTTCCTACGTATACATTGATAACTGAACGGTGATGTAATTAAGTTACTGATATTTTCCAATTTGATGACATTTTGAATTTTGCTACTCAAACAAGTAAAATGCTCAGAAAATCGTAAAATAAATCAGTAACCAGCTTGTGTCAATCAGCGTCCCTTGTAAACAATGTCACAGGATGACGATATATTACAAAAGTCAAAGTCGATAGATGGTTGTCTTAAGTATTTATTCCGGAATTTTTTTTTATGTCAACAATACAAGCTTTTTTTTCCATTGGCATTTATTTTTTTTATTTCATATCTAACAATAATTGTCGATTATTAACAACTGTTCAAGTGTTCGATATTATGCTGGACAACTCTGCTCCGCCATCTTGTTAGCGCATGAAATGATGAACGAATGAACTCCGACTTTTTTAAAATATTTTTACGCAGGAATTGTTCAATCGAATCTATGTTGGAAAATACACAATAAATATGTTTTTCATGTTAACATCCATATCTTTGTTTTAAAATATCTCGTTCAAATACAAATAATTCAAAATCAATTCAAAATTTCCGAAGGAGGTAAATGGAACAGCCACCAAATGCCGTGTGTATACAGTTCACGAATGGTTAAAAATTACCGTATTTGTCCTATTAGAATCGAAATAATTCATGGCAGGCATAGAGTTGTGCAAATTTACACATGGGCTGGGCCTTTATATTCTTAGATTTTACCCCTCGCTTTCGCTCGGGATAAAATTCAAATATAAAGACCCAGCCCATATGTAAATTTGCACAACTCTATGCCTGCCATGAATTATTTCTTAAGTATAAGGTAATATAATAAACTATGCATCAGCAAGAAGGGATGATGGTCTACAGATACAATAGTCAAACTCATATGAGGCCACTCCTTCTGTAATAAAAATGTGGCATTATAAAAGGGATGTCCTCTTATTAGGGGGACAATTTAGTAGTATTTTACTACCTTAGTACATCAGAAATCTGGCCTGATAATAGGGGTGGCCTTTCGTGGGAGTGGCTTTATAAGAGGGGGATTACTGTAATACAGACTGCCTTAGACTACTATTATCAACATATTCAATATTCAAAATGTCCAGTCAGACATGAAGGTTCCTGTATTCATAGAGGACAGTTGTAAAGGTATCTGATTCTTTTAGTAGTGTGTTCAAGACACCAAAACAAAATATCTTACCATTCCATGCAGACAATATTTTTGTATCCAAGTGAGGCTTTGGTCTTTGTTGTCTAACAGCATATAATATTTTATGGCATTCCTCGAGAATTTGTTCAATTTTTTCCACGCTAAGTTTAAAATGATCAGCAGTGTTTTCTATCGATTCTGTTACAATCAACACATTCTTGTTTTTCAGTTCATCATGGGGATCCTACAACAATACACAAATATTAGATAAGATTTATGAGGTTTTAATAAAATCACCTTCAACAAAATTAGTTATACTTGGATGTCCAGTGGTGTTGACGGACAAAAATCAAGCGGAAAAAATATTACCCCCCCCCCCAAAAAAGAAGCTGTATCTAGTTCGCATTCACCATTGTCAAGCTCATATACTTTTAGTGTTGATAAAAACTGATTGACAAGTGGATGTTAGTTTACAATTCTAAACAGTCCCTTCACCCACTAAACATAAGTGAGTCATGAAATCTACACCAAAAACTATTATTGTTATGTAAATACATTAGACTAAATAAAAAATCACATGAAAAGTATTGATCTGAGATGTTACACATGTAATATATTTAATTACAATGAGTAGTTATCAAAAACACAACATTTTATAAAGTTGCTGGGCAATGAAAAATAAGGCAATAGTAAAATGATACTGTATAGTGCTTTTATTTGTAGGGGTTCTATTTTGGTGTTGTTGGATTTTTTCTTAATACAAAAACTGCAGATTCTAAACACTGTAAATAAACATTTTTTGTTGTTGATTTTACATGTTTACCCCCATGACATAGACAATACATGGTTGTTGAATTGGCCAATTGAATAAAGTTGCTGGACATGAAAAATCGGAACAAACTCAAATAACATGCACTGATTGGAAATGTACAGTAGACTCCACGACATTACTACATACCAAATATCATTCATATATGCAATGTGAGGTTGTCAAAAATAATTCCATGTATGGCTGTCAATAAAAGGTCAAATCATAACACTTAGCAATTGTTGACACTGATCCTGCATTGAGGCTGATGGTTGCTTAAATATATGATTTCATGTGTTAATCCTGCAAAACCTTTGTGCCTCTCTCCAGCCAGGACCTTGATTTCATGATTGTATTATGCAACAATTTGGCAATAAAATGTGATGTGCTTATTATCATATCCACTTTTATTGCTTACTGTACCTGCATAGGGTCAACATTCCCATCCTTCTCCACACCATAATGATGAGAAAATATGGCAGCCATTTTGATTTCTGGTTTATCTTCTACTGGTTCTGACAGATGAGACTGAATTTCATCAAATGTCCATACACAGAATGCTCCTTCCTTCTTATCTGTAGCATCTTCTGTAGGTAAAGAATCTGCGTCTTCTGCACTGTAAAAACCTCCTTCCTGTAATAAATATCATATCTATAGTATACCTATTCTTGCATTCTGATTATCAAAAATAACTCAAAAGTAACCGAACAATGCAGTTGTTCATGAATGTGTGTAAGGGCATGAGTGAATCATCATATTTTTTTTGGCTACAAGTGATTTATTTTAGATTTTTTGGAATGTAAGAAGTAGCTATACCATCTGTTACATATATTTTACACTTTTGTTTGAGTTAATTAGACATTTAAGAAAAATTGAACTTGTCTTTCATTTTCAGACACTTACTGATATTTTTTATTTTGACGACCATGGTACTGTGACGTCACAAAGTGAAATAAATGTTTAATTACACTTAGAAAGCTAGGTATTTCACATTTTTACATTTCACATTTTTACACTGATATTGTTTAATACCATACTACCGTGAATGACTGTATACAGTACACATTTATGTATACTACACACCACTTGTTTTGACTTTAAATTAATAATTTGTAATGGAAATATATAACCTTTTTGATATCTTGTGTATAATAGTCACACAAGCTGGGAAAATCTTTTCTGAGCCAATTACATATAGTATTATATAAAACTAAAGATGTGATACTAAATTACACATTTGTTAAAGGACACTCATTTTGTCAAAAGTGTCATGTTCTAGTTTACAATACAGAAGATGACCTAGCCGACTCATTCTTAAGATTGCTCACTGACTTCTTTTAAGCTCACTCAGTCAATTTTATGCTGCTGTGGTTCTAGATTGTTACTTACATGACTCTGTAAATCTCTGGTTGTGTATTCTATATATATAAAGTGTGTTACCTAGATTGTTACTTACAGGACTCTGTAAATCTCTGGTTGTGTATTCTATATATATAAAGTGTGTTACCTAGATTGTTACTTACATGACTCTGTAAATATCTGGTTGTGTATTCTATATATATAAAGTGTGTTACCTAGATTGTTACTTACATGACTCTGTAAATCTCTGGTTGTGTATTCTATATATATAAAGTGTGTTACCTAGATTGTTACTTACATGACTCTGTAAATATCTGGTTGTGTATTCTATATATATAAAGTGTGTTACCTAGATTGTTACTTACATGACTCTGTAAATCTCTGGTTGTGTATTCTATATATATAAAGTGTGTTACCTAGATTGTTACTTACATGACTCTGTAAATATCTGGTTGTGTATTCTATATATATAAAGTGTGTTACCTAGATTGTTACTTACAGGACTCTGTAAATCTCTGGTTGTGTATTCTATATATATAAAGTGTGTTACCTAGATTGTTACTTACATGACTCTGTAAATCTCTGGTTGTGTATTCTATATATATAAAGTGTGTTACCTAGATTGTTACTTACATGACTCTGTAAATCTCTGGTTGTGTATTCTATATTTATAAAGTGTGTTACCTAGATTGTTACTTACATGACTCTGTAAATCTCTGGTTGTGTATTCTATATATATAAAGTGTGTTACCTAGATTGTTACTTACAGGACTCTGTAAATCTCTGGTTGTGTATTCTATATATATAAAGTGTGTTACCTAGATTGTTACTTACATGACTCTGTAAATCTCTGGTTGTGTATTCTATATATATAAAGTGTGTTACCTAGATTGTTACTTACATGACTCTGTAAATCTCTGGTTGTGTATTCTATATATATAAAGTGTGTTACCTAGATTGTTACTTACATGACTCTGTAAATATCTGGTTGTGTATTCTATATATATAAAGTGTGTTACCTAGATTGTTACTTACATGACTCTGTAAATATCTGGTTGTGTATTCTATATATATAAAGTGTGTTACCTAGATTGTTACTTACAGGACTCTGTAAATCTCTGGTTGTGTATTCTATATATATAAAGTGTGTTACCTAGATTGTTACTTACATGACTCTGTAAATCTCTGGTTGTGTATTCTATATATATAAAGTGTGTTACCCAGATTGTTACTTACAGGACTCTGTAAATCTCTGGTTGTGTATTCTATATATATAAAGTGTGTTACCTAGATTGTTACTTACATGACTCTGTAAATATCTGGTTGTGTATTCTATATTTATAAAGTGTGTTACCTAGATTGTTACTTACATGACTCTGTAAATCTCTGGTTGTGTATTCTATATATATAAAGTGTGTTACCTAGATTGTTACTTACATGACTCTGTAAATCTCTGGTTGTGTATTCTATATATATAAAGTGTGTTACCTAGATTGTTACTTACATGACTCTGTAAATCTCTGGTTGTGTATTCTATATTTATAAAGTGTGTTACCTAGATTGTTACTTACATGACTCTGTAAATATCTGGTTGTGTATTCTATATTTATAAAGTGTGTTACCTAGATTGTTACTTACATGACTCTGTAAATCTCTGGTTGTGTATTCTATATATATAAAGTGTGTTACCTAGATTGTTACTTACATGACTCTGTAAATCTCTGGTTGTGTATTCTATATATATAAAGTGTGTTACCTAGATTGTTACTTACATGACTCTGTAAATCTCTGGTTGTGTATTCTATATTTATAAAGTGTGTTACCTAGATTGTTACTTACAGGACTCTGTAAATCTCTGGTTGTGTATTCTATATTTATAAAGTGTGTTACCTAGATTGTTACTTACATGACTCTGTAAATCTCTGGTTGTGTATTCTATATATATAAAGTGTGTTACCTAGATTGTTACTTACATGACTCTGTAAATATCTGGTTGTGTATTCTATATATATAAAGTGTGTTACCTAGATTGTTACTTACAGGACTCTGTAAATCTCTGGTTGTGTATTCTATATATATAAAGTGTGTTACCTAGATTGTTACTTGCATGACTCTGTAAATCTCTGGTTGTGTATTCTATATATATAAAGTGTGTTACCTAGATTGTTACTTACATGACTCTGTAAATCTCTGGTTGTGTATTCTATATATATAAAGTGTGTTACCTAGATTGTTACTTACATGACTCTGTAAATCTCTGGTTGTGTATTCTATATTTATAAAGTGTGTTACCTAGATTGTTACTTACATGACTCTGTAAATCTCTGGTTGTGTATTCTATATATATAAAGTGTGTTACCTAGATTGTTACTTACATGACTCTGTAAATCTCTGGTTGTGTATTCTATATTTATAAAGTGTGTTACCTAGATTGTTACTTACAGGACTCTGTAAATCTCTGGTTGTGTATTCTATATATATAAAGTGTGTTACCTAGATTGTTACTTACATGACTCTGTAAATCTCTGGTTGTGTATTCTATATATATAAAGTGTGTTACCTAGATTGTTACTTACAGGACTCTGTAAATCTCTGGTTGTGTATTCTATATATATAAAGTGTGTTACCTAGATTGTTACTTACATGACTCTGTAAATCTCTGGTTGTGTATTCTATATATATAAAGTGTGTTACCTAGATTGTTACTTACAGGACTCTGTAAATCTCTGGTTGTGTATTCTATATATATAAAGTGTGTTACCTAGATTGTTACTTACATGACTCTGTAAATCTCTGGTTGTGTATTCTATATATATAAAGTGTGTTACCTAGATTGTTACTTACATGACTCTGTAAATCTCTGGTTGTGTATTCTATATATATAAAGTGTGTTACCTAGATTGTTACTTACATGACTCTGTAAATCTCTGGTTGTGTATTCTATATTTATAAAGTGTGTTACCTAGATTGTTACTTACATGACTCTGTAAATCTCTGGTTGTGTATTCTATATATATAAAGTGTGTTACCTAGATTGTTACTTACAGGACTCTGTAAATCTCTGGTTGTGTATTCTATATATATAAAGTGTGTTACCTAGATTGTTACTTACATGACTCTGTAAATCTCTGGTTGTGTATTCTATATATATAAAGTGTGTTACCTAGATTGTTACTTACATGACTCTGTAAATCTCTGGTTGTGTATTCTATATATATAAAGTGTGTTACCTAGATTGTTACTTACAGGACTCTGTAAATCTCTGGTTGTGTATTCTATATATATAAAGTGTGTTACCTAGATTGTTACTTACAGGACTCTGTAAATCTCTGGTTGTGTATTCTATATATATAAAGTGTGTTACCTAGATTGTTACTTACATGACTCTGTAAATCTCTGGTTGTGTATTCTATATATATAAAGTGTGTTACCTAGATTGTTACTTACATGACTCTGTAAATCTCTGGTTGTGTATTCTATATATATAAAGTGTGTTACCTAGATTGTTACTTACATGACTCTGTAAATCTCTGGTTGTGTATTCTATATATATAAAGTGTGTTACCTAGATTGTTACTTACATGACTCTGTAAATCTCTGGTTGTGTATTCTATATATATAAAGTGTGTTACCTAGATTGTTACTTACAGGACTCTGTAAATCTCTGGTTGTGTATTCTATATATATAAAGTGTGTTACCTAGATTGTTACTTACATGACTCTGTAAATCTCTGGTTGTGTATTCTATATATATAAAGTGTGTTACCTAGATTGTTACTTACATGACTCTGTAAATCTCTGGTTGTGTATTCTATATATATAAAGTGTGTTACCTAGATTGTTACTTACATGACTCTGTAAATCTCTGGTTGTGTATTCTATATATATAAAGTGTGTTACCTAGATTGTTACTTACATGACTCTGTAAATCTCTGGTTGTGTATTCTATATATATAAAGTGTGTTACCTAGATTGTTACTTACATGACTCTGTAAATCTCTGGTTGTGTATTCTATATATATAAAGTGTGTTACCTAGATTGTTACTTACATGACTCTGTAAATATCTGGTTGTGTATTCTATATATATAAAGTGTGTTACCTAGATTGTTACTTACATGACTCTGTAAATATCTGGTTGTG